>CM031239.1:473693072-474208072 GCA_018340775.1 Taxus wallichiana var. yunnanensis | reverse complement strand
TACATGTAAGTATTTCTAAATTTCTTTAGTCTTTCATTATGTATGTATATTATTGTTGTTATTGGTCATTCATTGCTATAGATTAGAGTACATGTAGGCTTGCTTTGATTTAATAGTTTGCATTATTAGTACTATGCCTATTGGATTTATCCACCCCTTGGTCATCTATCTTATACTTTAGAATCCTAGTAGGATACCTATCTTTATTTTACTTGTAGGCCTTGTGAACTTATAGCTATCTTAGGGCTAGGGATATTATCCTCTAAATTTGTGACTTTAGTGCTCTTTGAGCACCATTATATCCGAATGGTGTGGCTAGTCTTAGATTGGATCCCTACATTTGAGAACCCAATTGGGAACCTCTCTTTTACCCATCATACATTCTCTAACATGGGGAAAAATTGTGTGAGATAGAGCTTATAAGTTTAGCATGAGTACATTCAAAAGTTCTGGGCATAAAAATTAGTACACTAGTAGAAGAAATAATAGGAAAAAGAGCCTCATAAGGGTTACCTAAACCATAACAACCTAATTTTCATAAGTGTATTGTGTGTGTTGATAAAGAATAGAAGGAATAAATTGAAGTTTATGAGTCCAAGGGTATCCTGAAGCATGTCACATGTGCTAAGATTATTAGTAATCAAAAAAGGTGTAGAAAGGATAGATTCCCCCACCCGAAGAGGAGGAACAATTTTCTCGATAGATTGATTACGAGAATGCACATTGAATTTGATATGTTCCTTAGTATAGCCTAAAGAAGTAAGTAATGTGAGATTATACATATTTTACCTAGAACCACTATCAACCATACCATTATGGACAGGGTGTTGATTAAAATATTCTAGAATATAAAATGCATTATAAGTAGTATAATAAGTAAGTATATTATTGTCAACATGGTGATAAGAAGTAGAATCCAAGCCAATTTTTTGTTACGAATTAATCAGTAATGGTACTTATTTGTTATTTGCATGAGAAAATGGCTTTAGTGGATTATGTTGCACTTGCTTAGAATGTTCAATGTATACCCCAACTAAATTGACATGTTGGTGTGTTGATAAAATTTTCTTAAACTCAATAGGTGCTTGCACATAAGACTTAACTTCATGGATATTGTCTGATTAACCCATAACATATGTATGTAACTTATCACAATGAATATGAGGTACCATATGAGTGATAATAGAATCACCATAAGCATTCTAATTTTTTTACAATATTTTAAAGGGTCCTTATCTACAATAATAATATGTTCATGACCATCATGTATAAATTTGAAAGACTCATAAAGATTAGATGGAATGAATTCCATAGCATGGATCCATAACCAAACCAAAAGTATATTATACTAAATTATATTGTCCATAACATGAAGCATGGTAAGGACTATCTTAGGTATAAATAGAACAACGAAAGTGATTTTACCAAGTGTATATTGTAGGATGTTATCAAATATTTTAATAAAAATAGGTTTTTTTATCATAAACGTTCATGGAGATACCCATTTGTGAGAGTAATAAAAATAGTTTTCTTATTATAAACATTCATAGAGATACCCATTTGAGGGATCAAAGATCTAGGAAAACATTTAGTCCAAATCCATTATCTATAAACACCCTTTTGATTAGAAAACTATGGGTTTGTTTGGTGACTAATGGGGGTAAACATCGATTGATTACATGATTTGAAGGTAATTTTATATGAGAAAAAGTAAGAGCATAATCCATGTTTAGATATGGATTTAGAATAGGAAGAAAGAAAGAAGGTTGTGTAGTGGAAGGAAGGGTATCAAATTTCTTGGGATGACCATGAATGCAATAGTATTGGTATCAATTAGATTTTATATAACATATCAAATCTTGAAGCATTTATTAGTAACATGCTGAATACATCTATGGTAATCACAATAAGCGATAGAGTTAAAATATTTAGCTTAATTCTTATTTGTATTAACCTCAATAGGTTGATGGAGCGATACAATGTTACACTTAAACAACTTTTGTAAGATCAAATGTGGTAAAGAAGGAAAACGTGTGAATTATATTTTAGGAGGGTAGGAAGAAAGTTGTGTAGTGGAAGGAAGGGTATAAAATTTCTTAGGATGACCATGAATGCAATAGTATTGGTATCAATTAGATTTTATATAACATATCAAAGCTTGAAGCATTTATTAGTAACATCTTTGAATACATCTATGGTAATCAAAATAAGCAATATAATTAAAATATTTAGCTTAATTATTATTTTTATTAACCTCAACAGGTGGAGGGAGAGATATAAGGTTACACTTAAACAACTTTTGTAAGATCAAATGTGGTAAATAAGGAAAACATGTGAATTATATTTTAGGAGGGTGGGTAATTTTGAGTTGTGTAGATTGGGGGTTTACAAAATGAGTATAAAGGCTTGTATTAGTATAGGGTTAGCAATTAAAACCATGCCAAAGGTGAGTATGATCAAATATGTGAAGCTTAGAACATTCCACAGACAAGAGGATGTCATGAAATTATATAAAAGGTAATGGAATAGTAATGTCAGTAGTCGACCTACTATTAGGGGTTTGTTCCATTCTTGTAGGATGAAAGGCGAGAGGGGCCCGATAAAAGGGGTGATAACCTAAAAAACTCAAGGGAAGAGTTTACAAAACCTTATATAATATTCATCAAATATTTCCATTGCAAATGGGTCATCCATTATATAAAAAGGATAACAAACCCTAATATTAAGACAAGGATCATATAAAAAATAGGAAAGGGAGACCTTAGGGATTTGTAACAAAAATCCTAATTTGGAATAGGGGACCCAAGAAAAAGAGTTTAAGGATTTGATCAATAAGTGTGTTCTCCATAATATTTACTGAAAAATATTTATGTGTGAGGAAAGGGGGTTAATTCCTTTTACTTAATTCAATTTTATATTAGAGTTATAAATAGGATGCATATTCATATGTCTAATTAAGCACATAGACCAGGATATACATATATAGAAATTTGTAAGAAAGATCAACTAAAATATGTGTTAAATATAGTAAGGCACAAGGGAGGGAGTGTAATTAGTTATTTAGATGATCTGGAAGTTGGTCTAGGTGTGACCGAATGATGAAAAAATGGAAATGTCCTCTATATGCTTCATCTCTATTTTGGGAGTCTAATGTATGTTAGGAGGAGATCGCCAACCTTATAATGAACCATTTGGCACTTACATCCCTAACTACTGGTTCCTTCTAGGAAACAATGATTCTCTAAAAAATTTTGTGCCCTTACAACTACCTCGTGATATGGTTTGCGACTAAATGTGTGAAACCCTTTATAATCAATTAAAAAGACCCAAAAACTTAACCGTGGATGAAACCTGTGCAAAAAGGTTAGTTGTTTGGTTGAAGTGCAATACATACACTACCTACATTAGCACTAGTCCAAAAGAAATCAAACCAAACATATTTATCTATGAGAGATGTGATATATGTATGGATTTAATTTATTTGAGAATTAGATCACTTGATAATGTTTGTAATGGTTTGTTTGTGTAGTGTGTGAATTTTCTTTGATGGTATTTAGCTTGGGAGGCCTTATTTTAGAACCTTGTTTGGAGTGCTTCAAACTAGTGTAGAGGATGATCCTAATGTGTGTTCTTTACTTTAAGGAAATTTAGAAGATATTTGAATGCCTTTTAAGAGATATTTTCTTCGGGGAGTTATTGAAATTGTAAAGTGTATAAATGAGTGTGTTTGAATTACTTATATAGGGTTTTGTAGTTATAATTTTGCATTAAGGATGACCCACAAGGAAAGTAACTAACCATAAAATATATTAAATTGAGAAAATAATTGTTTAAAGGATTTGGGACAAAAGCGTCAATTTTAGACTAAATTGTTTGGTTATTTGGTCAAGGAAGTATGTTTATTGTCGGAAAATTTTGTGCATGATAATTACAATTGATAAAATATTTTGGACTAATTTGAGTTTTTATGTGAGTGTCGAGTAGTTTAATAGAGACAAAAAGTATTGATATAGGAATATGGATATAAAAAGTAACCTTATAATAGATGCACTAGTCATGATCTAGGGATTAAGCTAATATTGCCATTATCAAGTGATTGATTACTAAATTCAGAGTATCTACAATGTGGTAAATTCATTTTAAATTTATATCTCAATTTTTTTATTAATATATTATTTTATCTCAAATTTATATTTATATTTGTTTCATAATTGTATGTACTTTTATAACACTTTTCAAAATGTAATTTTGATATTATTATATGTGCATTAAGACAAATTATTGCATACATTTCATGAGATGTATTTAATGTTTTTCTCTCTCCAAGTACATTACTTGATATTTAAAGAGGGATGTTAATATTTTTTCTTGAACTTTTTATGGGCACGTTGTCTCAAGATCAGTAAATACTTCAAAATTTTAGTCATGGGAAAAAATCTTTATGTCTTGTCACTCTTTCCCCTCTTGTCAAGCCACATTGGCAAAAAAGTTAGCCAAAATTTATAATTTTTGGGCAAAACAAAGAAAATCGAGATAATTGAGGAATAAGTGGAGCAGTTCTATGTTCCACCTATTCTCCATTTTACCAAATTTATTGATGGGCTATTAGCTTTAAATGGAGGTGAATCGACCTTTGAAAAGAACTAAGGAATAATTCCAATGTTCCTCGGGTTCCTTGTAAGTCGATTTGACCAACACATATTGTATGATCGAGAAGGAAACATTGTAATTGGCAAAATCGTGCTCAATAGAACTCATGGAAATTTATTAATTCCACCTCGGGCCCATAACACCAACATTTTTTTTTTTCTTGGTAAAGTGGTTGGTAAAGTCAGTGCTTTAAAGAACTAATGGAACATTCCAATGATGCTTCGCTTCTCTCGCATACCTTGAAAAGATGATGAAGGAAGTGTAAGGGTTGGTTAAGTTAGCCTAGGAGGGAACCAAGGGATCTATTCCCTCGTTCCTTTTATTCCCTGATTCACTTCCCCAATTTGCCAAACATTGCAATCGGTGAGATCAATATTTCAAGGCCTAACAGAACATTCCTTAGTTCCACTTGTTATTTGGAAACACGCTGGGCCGATTGCTTTGTAAATTTCCACAAGAAACTCCCAATTTTCACCAATCAAGGGTGATTATTAAGGTTTCATACTTAAGTGATTGTAATACAATGATAAAATAGAGTATTTATGCCAAAATTGATGTAATTTAAACTTAGGTTATTTAAAATAGAGTGTGTTAGAGTAAGAAGTAGTTAAAATAACTACTTTTGGGACAAATTAGCCTATAAAAGGTTGTAATGTAATTGTAAAGGGTTCCACACTCTCTATATCCTAAATTTCTATCTAATTCTTCTCTCCTTCTATCTACTTATACTAGAGGAGAATGGATGTAACTTTGTGCACAATTCTTTTCTCATTCTTGCATTTATGTTCTCAATTATAAATTCTACAAAAAAATTTATGGTTGGATGTTGTCATTGATGTTGCAAATCTTTTGTATTGTGTTTGATGCTCTAATTTTCAGACTTTGAGTTGGTTGTCAAGGTATGTGAAATTTGTGCCATATCCATGCATTCGAAGGTGTTGGAGAATTTTTTCTTTATGGCTTTGAGTTCATCATTGTATTATGTTATTCCAACTAGATAAAGGGTTCCTATTTCTCGCATTTCCTATTTCCCCTTCTTTTTCCTTCACTTTCCAATTTTGTTTCCCTTTTGTGCTTTCCGGTTAAAAGCACCAAGAATACAAAAATCATCATACGAGGGAATTTCCCCTCTCAAACATAGAGGAACATCATCCTATCAATATGTGACATTACCTAATTATTTTTGGGTTTTATGTGCTTCCATTGGCCATATTTAATGACATAAAATCCAACCAATAATTTTGGCGACTCTATTGGGAATGAACTCCTGTCATGTTTGTTTCCCATATCAAGGCACCTTCCTAAAAATAGAGGCAAGATGCTAAACACTTATTTTCATGTGTTAACAAGTGATCATGACTGTGATGGGGAAGAGGATGGAGACATCCCATTTCAATCCTTTTAAGCTCCAGACAATCCAGAACAGCCCTAATTTTTGAGAAATTTCTACAGAGGTATGGATTTTCAAACACTTAACCAGATATCTCTAGTTTTGGATAAATTTATACACCACAATAAACAAAAAATAAGAAAGGTTTCCAAAATGCTCTAAAATTACACAAAATAAGGTCATTAATGCACCTGAAATAACATCGAAATGGACAACAAAGTGTAGGCATGTGAAGAGTCAAAACAACCTGTAAAAACACTTTTGGACTAGTTTGAGACACTCCATAATGAGGAAGAGAACAATCATGTACCCGGGGAATTTACTAATGATTATATCCACTGTCAAGTATTAATTCTAGGATGATATCTCAACTTCACCTATGAATGTATTCTTGTTGACCCACGATTAATGTCAACATTACACTGCTTCAGATAATGATGAAGACAAGCGAGACGGGGCTTCATTTCAGCTTGAAATAGAGTTCTTGGAAGATACAACATACACAAGAAGTGAAAGCCCTTATTTTGAAATAAGTGATCCCATTTTTGTTGAGGTTGTTGATCACTATGGAAACATGGAAAAGATGAATTTTCTCCTCTATTGGCAAGAATTCAAGGAAGTAAGACCAAGGTGACTATTAATGATTATCTTGTTGATTTTGGTTCTGTAGATTATGAAGTGTTTGAATTAAAATATGAAAAGATAAAAATAGCTCAATGTTATTCTTGAAACATTTGTTGATGAGCCAAGAACACATGATTCTTTTGCAATCCCTCAAAACAAGCAGAAAATGGAAATCAATAAATGGAACCTTCTCACAAAAATGAGGACTACATAAATCATGTTTTTCCCATCCTCTAGAAGATAAAAAGAAGAGGAGACCAATGTTAACATTATCTAATCTTGTCATAAAACTCTTGATTTACATGTCAATTCTGAAAGTAAATCAATAATGCAAACTATGCCTAAAGATCGCGATCTCTTGGAAATTGAGAGTAAGAATGATGATTTTGTAAAAACAATAGTTTGGTTTTCTAAGGATAAGATAGGAATTTCTGAAATGGAATAAAGTAATGATGGAAAATCATTCAAAGGTCACATTTTAGCTCCTATTGAAACAAATTATGTAGAATATTTTATGAAAGTACACGATTATCCCAAGAAATGTTATTATGTTTAATTTAACTCAACACTCATATGTTGTTAATGCTTCATTAGGGAAAGAATATGGTGTTGTAATGATCAAGACTCCTCATAAGCCAATATTTGCAGGATTATTGGGTTGTAGACATCGGGAAGGAGATAATCAAATTTCACATGGGTTAGTGCATGGTTCTACTACCCCACTTCCTTCTAACCAAAAGAGTAGAATTTTCAAACAAACATCAAACTTTTCTGGAACTAGCAATTTCATAATGAAGTATCATTTTTTGGATAGTTCACTTGTTTCTATCATTTTTCTCAAGTCATGCGAGGCTCCCATTTTTTTTCTTAACCAATGTATCATCTTAAAATTTTGGAATATTTATACCTTTAGTGTATTATTTCACAAAGGTACCTACTTTTCTCATACTATGTCTGGGTTTGTGTAAACTTTGTACATCCTTCTCCCACCTCAGTAAATACTTTCTTCTCCTTTTTACATAGTTTCCAAATTTTGGCTTATTTTACTTTCCATTTCTCTATGTGGGTCTTTGTGTGTGTTTAATAAGTGTAAAAAGTGAGAGTGTTTCCTAGGAGTTGTGTTAAATCTTGGTATGTTGCCTAATGGATAAGACACTGGTTTAGTGAACCTTGATATTATAGAGTTTGAAACTATGCCTTGGTTATGTTTCACCTAATCCAAGTCATGACCTTAGAAAGAGCTAGTTATTGTCACACGATGAATAAAAACTTCAAAATTTTAGTTGTGGGAAAAATATTCATGTCCTGACACTCTTTCCCCTCTTGTCAAGCATCATTGTACAAAAAAGTTATCCAATTTTTACAAATTTTGGGGTAAAACAAATCAAATAAGACAATTAAGGAATAGATGGAGCAGTTCCTCTATTCCACATGTTCCCCACTTTACTAACACTCTTTGCTCTCTATTAAAGCATCATTGTACAAAAATGCTAGCCAATTTTTACAAATTTTAGGGTAAAATGAATCAAATCATACAATTAAGGAATAGATGGAATAGTCTCTCTGTTTTACATGTTCCCCACTTTAGTGACTATAATGATTGGCTATTAGCTTTAAGTGGTGACGAATCAATGTTTGAAAGGAACTAAGGAATAGTTCCAATGTTCCTCAAGTCACCCATAATTCCAATTCAATTGACGTATTATATGATTGGGAAGGAGACATTGCAATTGATGAAATTGGTGCTCAATGGAACCGATGGAAATTCCTAATTTCCACCTTGGGCCCGAAACACCGATATTTTGTTTTACTTGGTAAGGTGGTCGGTAAATTCAGTTCTTTAGAGAACTATTGGAATGTTCAAAGGTTCTTCGCTACCCCACATACCTCAACAAATTGATGAAGTAAGTGTATGGGTTAGTTAATTTGACCCAAGAGGGAACAAAGGAGCTGTTCCCTCCTTCCATTTGTTCCCCAATTCACCACCCTAGTCGCCAAACATTACAATTGGTGAAATCAATAATTCAAGGCCTAGGTGGAATGTTCCTCGATTCCACTTATTCTTAGGAAACCTACCTAGGCCGATTGTTTTGCATATTTTCACAAGAAACTCCCATTTTTGCCAATTAAGGGTGATTATTAAGGTTTCATACTTGAGTGATTGTCATGTAATGATAAAATAAACTATTTGTGCCAAAATTGATGTATTTTTAACTCAAGTTATGTAAACTAGAGTGAGTTAGAGTAAGAACTAGTTAAAATAACTACTTTTGGGGCCAAATGAGCCTACAAAAGGCTGTAATGCAATTGTAAAGGGGTTCCACACTCTTTATCTCCCGAGTTCTCTCGATTCTTCACTCCTAATATCTAATTCTACTAGATGAGAATTGATGTAACTTTTTACACACTATTTTCTCCATTTAATAAAAATATAATACTTTTATCATCCTTGCATTTATGTTCTCCAATTGTAAATTCTACAATTTTGTTTATGGTTGGATGTTGTCATTGATGTTGTTGTTCCTCGTGGTGTGTTTGGTGATCTAATTTTTAGACTTTGTGTTGGTTTTCAAGGTACATGGACTTTGTGCCATATCCATGCATTTAGGAGGTGATGAAGACTTTGTGCTTTATGGATTTGAGTTCATCATTGTATTTTTCTCTTCCCACCAAATAGAGGGTTCATATTTATCTTCTTTTCCATTTCCCCTACTCTTTCCTTCAATTTCTAGTTTTATTGCCCTTTTATGATTTTCAGTTAAAAACATCAAAAATACAAAAAAATCATACAAGAGAACTTCCCTCTCAAACGCAAAGGAATTTCATCATGTCAATAGATGGCATTCCCTAACCATTTTTGGTTTTTATGTGCTTCCATTGGGTATTTTCAACAACATAAATCCAACCAACATGGCAGTTTTGGTAGTTTAGTGCTAAATAGAAATATACAAATACTTTGATGGTTTGATGTTTATAATATTGGATGTGGCTTGTGTATGTGAAGCTTTATTTAATTATGGACATGTTGATTTGTGAATGGTTGAAGATCCTATAAGAATGATTTATAATAATTTTTAGAACTCATGATGGAATGCTATGACCTTGTGGTCATAGTTGATTGTTTGAAAAATTACAAATGATATTGAACTTGTTTTAAAACGTCCCGAATTTTTACTATATGTGATAATATGTTTTAAAAATGAAATTAAGAGAGAAATATTTTGGAAAAACAACTAATAATTGTATTAGTGTGTTGGAGGACAATAGATTTTTTTTTTTTTAGCTAAATGTTATTGTTTTTTTATAGATAATAATTGGAAAAAAGGCTCCAAGGGCCTATTACATAAGATATTACAATAAGGATCCACTGGAACAAAAAGTATCTATAAAAAAATACAAAACCGGCTGGAGTCAAAAATACATTGACCCAAACAGAGCCCAACAGAAACAAAAAAACAACAACAACGAAACCACAACACTAGTCAACAAAAATTCAACAATCTAGCCTTAAACACACTTTGCCCTAGTTTGTGAACTGGGACCAACACCATCCACCTAGAAATCATCCTCATCAGAAGAAATGATATCCAGCTGCCTCTTTTTACCTTTATCCCCAGCAATCATCCCCTGAAGGGTCTCAACCCTATTCTCTAAAAATTTCACCTCGGCATTCATCCTCTGCAAACCCCACAACAAATTTTGATTATGAGCTTTAACCTGACTAACCATGTCCTCGAGGGCTTCAATCTTACTGGTAAAGAAGTTAAAAACTATGTTTCCTTCCACTAAACCATCCTTAGGCATGTTCTCATCAGCATCCCCAACAAGGTTTTGTAAAGCAGTCACCACATCCACCTCCTTCATAGCTTTGTCCTTCATTTTCTTAAGCCTAATCCTGTCGGCTAGAGAAATATGGTCTTCCCAATCATCCCCCAAATGAATATTGGCCCCCTAGTCTGCAAATTTGGATTCCCTGATTTAACCAACAATAGAATTAAACCTTGATGAAGAAGGACCTCTGCTTTTTTCCTCTTTAAAATTTTTAACTGACAATTGCTAGAGAGTTAAACAAATAAAAAGGAATACTCATTCTCCGACTCTACAAAAATGGTTCAAGAGCATTAAATGTTAAGAATGCAACTTCTAGTACTTCCCATCCAAGGTAATATACTTCATGATGTAGAAACAGACTTCGGCCCACCTCCCTGGTAGATATTTTTGAGCAATACCATCCTCCATGAAACAGATCTTCTCATCACTATCCAGAAAAATATGCACTTCCTCTTGAAGTCAAGACCTATCCTTGAACACTTTACATCCCCACAGTCCATCTTGGTCACATTACCAATGAAATCCTCAGAAACCAGGAAACTCACACCCCTCATAGAAACAAACCCATTATCCCAAGCCAAAGAAAATTCCCTCAAGATAACTTCATCACCCCCTCAAACTCTAAACAAAATACAAAATACCACCATCCTTAAAAATATCCCAAAGAAAAGAATCCCTTTCCAAGCTCACCGAAAAGAAGGCTCTACCCTAACCCTAGCCCCACCCATCTCAATCGACTATGAAACAAACTTGAAAAAACCTACGTAAAAACTTGAACCAAACCTTTAAATAACCACTCCAAACCAACACATACACTGTAATGATTTTGACAATAAATCTCACCCATGGTGAATTTATTTCTAGGATGTCACATATCCTATTCTCACACCTAAATTTGTCTTTCTACATTAAGCACAACCTTTATACTTTGGGAAACTCCACCTCATCCCGCCACCACCTTCTATGATGAATTCGACTACCAATATTAGCCAATGTGTTAGCACACATATTAGCTTCCCGAAACACGTGATTAAAAAGAATATTTTCAAAATTTATAAGCATAGTCTTTGCATCTCTTATGATAGAATCTATATTAATATGGTGCTTAGAAAGGCCTTTCATCACATTAATAATGTATAAGGAATCTCCCTCCACCTGAATTTTCTTAATTTGTAAAGAATTAGCCCATTGTAACCCAATTAAAAGAGCATAAGCCTCAACATAGTTATTTGAATTATTTCCAATAGGTTCAAAGCATAAGCTAAAACCAAGGCACCCACTTCATCTCTGATAATACCACCAACTACTGACTAAACTAGTACTTCCTTTTGTTGCTCCGTCAAAATTCAATTTCATCCATCCTTCAGTAGGTATTTCCCATTTAGCACTTCTTCTACCCATATTCTTCACCAGAGGAGCTTGTTTTACAGACTTAGTGATTCCTAAGGCTTGAATAATCTCCTGCTCATGTCTAGGAAAACCAATTTTCTCTTTAATCTTCACAATAGAAATATTATTTCTTAGAGCACCTAAGATACCACTCCCCACCCTCAAAGAGTTTTCTATTTATCCCTAAAAATTTGGCCATTCCTTTCAAGCCAAATCCCCCATAAAAAGTGAGGCACCACAAAACTCCAAGCCTTAGAAAGACTTAAAGAAACAAAAGGACTTATCCATTGCCTATACCAGTCAACAAAAGTCTCTGGAAAGACCCACAAAGTCTGGAAGAATTTCATAATATGAAACATAACCCTTCTAGAAAAAGGACAATGAAGAAAGAGGTGCTGAACCGATTCACTATCATTTTTGCACAAAACAAACCAGTTAGGGATCATCATTCCTTTCACCTGTAAATTATCAATGGTTAAAATTTTATTTTGGAAAACATGCCACAGAAACAAATTAACCTTTGGAGTAAGATTCTTATCCCATAAATTTTTCCAATACGGTTGAGGAGGAGGACAATTTCTTGCTATACCATACCCAATTTTAATTGAATACCTACCATCCTTTGTCAAAGACCATATCAACTCATCCTCTTTCTGGACAACAGGTATATGTAATCCTCTAATATTAGCATTTAAAATTCTAATTCTTTCCTAAAATTATTCATCCCCCTTCCCAATCCAATTCTTTCCAAACCCATCCCTAATCAAATCTCTCCCAATAATCTCTAATCCAATCTCCCATGGCCAACTGAAAGTGAATTACCACCTCTCTCCAGTGAACTTGATTAACTAAAGGAGCCTCAACTAACCACCAGTCTTCCCAAAATCTGATTTTTGTACCATTTCCAATTAACCATTTACTACCTTTCAACAAAATATCTCTACATTTTCCCAAACCATTCCAAAAAAGGATCCATCCGGAAGAGCACCATTAGAGACAAAAGAAGCTTGATCAAAATATAAATACTTAGCTTTAAGAATTCTAACCCATAAGCCATCTTCATGCTCCAAACGCCAACCAATTTTAGCCATAAGGGCTAAGTTCATACTTTTGATATCTTTCAATCCCAACCCACCAACATACTTTGGAAGGGTAAATTTTTCCCATGCCACCAACATAATTCTGTCTTTTGATTCCATTCCCGACCATAAGAAACTTCGCTGAATTTGAGTAATAATTTGTCTAATTTTAACTAGAATTTTAAATAAGGACATGAAATACACCACCATACTCTAAAGACAACTTTGAAGTAATTGGAGTTTACCTACCTGAGATAACAAAGTTCATTTCCAGGTTGCCAACTTTTTTTAAAACCTCATAATAAGTGGGTTCCAACTTTCCAACTACATCCTTCCTTTGAACAAAGGCATTCCAAGATAAGAGCATGGAAACACTTGAATAAGACACTCCAAAACCACAACAATTATGTTTTGAATTTCAACATCTACATTAAAAAAGAGAATTTTTTTTTTTCCTGAAGTTAATGAACTAACTTTGTCACCTCCTCAAAATCCTGTAATACCTCCTTAAAAACCACAGCTTCTACTTGAGTTGCCTTACCCAAAAGGAAAGTATCATCCACAAATTGTTGTAAAGTTATAGGATCTAGACCATTAGAAATAACTAACCCATGCAACTTATTTTTCAATTTACAATCAGCACATAGTCTACCTAAAGTCTACAATGATGTAAAGAAAGGGAGAAAGAGGATACCCTTGCCTTAACCCCCTTCTAGATGAGAAAAAACCTTCAGATTTCCCATTGACCAGAATTGAGTACTTCGGAGTAGAGATACACTCCATTATCAAATCAATAAAATGATTATGGAAACCCAACTTTCCAAGAATTATTTTAAGAAATCTCCATGACACTCTATCATAGGCTTTATTCATATCTATTTTAAGCATCATAGCATCCCTTTTGAAACATCCACCGAATGAACAACTTCATGAATAGTTATCACACTATCCAAAATTTGTCTACCCTCCACAAAATCTCCCTGATTTGATGAAATAAAATGTTCCAAAAACCTTTAATTCTTAAAGAGATAATCTTAGTTATTATCTTATAGACCATGTTACACAAACTTATTGGTCTAAAATTAGTCACTTTTTCAGCCCCAGGCACCTTAGGAACAAGAGAAATAAAAGTACTATTAACTTCCTTCAAAAGCTTACCATACTTAAAGAAATATTGAATAACCTCTTCCACATCCTTATGAATGATTTCCCAAAAGGATTGAAAAAATAGAGCAGGAAAACCATTAGGGCTAGGTGATTTATCCCCTTCCAAATCAAAAACTGTAGTAGATATCTCCTCAACAGATGGGATTTTGATCAATTCAACATTATCCTGATGAGAAATGATAGATTGAAAAATATTTTCAATATCACTTTCCTTACCCATATCAGGTTCCCTTCTGTAGCTAATAACTAAGAGAAAAAACTAACAAATTCCTACAAAATATCACCCTGATTCTTTAATCTAACTCCTCTTCCATCTTCTAATTCCAAAATAGTGTTGCTTCTCTTATGCATAGATGCAGTAAGATGGAAAAACTTCGTATTCATGTCACCCTCCTTTAACCATAGAACACGAGAGTTTTGTTTCCAATAAGCCTCCTCTTTAGCTTCTAAATTATGATATTCCATCAAAAGGAATTTCTCCTTATCTCTCAACTCTTTTTGTAAACCTTTGTTGACAATCTCATCCTCCAACTTATTTAATGCTTCACTAATCTTAGTTTTCTGAGCAAAAATATTCCCAAACATTTCTTTGTTCCAGAATTTCAATCTCATTTTAACATTCTTTAATTTTTCCACAAGCCTGAACATAGGTTTACCTTTAACAACAACTTGCCAACTCGACCTAATCTCCTCCTCGATACTAGGATGTTGCAACCACATCTTAAAAAATATAAACGACCTACCTCTCACACCATTACTTACACTAGTTTGAAGGAAAATGGGACTATGATCAGATCCAATTCTTGGTAAAGCCACCAAGGACACATCCAGATGTTGTAACCATGATAAATTAATGAGAAACCTGTCTAATTTAATTTGAATCAGATTTTCCCCAATCTCCTATTCGACCAAGTGAAAGGAGATCCTTTCAACTCAACATCCACCAAATTACAGTTTGTAATGAATTCAGAAAATTCCCCATACTATCACTGTAGACACCTAAACCACCTTTTTTTATCATCCATACACAATGGAGTATTAAAATCACCTCCAATTAACCAATTTAACTCTTTAAATTGGCTTCAAAATTGGCCAATATCCATCCAAAGTTTTCTTCTTTCAACAGCCGAATTGGGAGCATAAATATTTGAACAAATCCACTCAGACCCATCCTACTTCTCTCTAAACAAGATAACAACATGATACTAAGACTTGAAAATCAAACTCCCTTCTCTATCATTCTGATTCCAAAATTCACCAAACCCCCAGAAGCACCCACCGAAGATACACTCTGTAGCTCAGATCTAAACCAAACTTTATTTTGTACCTCACTCATTTTTTCTTTAGACATCTTAGTTTCTTGAATCAATAGAATATCATGCTTATTCCTTTTCCTGAAAGATGATAAAATACTCTATTTATTAGGGTTATTTAAACCCCTTATATTAAAGGAAATAACGTTCATCTCAATTTATTTGGTGAAATGCTCTCCTCAATGGAGTTTTTTCTATTGTTGTTTTGATATATATAAACCATATTATAACCAACCTAATCATATTAGTTAGTGATGAATGTGTGGCCACTTTGGGGGCACATAATTTAAAAATGTTATGTGATGGTTATGCACCATAACAAAATTTTCTTATACATTACTGAAATTTTGATAAATTTTGATGATTGATTTCTCTATGAGGAAATACTTCTTATTTTTTGACAACATCCTCTGTAAATTTGTGATAAGTGGTTACAAAAGTAGTAATTGGGCCAATCCATTCCATTCCTAATCATGTATGGCCTACACATGCCACTACACGATGTGTATATTATTTCCTAAAAATTGTAAATGACATTAGAGCTTGATAGTAACTTGATAAAATCATATTTTCAAATATATCCTATAGTTATAATTCAAAAATAATTAGTGAATGTTTATAGGAATTGTTTGTAATTTCCTTTGCATTTATCCCCTCAAATGTATTTTTAGAGTAACAAGAATATACAACATATGTCCTTCATTTAAAAAAATGGAGAGGAAAAATTGTGCTACATATCTTTGTTGATAGATCTATAAGAGACACAATACAAAATAACATGGTGTGGAGAGCCATCAAAGATAATTAAAAATATATTTTTAAAAATATCATTTCAAAGATTATTGTTGCAATATTTTATATGAATTAATATTAAGTTGAATTCGGTTATCTTAACTAAATTTAGTGTTTCTTGTGCACATTTGTAGCTTAAAATAGGACAAGTGAGTAACTAAGATCATAAGCATTAATTTTCATTGCCATTAATGAATTGTCACCACTAAGTTGGTCATTCACATGTGCATAATAAGTGGTCAATAGAGAGAGAAAAATGTTGTTGATATGGATTAATATACTAACATCCTTTCCATTCCTAATCATGTATGGCCTACACATGCCACTACACGATGTGTATATTATTTCCTAAAAATTGTAAATGACATTAGAGCTTGATAGTAACTTGATAAAATCATATTTTCAAATATATCCTATAGTTATAATTCAAAAAATAATTAGTGAATGTTTATAGGAATTGTTTGTAATGTCCTTTGCATTTATCCCCTCAAATGTATTTTTAGAGTAACAAGAATATACAACATATGTCCTTCATTTAAACAAAATGGAGAGGAAAAATTGTGCTACATATCACTATTGATAGATCTATAAGAGACACAATACAAAATAACATGGTGTGGAGAGCCATCAAAGATAATTAAAAATATATTTTTAAAAATATCATTTCAAAGATTATTGTTGCAATATTTTATATGAATTAATATTAAGTTGAATTCAGTTATCTTAACTAAATTTAGTGTTTCTTGTGCACATTTGTAGCTTAAAATAGGACAAGTGAGTAACTAAGACCATAAGCATTAATTTTCATTTCCATTAATGAATTGTCACCACTAAGTGGGTCATTCACATGTGCATAATAAGTGGTCAATAGGGAGAGGAAAAATTACTCTTGCATAAGCTATTTATAGCCCCTTATCTCTTTATATATTTATATGGTGTGATATGAATGTTGTTGATATGGATTAATATACTAACATCCTTTCCGCATATCTTTGTAGTACTTTATTTTTCATGGGGTAACTCTATACTTTAGAGTTTATGAGGGAATTAACTTTTCTAATGTGATTATCAGATCATTCTAACTATAGACACTCAAATTTGGCAATTTATCATTTTGACACTATTGGTTATGATTGTGCTTCTTAGCTAAGACAAACACCTACATCTTATTCCCACTCAATACATATTCCTATCAATCTCCCAACTTGTATATTCCTACACACCGATGTGTGAACACTTCTTGAATATAAATGCATTAAATTAGTACTTAACCCCTAAGTTTCATGATGTAAGCTGTTGATGTCGAATTGCAGCACCACGAGTGTCTCTAACACAATGGGTTGAGACTCTCAGTGTGATTGCATAACATGGAGCTTTTCTCAAGTGTGGGACCTTACGAAATTGGAAAAGCTCTCCGGATGAAGGCGGTTCCTATTCCTCTGTTCGAGATGCACACGTAAAATACAGAGGGTTTACTAAAAACCTAATCTAACTTGCAAGGAGACAGTGGTAAGAAAATGCATAAAATAAAACCTAAACTACAAAGGTGATGCAGGAATGAAGAACACTGTCTTGCCAATAAACACAAACCGTTAAAATGTAATGGAAGATTATGCACTGAGATAGCGATTCACAGTGAAAGATCAGGGGGATGCAAGTGAATATAGAGAGGGTTGAGAATCATCCACAGACATGCATTAATTTTCTCCAAAGATTGATACAACACACTGCAAAATGCCAAGAGGCAAGGTTGCAGACACGGTTTCAAATGGGAGGTTTTAACTCCACGAGTTCACTGCCAAAGAGAAGGGAGGGGCAAAACAGAAATGTCCAACCTTTAGAAAGAAGCCCCTCCTTACAATTTATAGGAAGAATGAGAGAGAAAAGAGAGAGGAATTTGAAATCTACCCCAACCACCTCCAGACTGCATTTAATTATCTCATTATGGTGGTAGGTGAGAACCCTAGCGAACCCAGAAAGTGGCGAACTGTATTTCACATTTTTAAGAATTTTTTCTCACCCAATTAAAGATATCTAGTTGTAGTTGGATAGAGGACCTTGTAATATTTCCGAAAAGTCCAACCTTGCATGAATCGAGCTCCCAGTCAAAAGTTATGGCCATCTGAATATCTGCGCCAGGGTCTGCTTCCTGTCAGCGCTCAAAATGTTGCGCCTCCTAGAGGTGCGCCTTAGGCACATCCGTGTGTGTGTCGACATCCTCTTCCATGTGCCAAGGGTGCATCCTTTACCCTGTCAACACTCCGTGTCATGCACCACTTCTGTGCGCCAAGGGCGCATCCTTTACCCTGTCGACACTCCGTGTCATGTGCCACTTCTGTGCGCCAAGGGCACATCCTTTACCCTGTCGACACTCCGTGTCATGTGCCACTTCTGTGTGCCAAGGGTGCATCCTTTACCCTGTCGACACTCCATGTCATGTGCCACTTCTGTGCGCCAAGGGCACATCCTTTACCCTGTCGACACTCCGTGTCATGTGCCACTTCTGTGCTCCAAGGGGATAAATGTCAGGGATTTGAGCTTCTTTGATTTCTATATTCTTCTGCTTGTCTATATCTACCTGGGAAAGATATAAACAACAGTAACTCCCATATTTCATCCACCATATCCTTTTCTAAAACCATACAATAGGGCCAGGATGTGGAATTATGTCCTAGCCAAAATATACGGTCTTGGACCGACACATTTCCAACATAGATTTTAATAACATTATTTGTTGGATTTTTTCATCTTCCTAGGTTGGCTTGTAAAAAGAAAATCATGTAAATTATATTTACATCATGCATATAAGTATGCTATATTATAGGCATGATTCTAAATAAGAAAACTAGACATTAACAACATTTGTTTTGCTTTTACATTATTTATCCTTTTTATACTTCTATCATTTGATTTTTTGGAATGACTACTTTACTTTTAGACATTTCACATCATGCAACCTAGCTCAGTATTTCCCATTATATCCTCTAAGTGCCTCAAATAGTACCACCCATTAAGGACAAGAGTGCCCATGTGCTATTGTCCCCTTTTGGTGCTTCAATCCTTTTCCCTCCTTTTCTCAAATTTGAAATGCCGTATTACTTGTTATATTTTCTAAAACCTTTCTTATCACTTTAGGTCGGCCCTTTTAATTGTTAATGATGAAATTCAAATAAGGGAATCATATATATACATGACTTACAAAGTAGTTGTATCTCACTATTTTTGTGTGGTAGAGACAAGGGAAACCTAGCTTGAAGGGAAACTATTAAACCACACATACACACTAGAACTACATAGATTTTGAAATGTAGTGCAACACTTGATGAAAATCACATTGAGGTGACTATAGAGGTCATCCCAACTCAAACATATGCATTATTTATTCCATATAATGTGTGGTTGATTCTTTTACAAGTATCAAGGTATGTTTTACAGGTCCGGATGTGATAGTGAAACTCTACAAAAAGTTAGAGTGATAAAGAGCCAAAGGAAGAAGACAAGTCCAAACACCGAAAAGATAAGATCCAAAGATATTGTCAAGCCACTTATTCCTAATTTGGATAATAAAATTTGGGTGTTCTTGTTCCTCTTTGGGAGTTTCTATCTAAAGGAGTTTCAGATCCCAATTTTCCATACAAAGCATACTCGAGTTCAGATTTAACATGTTTTACCTAGTTTCTAGCCTAGAAACATCCCAAACAATGAGATACAAGTTAAGTCACTCTTATCTCTCTATTTGTCACACTTGTTTGTCATTACTTGGTAGATATTTCTTATTCTTTGTTATATCTATTTGAACTCAATCCTATGACAAGATTTAAATTTTTATTAAATCATGACCTTTACATGAAAAATTACCTTTGAATCCCTATATGAGAAAGTTAACATCACCTCATTTACACACCTAATAAGAACATAAAAATCACGTAGCACATGGTGTGTGTGACCTGCCTAGTCATCATCCACATCACATGGTGAGTCATCTCACCTTGTGAGAGTCATAGGTCTTAGGGAGTCAAATGACAAGTGTTAGATTTTGTCATAGAATTTGTCATTGTCATTTGTGTTAGTGTGTCATAGGAGTTACATTCCTTATTTGGAATTGTAACTCCTCCTTTAGTGGCATCATATGCTTCAGTCACGTCATATGCATCAGTGGCGTTATTTGAGTTACTTTCCTTGTTTATGCATGGGGGTTACACAACACCCCTATTTGTACTTCCTTTTTCTATCTATGAGTATGAGTAGACCTAATTTATTATTTGCATATTATTTCCATTGTTCAATTTTTTCTTATTGTGTTGGAGCTACAATGTTACCATCAGAGTGCAACTTTGTCATGGTGCATTATTTCGATATCGGTTCTCACATATCCCTCTTTTATAGTATCCGAAAGATACAAGGTTTGGATTTTGGATCTAATGCCTTACGTGAGCTTTATATTGAGAGAAGTGTGAAGTTTTATGGTTCATCCTTGACTTTTACTTCCATTGAGGTTCTTTTCCCCACCGATTCATGTTCTGACTCATCAAATGATGATGTTGTTGAGTGAATTCCTCCTCTCCCTACTCCTTCTGATCCTCAAATTTCTGAGTCTTCTAATTCTAACAATAGTGATGATGAGCACTATGTCCCTTCTCACTCAAGTGAATAATCTTCTCACTCTGAGCTTGATCCTTTGGGACCTCTTTGGGACGGGAAAACTATGTAAAGTGCTAGAGATTTAGTTGGAGATCCTTTGGATGAGAGATGTTCTTGCTCAAACTTCATTGGACCTCACTCCTTCTTCGCCTCCGCTTCTAATACACAATATTTCTAGGAAGCTTCTAAGACTCCCGAGTGGGATTGTACCATGGATGAGGAGTATTCCTCACTCATAAATAATGACACTTGGGATCTTTCCCCTCTTCTAAAAGGAAGAAAAATCATTTGGTGTAGGTGGGTATATCAGACAAAGTATGGAACCAATGGAGAATTCGAGAAGTATAAAGCGTGAATTGTAGCTAAGCGTTTCTCCCAGATAGCTAGGGTTGATTACTTAGAAACATTTTCTCCCATTGTGAATATGAATTCTATTCAATCGACCCTCACCGTCACTTTGCCGCAAATAGATGGGAAGTCCACTAGATGGACGTTAAGAGTGCCTTCCTTCATGGGAACTTAGAGGAAGAGATCTACATGGAATAGCCTTCGTGTTACGTCCATGATCCATCCCTCATTTGTAGGTTAAAGAAGTATCTATACAACCTTAAACAAGCCCCTCGGGCTTGTTATGCCAAGACGGATTCCTTTTACTTGCATCGGGGTTCACTTGGTGTCACTCGACCCAAATGTGTATATTCTGCGGCATGATGATTTCATGCTTATTCTTATTCTATATGTTGATGACTTGTTGATCACAGGTATCTCTTCCTCTATCATTGATTCCGTGAAGATCTCCTTGGCTAACAAGTTCTCCATGCACGACTTAGGATTGCTTCATTACTTTCTTAGGGTCCAGATTTCACAATCGACTCAGAATTATGATCTCGTATCCTAAGTACTCCCTTGATTTGTTTTCTCGTTTCACACATCGATTGCAAGTACTTACCTACTCCTTTTCTTTCCAGGGTCAAGTTGGTTTCTGATTTCTCTTCCCCCTTGGTTGATGGTACCCTTTATTGGTAGTTGGTGGGGAGCTTGATCTACCTTACTCACACTCGACTAGATCTATCATATGTTGTTAGGATCATGTCCATATTTATGCAAGAGCCTCATGATCTACATTTAAAAGCAGCAAAGCAGATCCTTCACTATGTTCTTAGCACTCACACAGATGGCATTCATTTACGAGGATGAAATGAGATTGACTTGATTGGATTTATAGACTCAGATTGGGCCGGTGATCTAGATCATTGAAAGTCTACATCATGCTACATTTTCACTCTTGGTTTAGGTCCTGTCGGTTGTTCCAACAAGAAGGAGAATTCCATTTCCATATCATCAATGAAGTAGTGTACAGAGCAGCGATTAACACTACCACAAAATTTGTTTGGTTACAGGGTATCTTGACAGAGTTTGGAATCCTCTTTTGGTGGCCTATCATTATCTACTATGAAAATATGAGCACTATCTCAATTTTTAGAAATCTAGTTCAACATCAACGGATGAAGCACATTGAGATTCACATGCACTTCATATGAGAGATGATACATGAAAACATCATCAACATACAATATGTTCAGACAATTGATTAGGTTGCAAACATATTCACCAAGCCCTTCACTGAGGTGAAATTTCTTCACTTGTGGTCTCTTCTTGGGGTGATATCTACTGCAATCTCCCATCTTCTTCGAGCTATATAGTTATTCTCCTCCTCTTCTTCCTTCCAGAAAGATTTTGTTTGTATATGGGCACCTTATCAGGCCTTTAGTTTTCGGGCCCCATTGACACATCTTTCTTAGTTGTCTAGGGGAGTCTTCTTTTCTGTTTTGGCTTACCATGACCTCTACCTTGGCTTTGATGAAGGGGGTGTTAGTGTGTGTGAAATTCCTAATCATCATCCACATCACATGGTGAGTCATCTTACCTTGCGAGAGTCATAGGTCTTAGGGAGTCAAATAAAAATTTTCAGATTCTGTCATAGAATTTGTCATTTTCATTTATGTCAGTGTGTCAAAGGAGTTACATTCCTTATTTGGAATTGTAACTCCTCCTTTAGTGGCATCATAAGCATTAGTCACACCATATGCGTCAGTGGCATCATAGGAGTTACTTTCCTTGTTTAGGTATGGGGGTTACACAAGACCCCTATTTATACTTCCTTTTTTGATCTATGAGTATGAGAAGACTTGTTTTCTTATTTTCATATTCTTTCCATTGTTTGAACATTTCTTATTGTGTTGGAGCTACGAATTTACCATCGGAGTGTAACTTCGTTGTGGTGCATTGTTTCGATATTGGTTCTCGCATATCCTTCTTTCAACACACTCATTGAAAATACATACAAAAGGCACCGAAGCCTAACTAAAATTTCCCAAAGTTAATGCACATCCACTAGGGAAACCACTAATACAATTATGAAACACTCAAGTAGGTAAAAGAGTTAAATTTTCCTCATTTCCAAGCACTCAAAGAGCCTTAATCAATGTCTTAGAAAGAGAACAACCATATCAAGTATGTTCAAATTGATTCAATTTTTCAACTAACTTCATTCATCTACATATCACATGCTATGTGGAGAACTACATGTGATTTAAGGCCTCTTAGGAGTAGTGATGATGTAGGCAATACAAAAATGTTGCTTAAGCCCAAACACTAACCTTCTTGTATGGTATCCCACCCATGGTTAGGGTTTGAGATCCATTGAACTAATTTTTGATGGTTTTGAGATTGTGTGACACCAAGGGTTTGATGGCAAGACATATTTCTTGACCATTGAAAGACACAATGAGTTGTAGAAAGTCACTCCCAATAGGTCCAAGATTGTACAAAAATATCCATGACCATACATCCAATCTTGAAAAAGGTGTACGATTACGTACCAATGTTGTTTCAGGAAGAGTTTTGGAATGAAGCACCGACAAGCTCATTTCTCCTAGTTTTTCTAGTTTACGCATCTATATATTTCTAATACCATTCTATGTAGCTAAGTATGTATTTTATCTCATGTTTTTAAAGCTTGTAGCATATTATAAACACTAGTTGTAAGTACCGATATGTTATTATGATATTGGAAGCTAATAAAATAGAATAACCCTTACTATCAAACCTTACATTCCTTGTGCATTTCATAAAAATATATTTATCTTAAAAAGGGGTGTTAACATATAGTGAACTTGACTCACAATCTTATCTTGTACCTTCTTTCAAAGCTTAGTTTCCCTACGGTTTTGGATATACCTCATATATTCACATATAAATCTTATTTCAATATATCCCCTACCTTAAATCTAGTTTGCACAAGTTTCCCTAAGGTCTCATGACCAATCCTACCCTTTGGGTCTCTTTTTAGGGCTTCTTAATTGTTGAATCAACTTTCATCACATATCTCAATCTTAACGAGATCTATTTTCAAATTCCTTTGATATTTTTTAAATTTTAATATCGTTTACAAAAACCTCTTTTTGTTTTCCATAACTCTTAGTATCATTTTTGAAATTCAAAGTCACTTTTTTTAGTAATTAGGGCATAATAAAAATACACTTTTGTGAAAATTACTTGGATCTTTTTCTTTAACTTGATCAAATTCCAAATACATGTTTTCATTTAGTTCAATTCACGATTATTTTCATACATGGTGATTTTTAATAATTTAATGGTTGCCACTTTTTTCATAGCATAAATTTTGGGTCTTATCTTCTATGATCTCTCGATTGTCGGCCTTCCATGAATTAATTATTATTATTTATTACCTAATTGGAGTTTCATTTATCATTTATTCTACCATCATGGCCCATGGTACAAATTCCCAAGTTTCATTATATGATTTGCTTCAACATTATCACACATGCAAACATACTATCTTGGAAGTATTCCAACAAACAATGCTCCCTGTTGATACAACACCTTCCCATGTGGATTCAATTTTGAGATGTATATTTCACCATTTTCTTTACCTTTTGAATGACGAAACAAATAAGGGTAATGGGCTAGGAGGAATACCTGTTTATTCTGGTTGGTTGATAGTTGTTGTGCACGTTTTGACTTCTAGATCCAATGCCGATTGTGAGAGATTCCTTTTGGCTAGAAGGAACTACTTGTAATAGAAAAAGAACAAAAAGAGAAGTTAAATGATATATGACAGTGGACTACCTAGCGTATGCTAGTTCTAGGAAGTGTGATACTTCTTAGATGGTTGTCAATCCACTGTTTAAAATAAATCAATGTGACCAATAAACAAAGTCCTATTGTAGTTGATATGATTTAGGTATCTCATTCAAGTACACTAAGAAAATATAAGCACAACAGGTTAGGTTATAGTTAGATCTAAAGGATGAGGTGTCTCGTCATGGTACTTTGGGAGTCGGGGGTCTAATTATGGGTTGTTTAGGTGAACTGGTAAAAGATTGTTTGGCTCGATCTTGGGAAGGGTATAAAACATAGAGACCAATGTTAGTTAGGTATAACCGACGACGGTTAAGGGAGACTGATGACGGTTATGGGTAAGCGGCGTTAGTACTGATAGGGTGACGATAGTTCACTCAAATTTTTTTATAGAGTATGGATGAGGTTGGATGAGGCTAAAGAAGGAGATTGCAAGGTCGTGGGAAAGCTGAAAACACTCGAGAGAGGTGGAATGGCCAGGATAGGTAATCGATAAACGGGTAGGTGAGGTTTTGGGTTTTGTCGGAAAAATGGCTATGGAGGAGCAGGGGATGTTAATAGAAGAATGGTAACATGAGTGATAAAAACTCTATGAACAAAATAGGAATGGAAATTATTAATGATAGAATAATTACCAATGTTGCGAGGTCTAATGGTTGGGTGGTGGTGATGATCGAGTTGATGGAATGGAGATTTGTACAATAGTGGCGCTTCCCGGGAATGTTACCGTGAGTGCCAATGCTTCAGATCTGTCACTGGTGCTAGCAATGGATGTCCGGGTCCATGAAAAAGACTGCGGTTCTACTTGCATGCAGCTACCTTCTCATCTTCTTTCTCTTAGAATGTGCCAACCTCTCTAATAAGGTTACTAAGGTGAATAAATGGTAACCAACGATGGCTCTAGGTTGACCGGCATCGGTTTAGGGGTGATTGACATTGGTTAAGATGAGATTCCTTAGGTTTACTAAAATGGGTAAATCTTTCTAATTTCTTGGGCCCAATTAGTTTCTTCTCACATATTAGAATGGAAACTTCCCTTCTAATGGTGTGAATGTGGTTAGAGATATTTTAGGGATTAATTTTAGGGTTAAACCAAATATTAGCTCATTAAGGCAAGTAAGACTTAGTTATGGAAACATGCCAAGAATAGGTCTAGGGTGAGGTGGTTAGATGAGGTGTCTAGGTGAGGTGGTGGGTTAGAAATTAAGATAATTAGATAATAAATATTGTGAGGATATATATTAATTTAATTAAATAAATTAAATTAATAGTGGTGTGGGGTGGAAGGGGCCTTGGTTAGGTGAGTATGTTTGAGCCGAGTTATGTGACTAGGGACCA
The DNA here is from genome assembly GCA_018340775.1 of Taxus wallichiana var. yunnanensis. Lineage (NCBI taxonomy): Eukaryota > Viridiplantae > Streptophyta > Pinopsida > Cupressales > Taxaceae > Taxus > Taxus wallichiana. Next base: position 474,181,694 of record CM031239.1, on the reverse strand, counting down.
AGGGGAGTGTGACCCAATTTTGGTGTCTACATTTTGCCCCTTTTTGTTGCATAGCTTGTATTAGTTAGCAACACTGACAAAAATAAGATGTGGTTGCCCTATGTGTGGGTGAAGGTGATCCCCCTCAAACTAGGAATTGATGAGGTAGAAGATAGAATCGGTGAGTGGTTTGATAAAGGTGGATGTGATGAAGAGGAAGATGGACAATGGGGTAATGGGGTAAAGGTCCAATCAGGTAATCAAGGTAATGGGTTAGGGTCAAAGGTAGTGACAGTCGAATGCATGCACACGTATAAACTACGTCATGGTACCAGGTTGAAGAGCATGCAAACTCTACATTGTCTAAGGTCAATAGGTTTATCCAAACAAGGTTGAGGTGATTCCGGTATCTAAGGTATAGGATATGGTGTGAAAGCACATCACAGGTTAGGTGTAGGAATGTGTAGGTATGTTTTGGTACACCAAAGGTTGGGTCAGGATAAACAACACGACAATAGGCAAGGTAAGGTCATTAGGTCAAACAACACAGTAATGAGTTTCACAAGGTATAATAAGCACATGAGGTCATAAGTCGTTAACAATGTTCACGCAGTACAGGTAGTGAGGTCACGATACGGGTAGGAGCTAAGTACGGGTAAAATAACAAGTCCCTAAACATAATTAAGGACAAGTATAGGTAATGTAGGCTTAGAGGTAGGTTGCGATAAGGGTGGGTAAGGTTAAATGGTGGCTGGGTTGGTTAGGTTGGAAAAAAAAATGGGAAAGGGTATTTGACAGGAGTATGATAGGTAACCGATGTTGGTCATACTAAAGCCGCATGTGATCTAGGTAAATCGACCATGGTTTACTAGGGCACACGACCGATGTCGGTTTAGGTAAAACTAACCACGGTGTGCTAGGGCACATGACTGATGTCGGTTTAGGTATAACCGACATTGGTCAAGTCAATGTGGGTATATAAAAAGAAAAAATCCATATAATATGCACTCATTTGTACGTTTTGGCTTTTGTGAAAACAACGAGTCTTGAATGAGTTTTACTTTGTTAGGAGGAAAGGACAAGGGATGATATTCGGCGAGGTGGAGAGATCCGGTTGGTTAGAGGAGCCAGGTAGACGAGTCCATGAGATCAGGTAGAGTGAAGTGATTGGTAGAGAGGTTGGAGATTTATTTGGACATGGTGGAGGCGGGAGAGGGTTTGGGTGGACCACCGGACAATGGCCAGACGTGCCACCATGGAGGTGACATCGAGATGAGGTAAGATCTAATCCTTTCTATGTATTGTTGTTAGATGTAGAAGGGAATATGGGTCAGGGGGTGTGGGTAGGTTAGAGAATTGGAAATTTGGTGGTTAAAATGGGTGAAAGAGGGGTGGGAAAGGTCAGAGGTAGGGGAGAGGGTTGGGGAGGGTCTTAGGTGAGGTTTGGGTAGGTTCATAGGGAAAATGGGAAAGAAAGTAGGTAAAGGGAATTGGGGTTTCGAGTTTGGGTGTGGTAACAGTGACCGACGCTGGTCAAGGTATGGCCAACGTTGGTCTTGTTACATCGACATCGGTCAGGGATGAGGGGAACCGGTGCCGGTTATAATGGACTAATGTGTTAGGAGTAACAGGTGTTGATTAGGGTAAAAAGGCTAGAGGTATAGGTAGGGTAGGGGAAAGGATATGTAAAGTGGGTAAAATAGATAGCGGGTAGGAGGAAGGGAAGAAGGATAATGTTTGGTAAAAGAAATTTTTAATAATGTGTGTGATTGGTTGAATGCAGGCTAGGGACCAGCTATGAATGAGAGATAGGGTACCTCTCTTTCTCATGGAGGTACAGTGTGGGGTGTGACATTTGATGACTAGTGCCATGTTGCAAAGGTTGTCTGGATTCAAACGCCATCGGCACGTAGTCTAGGAGTCAAGTTTGATGGTCACTCTCATTGACATATGGGACTCAGTGACCAATACCTTATATTTCTTTGAAGGGTGAGATCACAGTCACCCTGGGGGATGTGTATAGGATCCTGCATCTACCGATAGTGGGGATGCAAGTCTATTCTATCTCCTCAAAGGCCTCTAAGAAGTTTATGTTATTTGTGTTTGGCGAGGGGCTGATGGATATGAGCTTTCATGGTACAAGATGAGCTATGGAGATATGTCTGGGCCCATCCAGGAGGAGATGAGGTGGTAGTGTTCTTGATGGAGGCGACTTGCTACTTTGCACTACTAGATGTGGAGGGTGGGAGATTCCCACGATCATTGATGGGGGTTCTGCATGACATGGTGGAGGACAGGACCCGTTTTGCATGGCCACCCACATTCTTCATACATTTGTATAGAGAGCTATGGTCTTATGGGTGGCTCAAAGGTTTAGCCTTTATTGTACTTTCCTACTCCATTGTTGGGCGTATGAGCACTTTTTATGTGTGCATCCAGTTGGTATGTCTGGGCTAATGCATTTGAGTTAGGGTTTGTTTAGGTGGGCTTCATGTAATGCATGCTGCGATTGGGGAGGCTTTGAGATGCTAGAGCTACACACAATGTATACTATTACATGTGATTGCTATAGGGGTTGTCAGCATGGACATTATTTGGGAGGCCCTATGTGGATTTTCCATCATATGGGAAGATGACAGAGGAGCTACAAGAGATACAAATTCTCACGATGGATAGAGGGGCAACATGCGAGAGAGCACAAGATGGTACCGGTTAATAGGGGAGATAATTGTTTGGGCTTCTTCGGGATATATCTCCGCCCTTCCCACAGTATATGACGGATGACATAGAGGCCTCTGCCTCTACCACGATCGGCTTGATGTTGATAGGGCGGGAGGAGTAGGTGAGAGACCAATGGATCAATGATCTTTGGGGTGACTGATAAATACAAGCAGTGGTGGGCCACACATTTATGGGTTGTATTGCTTTGAGGCCGGGCAGCTAGATCTAGCCACCATCACTGTTCAGAGGGATGCCCTATAAGGGTAAGTGGCTACTACGATTACACAGTTTGGGATACAATCGGGGTAGCTGAAAGTTTTGGAGGCACATGTTGCTATGATGTAGGCACGGTGGCCACTCTGAGCCCGGGTAAGCGTAGCGATAAAGGTACCACACAGGGTGGAGATGGGGATGGGGTATAGGTGGCCACCCTACAGGCATAGATCACAAGTTTGCGGGCTAGTTGCCCTTTGCAAAGGCACAAAGATTGCTACCTTTCGAGGCCCGAGATACGGGAAGGAGTGGGACAGGTCCCTCAAGACATCACGAGCATAGGGATAGGGTCCCTCTTTATAGGTACCAGTGGGACAGGGTCCGAGAGGCAGTGCACAGTGGGTGAGTCCGATGGCACCACCATAGACAATACCGATAGGTAGGTTGAGGATGCCTTAGGCGAGGTTAGGTATTATCAGGATATTTTGATGGCTGCAGGGATAGATTTTCTATCCTATGGAGAGTATAGAGCACAATAGGCCTCGAGTGAGAAGACCAAGTTACACACCCACAATGTGGAGAGTACGAGGGGGCATCAAGCCCCAAGACGGGGTTAGGACGAGGCCACAAGTTCACAGAGGCCAGCCCCGGTGTGAGGTACCGGTAGAGATCGACTAGGACCGATGGTGGTTGTTGAGATGCTAATTTGGACATCATATGGGGGTAGAGGAGGAGGAGGAGATAGGTGAGATAGATATGGAGGATATCCAATAGGGTGATGTTTGATAGCCGTATGTACCTCCTGTTTTGTATAGTTGTTTATTTTTTATATATATTGGCCTGCGTGCCGAAGAGAGTGAGGATGTAGATGAGAGTTTTGTTATTTTTGATCATATAACAGCCAGTGTATTGAATATGGTGAGGGTGTATATGATATCTTTTGAGATATTTCTCTTGGTATATATGTTCACATGTATTTTTATACTGATTATCTAATTTATAGATGATGGTGTTTATAGTACGGATGGTGTACATGTTTTAATTTTCATTGTTATATATAGATAGGTGGAAATCAATTGGATCGGGCATGATAGAGTCAAGGTTGTGTAGGCATGGATGGAGTCAGGTCATAGGCATGGATTGAGTCAGGTTAGTTTAGGTATGATTGAGTCAGGTTGATTTAGGCATGGTGGAGTCAGGTTGGTTAGGTATGGTTGAGTTTCTAATTCATTAATTTGTGCAATTAATGATGATGTGGATCGTGTTAAGATGATTTGTAGGAAAATGTTTGATTATGGTAAAGAAATTGTAGACAAGATGAAATGAATGTGTAAATTATGATGGTAAAGATGTGTAACAATTGTTGCTTGTTGGGTGTAATTTCTAGTTATTGATATAGAAAGGAAACTAACTAGGGTAGAATGTGAATAGGAAAGGGAAAGAGGGAATTGGTTAGGGTAGAGAGTGGCTGAGCTAACCTCCAAGGGCCCCATGCCCTCGAAGTGTTGCCTACATAGTCCCGACAAAAAGGGACCTCAAGCCGATGTAGTTCTCCCATAAACTAGGGAAGATTATGATGAATGAAAAGAATGGATTGATAGGTGTTAGGCATGGGTGAATGTAGGTCATAGGCATGATTGAGTTGAGGTCATAGGCATGGTTGAGCTAGGTCATAGGCATGGACCGAGTTTAGGTCATACACATGGTTGAGTGTTTTTAAATAGAGGTGTCGGTGAGATGGTCCTGTTATAGGAGAATCAATAGGTGATGAAGAAGGTATAAAGGTAAGAGGTGGCAAAAGAACCACTTAATTGATAAGAACCCTAATGAGTCTACCATACCCCAGATGGGCTTATGAATGTAAGACCCTACAAGCCTTACATAATGGACTATTATAAGGGTGAAGAAAAGTCACATGATCATGAAATGTCACGTTTACGGAAAGTCCCTTAAGTAATGAGGAATTTAGGTGAAAAATACAAGGGGTTGAGAATGGGAGGTTTAAATTAGCTTAGTGTACGAAAGTGTGTCTTTCGGAATAAGAAACCCAGGATCCAAAATAGGCAAGTCCATGATGAAAATTTCATCTTTTTTTTAATAAACTGATCGATGTGGGAAGTCTATATGGGATGGGTACATTATCTCCTTGAGGTCTTCGTGAAGTGGTCAATGCGAGAAGCTTCTAGATATTTATTACATTTTTGTAATGATTTGGATATAGATGTCCTTCAAGGAAAAATTCCATTTATAGCAAAGTGGAATTTAGAGTGAAGAGATGTCCATTTTTTGGTGGAGTCATCTTTTGCTGGAGAAGTTTGACTAAAGGAGTGGTTTACCTTTTTGTTTTTAGACGTTTAAGTCATGAACAAGACTATAGAGGAGGATTAGGTTCTTGTTTAGAAGACAAGACCGTAGCACACAAAGATTAATTATGAAAGAGGTGGTTTCGAGTGATGAACGAACATGGGATTCCATATTGAAGAAGATGAAAATTATCCATGAGAATCATGCTATGAGTAGAGCCATGGTACTCATATTGAAGATGGGGCTGAAATGTGTCGGGAATCACATGATTATTTTTGAGTCGCAGATCCTTAAAAATAGGTAATATGGAAGGTGAACAACGTTCAGGGACAAGTGATCAACGAACAAAAAGTGATATAGGACTCGATATCAACAATAAATTGGTCAAATATGCAATACGTTAAGGGGCTCGGAGTTTGGATTTACCTTCGAGTGAAGACAAACATTAAGCTACCTGATCCATAGGCATGGGTAATGATATAGGATCCAAGCAAATTAGGAGTAAATTTTCCTGTTTACTTTTCCCCTCTTTGGCTACATGTTGATTTTCCTTGAGGATGAGGTCATTGACTCTAAAGGCCCGTTCATGAACACATTTATCATAGGCACGTTTGATATGTTTTTGGTAGATTTGGAGATAGTCAAGAGTATTGAGACAACACTCATCTAATAAATCAAGTTGTGCCAAAAATTCTATAGAAATTCATCGTCATTAAGCATGTCTTGTAGTGAGATGTGGAGAGATGGAATCTGGACTTCTAGAGGTAAGACAACCTCGGTCACCGTAGACCGAGAAAAGGGGGTGGTAGTAGTTGAAGTGTGGATACTAGTGCGATAAGCCCACGTGGCGAAAGGAATGTGCGTATGCCAATATTTCCCAATATCGTTGACCACCTTCATAAGAATTTTTAAAAGGTTTTATTGATTGATTCAGCTTGACCATTAGTTTATGGGTAATAAGGTGATGAAAAACCTAGTTGGATGCCAAAAGCGTCACACAGTTTGCGTAAGGTTTTGTTTTTGAATTATTTTCCGTTATCAGTGATAATGCGGTGAGGGACACCAAAATGACAAATGATGTGATGGTTGATGAATTCACATATTTTCTTGGCTTTGGTGGAAATGAGGGGAATGGCTTCTACCCATTTAGTGTAGTATTCGGTAGCGGTTATGATCCATTGGTGGCATTGTGAAGAATGGGGGTTGATTTCACCGACAAGATCCAAACCCCATTGAGAGAAAGGCCAAAGGTCTCGTGTGACCTGTAAGGCATGAATAGGTGTGTGATGGAGATTAGCATGTTGTTGGAATTTCATGCAATGTTTGACATAATCACAACAGTCATGGTTCAGGGTTGGCCAATAATAGCCTAGGCAAAGAATGCATTTTGCGACAACCAAACCGCTAAAGTGACCTCCACAAATTCCATCGTGGACTTCCTTAATGGTGTAAGGAATTTTAGAGCTTGTAAGGAAGCATAAGAGAATTTCATCAAAACCGCACTTGTAAAGAAGACCACCCATGATGGCATAATGGGAGACACTTTTAAGAAAGGCATGTTGTCCATTACGAGTGAGATCGGCGGGTAGAATGGAAAGTGAAAGATAGTCTACATATTGCTTATACCAAAGGTCATGTGGTTCGAGGGGCAAAATTTATGAAGGATTAAACTTCACGAGGTAAATAAGAGGGTGATTGTAGCCTTTGTATGGTGATAAATATTTTAGAGTCAGCGTGTGAAGCAGGTATCTGAGAAGCCAAGCTGGCCATGGTATCCTCAAATTTATTGGTAGAACGTGGAGTGGTTTGAAGCGCGTAATAGTCAAAGGTGGTCAAAAGTATGTCTACGTGATGCTTATACTTTTGAAGTATCTCATTACAACACTGGTATATACCATTGACTTGGTTTATGACCAACTGAGAATCACCAAATATGTTGATTGACTTAACATCTAAGGCATAAGAATCCTAGAGACCTAATACGAGTGCTTTGTATTCAACAATATTGTTTTGTACAATAAAAATCAAGTTTAAAAGAAAAAGGCATAGGTTCACCATCAAGTGGAATGAGGATAACACCAGCCCCACCCCCACACTGACACTTGGAGCCATTGAAGAAGAGTGTCATTTGGTAAGCGGGTTCATCTAGGGAAAGGGTAGTTATAGACTTGTATGGGAAGTCGAAGTTAGAGGGTTAATTCCTAGAAATAGATGCGTCGAGAAAATTGGTTAGTGATAGCATAGCCCTTGATGGACTTTTGATGGATGAATTCGAGGTCAAGGTCAGCCAGAAGCATAAGCCAACATGTGGCACATTGATGTTGATAAGGTTTGGCATACATATAGTGTAATGGGTTAGTATTAGTAATGACAAAGGTTTTGTGGTTGAGTAGGTAATGATGGAGTTTAGTGGTGACAAAAAATAAGGCTAGGAAATGTTTTTCGGTGTGGGTATATCTAGTCTCATAGTCAATAAAGTACGGATTATGTAATAAACCACATGCTCTTAGTGTTGGTCGTCATGATGAGCAAGCATGGCACCTAGAGAATGGTTAGTGGCGGAAATATATAGGTAGAAGGGCTGGTCATCCTTAGGAGGAATGAGCATTGGTGGTTGAAGGAGGTATTGTTTCAAGGCTTTGAAGGCTTTATGGCATTCACCATCACATTTGAGTGAAATTTATTTCTTGAGAAGATGATGGAATGGTTGACAATGGTGAAATTTGTGAGATAAAACGACAAATTGATTGCAAATTTCCTTGTAGGCTGTGAAGTTGATGGAGATTAGTGGGTGGCGGCATTTCAAGAATAGCCTTGACTTTATCAGGATCGACTTCTATGCCACACAAATAAACAATGAAACCTAGGAGTTTTCCAGAAAGTACCGTAAAGACACACTTATTTGGTTGAAGACGAACACAATACTTGATGAGGTGGTCAAAGATGACTTTAAGAATAGGTAGTTGTTCGGCTCGATGTTCAGATTTGGCAAGTGGATCATCAACATAATCTTCCAATATGCGATGCATGATGTCATGGAAGATGGAATTCATGGCTCACTGATATGTAGCACCAGCGTGTTTGAGGCCAAAAGACATGACTCGATAGCAGAAAGTCCCCCAAGGGGTGATGAAGGTAGTCTTGTGTTGATCCTTGGGAGCTAGTAAGATTTGATTGTATCCTAAAAAACTATCCATGAGTGATAACATTTAATGGCCAGCGGTGAGATCAACTAGTTGGTCAATTCTGGTAGTGGGAAATCATCTTTGGGCTAGGCGAGGTTGAGGTCACAAAAATCTATGCAAATGCAGAGTCCCCCTATCACTTTTGTGATAGGAACAATGTTAGAAATCCATTGGGGATAATCAATGGGTAGAATAAAGGAAACCGAGAGAAGGTGTTGAAGCTCTTCTTTAACCAAAAGAACAATGCAAGGATGCATTTTCCACAACTTTTGTTTGATGGGTTTGGCATCAGGAATGGTTACAATATTGTGAACCACGATTTTTGGGTCAATACCGGGCATATCAGCATAGGACTAGGAAAATGCATTGCTATGGTCCTAAAGGAAAGAGGTGAAGGCTTCCTATTCAGTAGCATCTAAGGATTGGCTGATCTTTAGAATGTGTGGGTCATCTTGAGTGTTAATGTTGATTTTGATGGTCGATTTGTTCAACATGGTTTACATTTCAGAGGGTAATGAGATGAATATAAGAGTCTTCCGCACCAAGGTAGGTGAGGATGGACTCATTGTCCTAACATTGAACAATGTTAATTGAAGGCATATCATCATCAATCATGTTAGGATACAGGAATGGGAGAGAAGAGGGAGCCTTGCCATCATGTTGATAGGTCAATAGTCCCAGGGAAATGGTGTTTATGAAAAAAGTTAGGAGGAATAGATTCAAGATCTATGGACTCCGTGGGTGAAGATGGTAATGTGGGTGAATGAGAGGGGGAAGATTTCTCATCCTGGATAAGGTCGACGCAAACCTTCTTGGAGGGTGGAGCATAAAAACCAATGCCACTACGGTCATTGTGTTTATGAGAGGTATAGGAAATGATAGTATGGCAACCTTATTCATAAAAACTGAAGCCAAATCCTTTCCACGTGCACCGGTGGAGGAAAGTGTGAGTGAAGCGGTGGTTAGTGAGGGAGTGTAGGTCGGATGAAAATGGTTGGGTTTGGGATGGAGGTTCGGGTTTATAGGTGGCCATATCAAGTCCCCATACGTTAGATTAGTGCGAAGGTGGGGAGGGCCATAAGGAAAAACTTCACCGATGCGGATGTCATAACTGGGGTGTTGGTGGAGGTTTCCATACTCTTATGGGGTGAGGAAGGTGTCGATATTATATAGGCGCAATCCCCAGTGAGGCATTGAAAAACACCTTCTAAGGGATCAGTAGTTAGTATGTGGGTAGTGGGTATAGATGGCTCACTAGATGTTGGGGAAACAAGTGCATTAGTGGTAGAGGCTACAACTACAGTGGAGATAGCAAGGTTAGATGCCACAGAAGTAGTGGCAGTTTTGGTGGATGGGCTCATGGGTGAAGGTGAAGTGGTGACAGTGGCAGATGCCTTGACCAGTACAAGCACATCATTGGGCCGATATAGCATGTTATAGGTCTTGAAAGGTGATGGGTTGGTAGGGATGGTGTAATTATGTCCCTTGTGTTCAAATTTGAGGCATTGATGTAAATTCGAAGGGACACAACCCATGACATGGATCCAAGGTCAACCGAGTAGTAAGTTATATTGGAACTCTCCTTCTAGAACATAGAAATTTTTGGGATAGTGCGGGGGCCCACGTAGACATGGAGAACAACGATACCCAGGGTAGATGTCATGGTGTCATTGAAGGAACATAGTATAACAGGTTACCATGCATGCAATTAGTAGGTATCCGCATTTGGTCATATGCATGGGAGGAGATGATGTTAATTCTAGCACCACCATCGATCATAACATGTCATATGTGTATATTATCGATAAAGACAGAGATGAAAAGAGCGGGGTTGGGGTTGTCATTTGGAAGGGAGTGATCTCTTCATCTAAAAAGTTGAGGGTGGCCACTTGGCGAGTAGGTGGAGGTGTAGAGGAAGGTGAAGACCTAGTGAGAGAGGCTACGTGGTAAGGGGTAATGATGGAGGCTACGGGTGTGGGGTCATTTGGTAAGACTTCAATAGATTGAAGGACCTCCATGAGGGCTTGACAATGTGACTCGAGGTTTGGATGAGGTCATATAAAGACATTTTGAGGGGGATTGGTGTAGTTTTTAGCATTGTGTGATGTGTTACCCTGTCAGAAATAGGATATGTAGGACCTCGAATGATGACTTTGGGTATGAGTGTAGATGGTCTGTTGGATACAAAGTTGGTTGAAGGGCCAGTTGCTTTTTCCTTGCCCTTGTCTTTCTAAGCATGGGTGGCAATGTTGATCATGTTAATCTTAGGGGAGGTGGATGAAGAGGGTGTGTCATGGAAGGTATAGTAGCATGAGGGAAAAAACCCTAGTGGGGGATACAATCCTTGTGAAATGAGTAAGGCGCATTGGCATTTTGGTGGTGGTTTGGAAAACTCTCTTATATTAACCATGTTGATCTCGAATCTCGAGGGTGGATCAAAGAGTTGTGGGGGTGGATATTTTTATCGTTGAGTAGGTAACAAAAGAAGATATGTGGAAATTGGTGAAAGTGAAATGGGGTCCTCATCAAGAAGATCATCATTGTCAAAATTTTTGGTAGTTTTTAAACCCTTACAATTCTCTACATCGTGTCCTGGCATACGGTGGTACGCAAAAATTTTGGTTTTGTCAAACCCTTTTGGTTTGGGTTTGATTGGGTTGTAAGGTCTAAGAGGTGGTAACATGATGACGAAGTTTTGAGGAGATTGGTTAAGATTTTGGCATAGGACCATGCTAGTGGATCACAATGGGAGGTGCATGTGGGTTAGGGTATAAGTACAACTAATTGTGGAGGAAAAGGCTTTACAGAGAGGGGGTGGGTTGGTTTACTATTTTTGTGTGTGGTGTGGTCTTAGTTGTTCATCGTATCTACTTGGGTAGGGGCATGGTAGAAGAACTGGTGATGGAAGGTGTGGTTTGTTTAACTACCTTATAGGAGGGTAATGGATTTTTAGCTTTAGATTACAACCTTTTGGGTAAAGGTGATATGGGTGTACGAGATGTGGAGGGAAAATCGATGGTGGAAGAGGGCGGAGTTACCCATGGGGGTAACTATTAGTGTAAATTCACAAAGCACCCCAAATGAGTTATGGATTTGCTTTTCTAAGGCAAAGTCATTTGGTGTGATTGCACAACATTGAGCTTTCCCAAAGTGCGAGACCTTTGCAAATGGGGAAAGCTCTCCAGAGAAGGTTGGTTCCTCTTCCTAAACTACCTACCACAAGATATTCCAGTGTAGGAAAGCTAATCTAACCTAATATAACTTCTAAGGAGACAAAGAGAGGAAGAAAACAAGGAAAAACAAAGCCTACACTAAAACGGTGATACACCAGAGAAGGAAAGCATTGATTATCTATCAAAACTACCATGGAACAAGAAGAGGTGAGCAATGAAAAGGATGGGCAAGTGCATCACGGACCAAAGATGGATTTCACACGAGAAAATGTTCCAAAACTCTATGAACAAACCTCCAAAACCTGTAATGAACATCCAAACATGTACAAATACCTACAATAAAGAGAGGCAAGAAGAAAACAACCAAAAATGAGCAAGGATGGAAAAATGCATGACAAAACACATTTTTTATTGTTCCAGAAGTTTACAGAGCATCATTTCATGGGTAAGAGGCAAAAACACCACTACAGAGCAGTGGGAAGAGGTTCAAACTCCATTTTGACCACGGGAAGAAAAAGAAGGGAGAGGCAAAGAAGAAGGATGAACAACTTTTTACAAATGAGCCAAAACGGGATTTTATCACTCAAACAGAATGAAGGAAATGAGAAAACGTGGGAAAATTGATTTGACATCTCCAACCACCGACAAGATTCATTAAAATAGCAAGGGCACCCTCAAAAATACATTTTTGATGCATTCGGCCATGCTGGAGAAGAAACAGATGCCATACTTCATCAATTTTGGTGGTTGGGGTCGGTTCTACATTTTTTCCCGTGCCAGAGATGTTTTCCCATTTTTCTCCGTAAAAATCCATCAAATTTTAAAATTAAAGTGTCCATCATGTGCAGAATTTTACTAGATTTCCAATGATATCAAAATCATGAAACTTTGAGCTCTAGTGCAAAAGATATGCCCCTCTAAAGATTTAGGGCAAAAATGGTGAAATTACGGCAAAATTCAGGTCGGCGGGCCAAAACTTGGCTTTTTTCCCCTTTTTGTAAAATTGGGAAATTTTCCCAAAATTCTCTGCAGCCCCACTGCTCCGAGACATGTTGCATCTTCCGGTTCATCCGCGGGCTTTAGAATCACATTCTATCCATTTTTCCTGTAAGGGAAATTTTTCCAAAGTCTTCCACAATTTGGACCTCCATTGCTAATGCAAACATGTGGCACCATCCTATTGGTCGATGGGACCGCGTTCATTTCATGCCTTTGCAATTTTACACCCAATAGCCAAAAACTTCAACTTTCCTTGAACCCCGCCTCGTGCTGCCGACATAGACTTGACACGTGGCACCTTTCGATTAGTGCGGGGCCTCAAACATTTATTACCTCATTCTCCTTTGTGGGCTTGCATGGGCCAAAATTTGCCTTTGTGTTTTTAATCCAAAAAAGGCTAAGTGTTGAAATTTTCTCCCTGTCTCTACCAACCCACCAATTTCCTTGGCAAATTTTCCAGCTTAGCTCCATGGACCTGCCTAAGGAAAATTTCCCCTCCAAACTCCGCTGAGCCATAACTCAAAAAATACAAGGAGTTAGGAGGACTTCTTTACCTTTCTGGAAAGGGGAAGAAAAATCCTATCTGATGAAGTTGTTTCAAGAATCTTTTAAGTGATTACAATGTGTGAAAATTGAAGTTGAAGCACAAGGAAGGAAAGAATGAAGGCAAGTTAGCCAAAATATGTAGGGGCTCATTTTGGATAACAATTTTAGCAACTCAGAGGGGTCATCTGCCTGCTAGATGAATGATTAGTGGCCTTTTGAAGCATCCATTGGGCATAGAGTCAAGCCTAATAACCAACTCTGATCTAAACTATGAAAATATGACCTCTAAGCCACTTAGAAACCCACTGAAACTTGGAGTTTATCTTCACCAAAATCCACTTGAATGCATTGTGCAAAGAAGAGCAACCAAAACAGCACCAACAACTATGTACAAAATTGGAAATCATACATACCCCAAGTGGGATATGTAGAGTGTGCACAAGCACTTATTCTGTTGAAAGAAAACCTACCTACTCTACTCTAACCAAGAGCAAAGGGAGCTCAAACAAAGCTTGCAACTGGCAAGGAGAAATAACTTCCCTTCCTCAAAAATGGCAGCCATGCAACTGATTTGGCACTGAACATGGCTAGTTGGATGAGTGAAAAACTAACTACAAGCTGATCTTCCACCCAAATCAACAAGGTATCAGCTGGAGACAAATCAAATACCTCTTTTATTTTCTCTGCATTTGGATTGAAGAGGTATGACAACTGATCCTTGGTGCTTTGCATATCATCCTCATGCCCTGAAATGGACATGACCATATTTGGCTTCTCCTTTGGCTCCAATGAATCCAAGTACCGATTAGGCATGTTCGATCCTTTGGATGTGCCCATGGCTTTGATTCTCTCCTCCAAAAATGGAGTATTCTTGTAGACCTTCTTGAATGGATGGTGTGGAAGGAATGATGAAGTTCTCCTACTCTTTCTCTTCTCCTTCCAATGAAGAACATGGAAGATTTAAATCTCCCAAACTTGATTCCAAAGAGCTTCTATAATATGCAGGCTGTTGCAATTGAAATTTCACCTCCATGACAGCAGGCTCATGTGCTTATAAGGTGGATGATGGAGGAGAAAATAATGTGATTTCAACTGGCTCTTCTCCATCAAAATAAACCTCTAAATCAGACAAATAATCTACCCCTTTATTGTCCTGCTGCAAATGCTCAACCTCTTCCATGGTGCTCTTTTGATCTCAGTAACTTGATCACCATGGTTATTCATTCTCAAAGATGAAGTTTGAAATATCAAAATATTCTTCAACATTGGATCTTGAAGAGAATGAAGTAGAAGGAAGAACTCAAGGTTCTTCTATAGCCTGCTTTTTTGTGCTTGAAGCTTTTGGATCTCATGGTCCTCCTCCATCATGGGTTCATTAACCAAAATAGGCCCTTCGAATGAAAGCAAGGAATCTTCAATGATGCTTTCTTCATTGAGTGGCTTCAACTCTTATTCAGTCTCTCCCATTTTCTCCTCTTCAATGGGACTTGGAGTTGATTTTCCTTCCTCCTTGTTGACTGGTTGTGTAGCTTGGATTAGATCAACATTTTCTTCAAATAAAGTGCCAACATGGACACTACACTCAGAACAAATAGACTGCTGCTCTTCTTGCTTATACTTGTTGCTATAAAATCAGCCTTGGCCACCTCTTGTTCTTTAACCTTTACCTCCTCTGTAGGCTTAACCAACAAGGGGACCTTTGTAAACCCCAATTTAGCAGCCCAACTCTTCATATTTTCTATCATTTCTTTTCTATTGGGCTCCTCTTCTTGTTGTCCATGATTGGATTCTTGAGTATCTTCCCAACATGGACTTGGGAAAGTAAGAGGAGTGGTAGGTTGGGGTTCAAATAGCTTTTTAATTGTTTTTGGTAGGGAGGAGGTAGAACTTCTTGTTTGTTTGGAGGGGATGATTGTTTGGAAGGGAAAAGGACAGAAGAACTGAGATGAGGTGGAAGACTAGGGGATGGAGAAATGAAATCAACACTTGGGAAGCATTCAATGGGAAGCTTGGAAATTGAAGCCCAAATTGAGATGGTGTTGCTTGAGGAGTAGAGAGAAAATTACCAGATAATGGTGTAGAACTTACCCATTGACAAGGTTTCTCAACACCAAATTCATAGGCCCCTATCTCTTCAGTCCATTGTGCAAGTTGGGGCAGCATCTCCACCATGAAGTCCAACTTCTCCTAAGGGCTGAAGTGTCTTGGAAAAGGGCCAACCCATGGACAAGGTGCCCTACAACCAATTCTGAAATCCTTCATTTGAGTTGTTGCTCTTGATTGCACCATGCCAATCTCCATTTTTTGGATCTTCTCTAATAGACCAGCATCTTGCATTTGATTGTCTTCATTATTTGCATACCCCTGCTCTTGGAAAGCTCCATAGCCAAACTAATTTTGGCACTGCTGCTCATAGGGGTAGGCATGCTGATTTTGAATTTGTTCAAAATGCTGATTTGGAGGAGTTGTAAAACATATTGGAGATGGAATGTACTGTTGCTGCTGTGAATGTGAATTCCATGATGGAAATGAAGTCATGATTGCACAACTTCATGGAATGGAAAAGAGTGAAAGGGATGGAAAGAATAATGAATGAAAAAGGAATGGAAATGAATGAAAAGGAAGGTCTACAACTTCAGAGATGGGTTGTTGACCATATGGAGTGCAAGATGTGTTTGCAATTGCCTCCAAAGGCTGAAATCTTCATAGGAACACACCAACCTGTAAAAATGAAGTGGAAGACCTCTTGGTCCCACCGAGTGTGCCAAAACTGTTAGTGGTGCATGGTGGTGTTGGATTTGTTTTTTTTGCATGACACACTAAGAGAAGATGAAATATCTAACCCTAGTGTCCCACCGAGCGTTCCAAAACTATTAGTGGCACACATTGGTGTTGGATTTATTATTTTTACATGAGACACTAAGAGAAGATGAAATATCTAACCCCAGTGTCCCACCGAGTGTGCCAAAACTGTTAGTGCAAATTCACATCACCCCCAAATGAGTTATGGATATGATTTTCTAAGGAAAAGTCATTTGGTGTGATTGCACAACATTGAGCTTTCCCAAAGTGTGGGACCTTTGCAAATGGGGAAAGCTCTCCAGAGAAGGTTGGTTCCTCTTCCTAAACTACCTGCCACAAGCTATTCTAGTGTAGGCAAGCTAATCTAACCAAATCTAAATTCCAAGGAGACAAGGAGAGGAATAAAACAAGGAAAAATAGAGCCTACACTAAAACGATGATACACCAGAGAAGGAAAGTATTGATTATCTATCAAACTGCCATGGAACAAGAAGAGGTGAGTAATGAAAAGGATGGACAAGTGCATCATAGACCAAAGATGGATTTCACACAAGAAAATGTTCCAAAACTCCATGAACACAGCTCTAAAACCTACAATGAACATCTAAACATGCACAAATACCTGCAATGAAGAGAGGCAAGAATAAAACAACCAAAAATGAGCAAGGATGGACAAATGCATCACAAAACATGTTTTTTATTATTCCGAAGTTTGCACAGAACATCATTTCATGGGTAAGAGGTAAAAATTCCATTACAGAGCAGGGGAGGAGGTTCAAACTCCATTTTTGACCCTAGGGAAGAAAAGAAGGGAGAGGCAGAGAAGAAGGATGAACAACTTTTTACAAATGAGCCAAAACTGGCTTGTATCACTTGAACATAATGAAGGAAATGAGAAAATTAGAGAAAATCAATTTGACATCTCCAATGATACCAAAATCGTGAAATTCTAAGCTCTGGAGTGAAATATATGCCCCTATGAATGAGATTTAGGGAAAAAATGGTGAAATTAGGGCAAAATTCAGGTTGGCGGGCCAAAACTTGACTTTTTTCCCCTTTTTGCGAAATTGGGAAATTTTCCTAAAATTCTCTATAGCCCCACCATTTCGAGACATGTGGCATCTTTGGTTCATCTGTGGGCTTGAATCACATTACGCCCATTTTTCCCGCAAGGGAAATTTTTTTCCAAAGTCTTAGTTGGCTTTGACCTCCTTGTTAATGCAGACACGTGGTGCCATCTTATTGGTCAATGGGACCATGGGTTCATTTCATACCTTTACACTTTTACACCAAACAACCCAAATCTTCAACTTTCCTCCGACACCCATCTTGGCACCGCCGACGTAGACTTGACACGTGGTGCCTTTTGATTGGTGCGGGACCTCAAACAATTTATTACCTCATTCTCCTTTGCGGACTTACGGAAAAAAATTGCATTTGTGTTTTTAGCCAAAACAGGCTAAGTGTTGAAATTTTCTCCTTGTCTCCATTGACCGGCCAATTTCCTTGGCACATTTTCCAACTCTAGCTCTGGGCCCGCCCTGGGAAAATTTCCCCTCCAAACTCCGTCGAGCCATAACTCAAAAAATACAAGGAGTTAGGAGGACTTCTTTACCTTTCTAGAAAGGGGAAGAAAAATCCTATCTGATGAAGCCATTTCTAGAATCTTTTGAGTGCTTATAATGTGTGAAAATTTAATTTGAAGCACAAGGAAGGAAAGAATGAAGGCAAGTTAGCCAAAATAAGCAGGGGCTTATTTTGGATAACAAAGAATCGAGGTGCTATAGAGGTAGGTGGTGTGGGTTGGGCGGGAGGCATGAGTGAAAGGGAAGAAAGTGTCATGAGTAGTGAAGATGTTATTCATGGTAGTCAAGGTATGGGTGGTAAGAAGGTTACGGGTGAGGGCGGAAGTTGTGTGGGTCACTTGGGTATATTAGAGGTGCTGTGATGGGGAAATGGGTTGATGCATTCTTCATTTACCGGTGGATGGGGGGTTTCTTGGTCAAGGTCCAGGGGTGAGGTCCTATGATGGATGGAAGGGTGAAGGTGAGAATGGTGTGGTAAGTGAGGTTGGGATATGAGATCTAGGAGGTTGGACATTCTTTTTAGGGGTCATGTCAAGTGTAGTGTTAGTTTCGAGAAGATGTGGCTAAATCTAATTTGATGGGTGGGTGAGTAAGGCTAGTTGTCGGTATGACCCCTAAGGTAGTGATAGGTTTAGGTAAGGGAGATGATATAAGTGTGGGTAGGTGTTTGGGTGTAGATGTATGTTGGGTTATGGGTAGAGGTGTGAGTTGGGTCATGGGTAGTGACGTGGAAGGTATTGCAATAGTTTTGGTTGTGTTTGGTTTGGTTGCTTGAAACACTTTTGGATAGATAGTGGAGGTGTCAGTGAGTGACAGTTGTATTTGTGTTGAAATAGGAAGTAGAAGGTGTCCCCAAAGTAAGGCTCTATCGACATAATCTAGGTGATCGGCCAAGCATGAGAATGGTACTGACGTAGGTGGGGCTGATGTGGATCGAGTGGTAATCCCCGTAAAATGTGTTTGAGATACAGGGAAATGGCTAGCCTCGGACTCTGTGGGTAAGAGAGTCGAGAGAAGATCAGCGGGATCTTGATGGTCCGATGATGAAGGGTCATCAAAAGACACTGGTACTTCTATAGTATCCTCTATGGGTAGAGAAGAGGACAAAGGCTAGACAAAGTGGACTCTCCTTGAGTTGGTGTAAGCGGTGGACCTACATCTTCTATGAGTAGGAGAGGTGTCACTGACAATTGTTCAGAAATTTGAGGGGTCAAAGGTGGCATGCTAATTATAGGCTCTTCCACAGGTGAAGAAGAAAATGAAGGGGGTGCCTTTGTGGGTGGAGGAGTATATGAAATAGGCTCTTTTGTAGGTAGGAGAGCTTGGGCTAAGATTTCATCTATGGAAGGCATAGGATGTAATTGGGAAGCAACTGGTATGTCATCAAAAATAGCATGAACCTCGTGGACATTACTATCATTGTTTGAGGTATCACCAACTTGGTTAGAAGATGGGGCATGATTAGGGAATGGATTCTTGAAGATGTGTAGGTTTTGGTTAGTGGGTGCATTCGGGCTATCCAAGACTAGATCTCCATTGTCTAACATTTATTGGATGATATTCTTAAAGGTGATGTAGTTATTGTCGCTATGACCTTTGACATGATGATAGTTGCAGAAGTCATGTTCCTTATACCATGTGGTCATGGGTCGCTCAGGGTCAAAACTAGTATGTGGTTTTATAGGTGGAAGGGTAATGGCACCGACCTTAACAAGATTTTCCAAAATAGAAGAATAAGATTCTCCTATGGAAGTGTACTTTCATTGTTCTCATTTGAACTAGAAATCTTGGACAAGAGAGAGATTAGAAGGGGTTTATCCAAGTTTGATTGATGAGGGGGGCCAGCCTTGAGAATTATGGCCTTGGAAAATCCTTTGGGTTTTGAATAGTTATTTTGGGGTTTCGAAGATAATGAAGTATCATTTGATTTGAATGCGATGTTCTTGTTACGAAGTTGAATCTTCTTTTCTTCGATAACATGAATTTCCAATTTTGTGCTATGGTGAACACCTCATCAAAAGTGTGAAAGGTTTGCACTTGCGGGGTTGGTGCGATGTGTCTAGCACAAGCCCAAGTAAATAACTCTATAAGCTCGAGTCGAGGTAGCTGGAATGTGAAGTGATTAATTAAACCGAGCCAATGAGTGACAAAGTCGGTGATATACTTGTCATAAATCTTTGTCAGTGGAATAAAGATCAGTCATGGTAACCTTCTTGACAATATTAATCAAGAAGTGGTCCAAGAAGGCCTAGGCTAGTTGATTAAACGAGTAGATGGAATGTCTTGGTAGCCCACTATACCGGTCAATGCGAGTCTGTCGGGGACATTGGGAAAGTCCTCAAAAGTAAAGCGTCATCATGGGAAATTAGGTAACACCCATGTTTAAAGGACCACAAATGTTGTTGTGGGTCCACTTTGTTATTGAAGCGGTTGAATTTTGGAATTTCCCAATGTATGGGGTATGGTTGAATATGAATGGACGGGTGAATAGGCTCATTACAAATTTCATCATAGGTGAGGGAATTGCGTGAGCCAGAAACTGATGCTTCTAGTGTCTGAATCTTTTCCATCATTAACTTGATGAGATCATTGGTAGGTTATGGTGGGATGGCTCCTCTTATGGCATAAGGGGCTGGTATTGAACTTTGTGATGTGGGGGTACTCCATTGTATGGTGATGCCACATAGGGAGGTTGAGAATGGGGGACTGACATAGAGGGTATGTATCCAAAATGGGTAATAGACGAGATAGGGATTTGTTGATAGTATGTGTATGTAGGTGGGATGGTCGTCATGACTCTAGTAGCAATTAGGGGCAGTTTTTGTGGGATGGAGAGGAAAATATTTTGAAATTGAGTAGGGGTCACCAACACCATGGGTGGTTGTGTTACAATGGGTATTTGTGAGACAATGGGTGTGGACTGGGCTATGGCTTGGGTGGTCGATGAGGGGACAATAGATATGACAAGCATGAGTGATACTGTAGACACAATGGTCATGGTGGGTATGGGTCCTAGCTACGAAACTACTGGGGGTGAAGTAGGTGAGGGTAATCGTTGCATTATTAGGGGCTAATGCGAAGTGGGAATAAGGGAAGGAGAGATGGATACATGCATGTCGTATATCAACTAACCTAAGGAGTCCTGAGTGGAAGAGTGGGAAAGGTAGAACTATAAGGCTACGGGATTCTGATCAAGGAGTCATGCAAATTCTTTGTTTCCTACAAAGAATGGTTATAGGTAAGTTTGGATCCATGGGTGACATGACAAAGGGTGGTGAAGGACTAGGCAGGAGTGGTTGACAACTCACGTGAAATATAAGAGTGTTGGCTTGACTACGTGTCAACACCATGTGAATGGGTATATATTAGGTGATTTTGTATCCTACAGATGACATAGGGGGTAGTAAGAATAAAGAAAATAGGTGCCTATATGTAGATTTAGGTAATATATTAGTTGATGTTCAATACGGGGGGTAACCGATGCTAGTTAAGGTTGACCAATGCGGTTAAGGGTAAGCGAGGTGATTCTTGTGAAAAGAAATAGTTTTATCAAATGAAGCAAATATTGTTGTGATTGGATGAATAAGTTGAATAATGAATGTTTATCAAAGTAGAGAGAGTACATAGACTAACAGGAACTCTGACAGTGAAGAAAATGAAATAAGGGTTCTTTTAGGAAATTCAACCCAAAAGAATAGAAAACTAATGTCGGTTAAGACAAAACTAATGTCGGTCAGGGGTAACTAATGTCGGTTACTATGAAAATTGGAAAGATGTTGAAAAATGGATTGTTATGAGTTTTAATGAGATAAACAACCAACCCAGAGTTCTAGAGATGATGCAATGAAGTCCTAACACACTCAAAAGAAATCAGAATACTCCAACTGTGATTGTGGAGTGTGTAAGGCAACAAAATGGAAAAATGGAGAAGTGTATCCTCACACCTCAAAATGTATGTCAATCAAACACTAAAAACACATACCTAACAAGTGACTTTTAATGTGTTGAACTTATGCTATTTAGAAGACTGACTCATGAATTTTAGAATAGATTTTTGGTGAGGAAGGCTTGATATGAAGAAGGATATCTAAAAGGAGAGGTTTTTGGTATGTTATGTTGGGCGGGCCATCCTCCGAGATGATGACTCGACGGCAGAGGCAATGAGTTGGGGAGTACCTACCAATCTGATCTTGTGATCGCAGACAAGTGTTCCTAGGTAAGATGTTATTTAAGAAATATGTGTATATTTCAAATTTTGTGCAAGTTTGGTAAGACACAGAGAGAGAGAGAGAGTGCTTTCTACGATTATTTGTGTCAACCATCAGTAGGGCATAACTTCCAACATATAGGTTACCCTCATTTTAATGTGAGCTAAATGCAACAAATTAAAATGTAATGCAACCAATTTTAAGCCCAAATAGAAATATTATGTTTGATGACACATATGGTGAATAGGAGAGGGTATGCTCTTTCACTAAATGCAAAAATCAAGAAGAATGGTTCTTTTTAAAGGCACCAAAATAAAATGTATCCTTTAGAGCAATTAGAAAGAAGAGAAGATTACCAAGGAAGAAGATTAATGTGTAAGCTTTTTTTGAAGGGAAACAAACACACAACTTTTCCTAGGAATGAAAAAAATGCAATAGACCCCTGATGGGTCCCATCGGTTCTTGCCAAAAAAATTTCACCATTTTCTTTATGTTTTAAATGACGAAACAAATAAGGGTAATGGGCTAGGAGGAATACTTGTTTCTGCTGATTGGTTGATGGTTTTTATGTGCATTCTGACTTCTCCATCCAATGCCAATTGTGAGAGATTTCGTTTGGCTAGGAGGAACTACCTGTAATAGAAAACAAGACCACACAAGAGAAATTAAATGATATATGACAAGGTGGACTACCTAGCATATACTAGTTCTAGGAAGTGTGATACTTCTTAGATAGCTATCAATCCTTTGTTTAAAACAAATCAATTTGACCGATAAATAAATTCCTACTGTAGTTGATATGATTTAGGTATCTCATTAAAGTACAATAAGAAAATCTAATCACAACAGGCTAGGTTATAGTTAGATCTAAAAGATGAGGTGTTTGTCACGGTACTAGGACTGGTCAGGGTCTGATTCTGGGTTGTTTAGGTCAAATTGGTAAGAGGTTGTTTGGCTCTGTTCTTGGGCAGGGTATAAAACACTAGAGACCGATGTCGGTTGGGTATAACCGACAAATATTAAGGGATACTAACGATAGTTATGGGTAGTGGCATCGATACAATAGGGTGTGATAGTTCACTCAAAACTTTGTTATAGAGTATGGATGAGGTTGGACGAGGCACAAGAAGGGGATGACGAGGTCCGTTGGAAAGCCGAGAACACTCAAAGAGGTGGAAGGGCCAGGATAGGTAATCTGATAAACGGGTGGGTGAGGTATTTGGGTTTTGTCAAAAAAATGGCTATGGAGGAATGGGAATGTTAATAGAAGAATGGTAACATGAGTGATAACAAATCTATTAACATAATAGGAATGGAAATGATTAATGATAAAACACTTACCAATGTTGCAGGTCTAATGGTTGGGTGGTGGTGATGATCAGTTGATGGAATGGAGCTTTGTGCAATAGTGATGCTTCTCGAAATGTTACCGTGAGTGCCAATGCTTCTAGATCTATCCTAGTGCTAGCTATGGATGTTTGGGTGCATGAAAAAGACTCTAGTTTTGCTTGCATGTAGCTCTCTTCTCATCTTCTTTCTCTTAGAATGTGCCAACCTCTCCAACAAGATTACTAAGGTGAATAAATGGTAGCGATGACGGTTCTAGGTTGACCGACATCGGTTTAGGGGTGACCAGTGTCGGTTAAGGTGAGATTCCCTAGGTTTACTAAAATGGGTAGATCTTTCTAATTTCTTGGGCCCAGTTAGTTTGTTCTCGTGGATTAGAATGGAAACTTCCCTTCTAATGGGCGGGAATGTGGTTAGAGAGATTTTAGGGATTGATTTTAGGGTTAGACCAAATCTTAGCTCATTAAGGCAAGTAAGACTTAGTTATTGTTAGTTATGGAAACATGCCAAGAATAGGTCTAGGGTGAGGTGGTTGGATGAGGTGGTGGGTTAGAAATTAAGATAATTAGATAATAAATATTGTGAGGATATATATTACTTTAATTAAATCAATTAAATTAATAGTGGTGTGGGGTGGAAGGGGCCTTGGTTAGGTGAGTATGTTTGAGCCATTTATGTGACTAGGGACCAAGGGGAGTGTGACCCAATTTTGGTGTCTACAATGTATTCCAAAAATTTCTATTAATAATGGTTGACATATTTCATAAATATATCATAGAGTCTATTCAAGCAGTGAAACATGATTTTCAAGTCCAATTTCAAGCCATGAGTATAGAAATAAAGTCTCTTAAGGATGAGATAGTACATCTAAAGGATTCTTCCAATGCCCATGTTAATAATGTATCTATGCATCATGATCAATATAGTTCTAAGGCTACTAAAAATAAATATTATACAAATGTTATGCATGATACATGTGCTCATACAAGTGAAGTAAAATTCCTACATAAAGGAAATAATGTTTATGTTTCATAAGATCAATCTCGAATACTAAGGTAACCACAACAGAAGGCACCTATTTGGTTTTCCAAGAATGTTAGACAACATGATATCCTATATGAGTTACTTGATAAGTGATTAATCACTTTGTTACCTACTCATTATTATCCCAACTATCAACTTGAAAAAAATCAAAGGTTTACCATTTTACAATTATCATGACATTAATTGACATCAAGACAATGATTGCTATGTTTCGGAATGAATAATCTAAAAAATTGTGTGTAAGGGATTTATTTATGTTAATACATGACATTACACTATATAATCATCTCAAGTCCTAAAATATCAATGGGTACCAAAATCTATAACAACTATCTCTAATGAGCATACTATGATACTAAATGATACACCTTTGGATATATAACAAGCCTAATCTATTCACAAAGAGAACAAGAATGAAATACCTTGTTTGAAATCACCAATCAGTGAGAGAATTAAATTATACTATTGTGTAAACAACAATGGAAATAATAATAATACAACATTAACAATTGTACATTACCTCGAGCACTTACAACATACACAAGCCCAATCGGGGTAACTCGAATATGGATTCTACCGATATCTCTAGTCCTTCACGAAAAACTAAGATAGATTCTAATTCATATTATGATATTGAGTGGGATGCAAACTACATGGTGTATATGAGTTATCCCAATGAACTATTTGATATGTCAAATGATCATTTATGAACGTTAGATTTCAATCCCTTTGGGGAGATATATTTGATATTGATGATAGTTATAAATAACAAATTGATATACCAAGTGAGCCTTCTACAAATATTTATAATTTTCCTAAATAAGGTGGGACAACTCCTAATTCAAATAATGATATTGGTTGAAATGTAAATACATATGATCCTATTCATGTGCTAGTTACTAGTAAAGTGACACCTACTATGTATGGATGGAATTATCCAAATACAACTACCAATAATGGTCATATGCATCTCTTTGTAGGAATTAGAAAATTCTAGATAAATCCTAAGTTTATTTCTAAAAATATTCTACCACTATAGATCCTAACCCTAATGGGAGTAATAAATAGAATATTTCACTAATCACACTTTGATTTATCAATACTAGTTAATTTGGATTACATGGATGATTTTGATCCCGATTATTATTATAGTGAATATGAGCACCATGAAATGTTTGATGAACATTTGCAACAAAGAAATCTCTATCCTATTGAATAAGAAGAAGATAATATTTCACTAGAATCATTACATCTTTCTAAAAAAATTCATTTCCCATTGGGTTGCATGCAACACAATATATTATATGCAATAAAGCACTACACTCAATTTTCAACAAGGCATCCCATCAAATCATTAGTTAGAGTTCATATTCAAAATATATAGTGTTAATGCCTTAGCATATCTATCACAACAAATCATTATACTTAATCCCTTCTCAAATTCTCGGGAATTATGTGGATCTCCCATCATTTTCCAAGAATAGGTTTCCTTGTATTATATATGACATGTGTACTTTGAGTACGGGTGATACTTAAAATATGTTTGCTAATACTACTAATTTTATCCTTAATCACCACATGTTATATCATATCTCTTCAATCACAATCGGTCTCACGCATAAATACAATCAATTGCAATTTCTTATGGAACACTACTCTAATCAGAAATCTCAACCCAAATCCTTCTATTGATACTATTTGTAACGAGTCTATTCCTCTTTCGATTTCTATTATGTTATGAATCCTATGAAATCTCTACATATACTATGAAAATATCTGAGCCCTATGCCTCATTTGTCTCTTTGGGGTTTTATTTCCAGCTTATCGACTCTTATTGGATAGATATTGTGTTACCCCTCTCCTTGTACATAGTTTAAATTTAAAAATACAAAAACATTCACATATTTGCAAAAATACAAAACCAGGACCTATACACATAGCTTGAGTTGTTAGCACTTTAAATTACATATGTAATTTATCAGTATGGTGTGATTGATAGCATATCTCTTCTACTATTTACACACATGCATTCATGAGGTATATTTAGCTTAATTAGGACACAAAGATAATTATATATTAAGGAAGATATATTGGTTCATTATATTTTTATCTGTGGGGAATCCCTCCACACTATACATGTGTTATTGTTTCATTATATTTCCTTTCTAATAACTTATTATGCTTGATTACAAATATTGTGTAGTTTTTGTCTTTTGAATCTAACAAGAGTAACATATGTGTCTTATGTAGCATTGACATCTCTTGCTTCAAGTGCTTTATAAATAATTTTATTACTTTTATAATTGTTTGAAATCATTTGTTTAATTCACAATTGTTACTTTATTGTGTTACTACTTGTCTGCTTCATTTTATTCACAATGTGTGCTTTGTTTATTTTGTGACATCGTGGGTGTCCCACATTTGTGGCTATATGTCTTGATTTCATGACATTTCTTCTCTTGTATGTATCCTAAGTACCTTGATTATCTCATGAAACCATGAGTGTCCCATGTTGCATCTATATGCCTTGATATGACTCTTCTCTACAAGATATTATTTATGTTTTCTCATTTGACTATTTATGTATCTATATTAGTTCTATATGTTTTCATTCTTACTACTATTTTTATTCTTGTTGCTATCACTACTATTATTGATATTATTTCTATGTTTTTTTATATCTTTGTGTGTCATGGTCTCCACCATGCAAAACCCCTTCTACAGGTATAATAGCAAAGGTGGCCACTACTTTAGCATTTCACACTCTCCTATAACTTATCAAACATACAATACATGAGAATACATATTATTTTGAGCTGCAAACTCAACTACTTTATCACATGTACATGAAAAGAGGGGGCATTCATTAGGATATTCTACATTTACTGAGACATAATTCTAAGTTAAGGCACAAGTTTTTATAAGGAATGAGTCCTCTGAAACATCTCCGAGATACCAAAATTTGGCAAAAATTATAGAGGTTCATACTTTACAAAAGGGTTAGGAATCTATGGATGTTCTTGACCCTACCATACATTTATGCCTTGTGAGAAGAAGCTACACTTTGGATTTTTATACGGTTTCAAATTTCTACTTATGGATACATGTTTTTGAAATGATATCATATTCAACTCATATAGTTCTAAGAAATTTATAAAGGCATGAATATTTGACCCATTATCTACTTTAACAATCCTTTTTAGTAAAAAATATAGGGTTTTGGAGGCATGATTCTCTGATTTTTCTAATGTGTAATGCATGACCTTCACAAGTTGAGTTCATCTAGACCACCCCCGATTGCATTCATAGCCTTGGAGTTGTCACTACTAAGTTTTTGTCTGTAATAGTTGTTGGAGGAGTTGTATATACATCTAACATATTTTCCAAATATAAAAAAACTAAGGACATGATGTGGGTCCTCATCCACGAGACTCCAAAAGGCATGGTTTATGTTGGGGTGTGGAGCCTATTTTTGGTCTTCTCAAATTAGTATTGAAGTGTAGAGTTTGAATTGGGAAGATGAAAGGTCATGACCGTTTCTTTTCCAGCCATGGGAAGATGAAAGGTCATGACAGTTATTTTCTAGTCGTGGGAAGATGAAAGGTCATGACTTTCAAACTTCTAGGGTCATCTTTTGGACTTCTTAAAGGATTGTAATCCTATAAATAGAGGTGTTAGGGTATCTTCAAGATATCTTGTGCATTAAAGAGGTCTTGAGTCTTAGTGATCAAGAGGTGATCAAGAGTGATCAAGGTTAAGAAATTGGGTGTCAATTGTGGTTTAGATGTGGTTTAGCATCTTTGGAATTTTGTTGTGAGTTCATAACTGAGAGAAGACTATGAGAGTTGTTTTACTCTTGTTGATAATAAAATCTGAGCAAGTTCTTGGTGGATGTAGCCCACATTGGGTGAACCACGTTAAATCTTGTTGTGTCTTCTTTTTTGCATTATTTATTTATGTTTTATATTTCTGCATGTATTCTTCTCGCTATATAGTTTCCTACTATTGTGATTTGAGGAATTGTTTCTGCATATTTGTTCTTTAATTCCTAGCAGTTTATCCCATCAAACAAGGGTTCCTTGGTGGAAGAACTGCCACTGTGTTGACTCACCATTTTAGTGCTTCAAAGGATATTTTTTCAAGTGATTAAACTTCTCCAAAATGGAATGATCTAATACAAATTATTGGAAGCACAATGGAATGATAGGGAGGAGGGAATCATTCCTTCAAAACTTTAATCCAATTCAAATTAACTTGCATAATCCAATTACCATTCAACCATGCATTAATATGATCTTAACAACATATAACATGCAGTCACAAGAGCATAACCATAGGAGAGTACATAAGAACACAAAAGGTAAGTGAGAAACCATCAAGGGGAAGAAAACCTATTGAAAATTTTGATTATATTATACAAACCAAAATAATTTAGTGAAGCACCAACTTCACAAGGAGAACCAACCCCTAGTTTAGTAGAGAACCAACCCTACAAGGAGCACCAACCTAAAAACAAGAGTGAAACCCCCTAAGGTGATCAAGAACCAACTTAACCACCTAAATGGATGATCGTTGATGATATGCTGCTCACACAACTGATAGTGATAAAAATTCATCTCATACACCTTCAAACCCTCTTCAAAATCACCTTCTCCTACTTCACTCAAAATTGCTCTTTCATGGGATGATTTGGAAAATTTCCCTGCACACTAGATATTCGAAACTCCTCATAAATTCAAACAATCTCAAAAATCTATCTTCATGACCTTAAAACACTTTCACTCTCACACCTAGCTCACACTTTTTCCCTCTCACAACACTAGTTCAAAATGAACAATTACATGCACTTTTATACATGACTCAATTCAAAAACATAACTAGACTCACCATGACCCAAGAGGTAAATCATACCAACATAAAATAACATTTACAACATCATATAAAATCATGAAAAATACCCATATAGGTCGGTAATGCACCAAGACACATGACAAGCCCAACTAGGCCCAAAACAAGCAATTCTCCTTCATCGAGCACTTTAAGGGCTTCAAAATCTTCATTAATATTTTTCAAGCCTCAAAATGATTAAAATTTTTCCATGATATCCTATAAAAACCATCAATCAGCTCACAATAATAGACATCATCCATTCTTCTCACTTCACCACCTAGTAGGATTGTTTCCTACTCAAATCAAGCACTTCTAAGAACCAGTCTTCATCAATGGAGTCCAAGATCACACCAGAACAAATCATATATTTCATTTACCCATTAATTGAAAATAAAATAA
Organism: Taxus wallichiana var. yunnanensis; assembly: GCA_018340775.1. Lineage (NCBI taxonomy): Eukaryota > Viridiplantae > Streptophyta > Pinopsida > Cupressales > Taxaceae > Taxus > Taxus wallichiana. Next base: position 474,152,298 of record CM031239.1, on the reverse strand, counting down.
CATTTATAACATCACCATGAATGCTAGAATTATCAAACAATTAACAAAGTAAATAGAACCACTTCTCCTCTTCAACAAAATGAACTTTCCAGGAACCAGTTTTGGAAACATAACCTATTTGCACCCTTTCTAACACATTCAATACCTATAAATTCATTCAATAGGAATAAAATACATCCATATTCACTTTCCAATTGTTATCCATCATCAGATAAGCCAATTCATTTGTCCTCTACATCAATCTTCTCACTAAAGTAGTGTTGTCCTAAACCGGTCAAATGGGTCAACTAGTGACCTTATCCATGTCACATCAACTCATTTTTAGAGCTCGTAAAAAACATGAAACATGTCACATAGGATGTATAAAACACCTTAAAATCTATTAGCATCATCAAATTAGGCCACAAGTTCCCAAGAACACTCATTCACCATGACTACTTAAACTGCCCTTTTGGCCCAAGAACCAGTCAACCTATTTTGAAATGTGTAGGTCATAAAAATGCATCACCAATATTTGAAATGTATTAAAACATTTATCATATATTCTAAAAATATCATTACACTAATTTAGTTCATAGGTCTAATGGAAAACCTGAGAGTAAAACCTTCTTTCCTGAAAACTAGCATTTTGAGTGGGCTCCACTAAGTGTCATGACCTAAAACCACCACCATCTGAAATTTGGGAGAGTCCTATTCATCATTAAATAATAAAATTTGATGATACAATCCATTCTGGGATCACACCATCAAGTTTTCTCCTATCGCTCATGAACTAGGGTTTCAAACTCATAAAAACAACTTACCTTCTTAGCAATCGTTCATAAATGTTTGGACCTCATTTGATCTCATTATAACTCTAAGATATTATTAACTCCATGAAAAATCATCTTTAAAATTATTAGGGTCCCATGAAAACATCACACGTGCCAACCAAGAATATTTCTCTCACCTCGAGCTGGAAAATGCACTTTCTAGAACTAGATAGGACTCAAAACACCATATCTTGAAAAATATTCATCATAGGACTTTTATTTTTTTTCCCACAAAACCATGACACCATATTCTATATCTCTAAGGCTGACCTTCTCATAAATAACTCGTATCTTCACCACCACTAGGACTTGCATGACTAGGCCTTATAGTTTTGCATAGTTTAGGCCATAACCAAGTGTTCTAACACCAAACCAAAGCATGAAACCTCTTCTAAATGAATTTACACGCTAAAATGAGGTGAATCACCTTTTTAAGTGTCTTAAAGGGCTCATAATATTCTACAAGTGACTACCATGCCTTATTAGGCCTCTATACACTAGGATTATGTCTAGTTTAAACCTAGACAAAGTAGGAAAACATTATAACTCTAATTCCAAGCTCTCCAAAAGGAACTAACACACTTGAGACATAATTTATTATACCTCTTCATACTTACATGAGCTCTTATACCTCTACACCTCACTCTCATGATCCATTTGACCTTTAAGAACCTAGACTAAGTCTAGATGAGTATCTATAAACCATGCCCAAATATGTACTTGCACTATGATACTCATATGAGTGTCCCAAAAAAATATCCTCGTGCTCACCAAGCATCTACCATGCTCCTTAATCTAACATACAACTCAAAATATCATGCTCTATCACCTAGGCTAACTAGGTCACCTGATTAGGCCTACTAGGCCAAGCCATTCTCATTATCTTCATTCTTTTCATCATGCTACAACCTGATTGACCATGGCATCATCACAAAAAGCATCATTTATCACTCATAAATAATCCTCTTTATCATTAATGATCTTGTTCATCAATGATAACCCTCTAATTCATGCATGCTAACAATAAGATGGTCTATGAAAATGATAGGAGTTACTGGGTACAATTATATATGTACGTTGCTCATTTTGAAGACTTGGTTAAGATGATTGAGGTATGTTTTTTTTTCCTAATATGATTCATGGAATCATATTTCTAAGAGATGAGTTTCAAGAAATTTTGTAGAGGGATATGTGTATGAAGGATAGTTAAGAAGACTTGAAGATGCTTCAAGACCTAGAATTTGTATGAAAAAGTTGTGTGAAGACCTAGAGGATTATGAAAACATAAATGAATCCATTAGAGTGAATTTGAGTGGTACAATAAGGAATTTTAAGCTTGTTGGGTATTTGTTATGTTTTTACTATGTATTTGTTGTGTTTTGGATGTGGTTTTGTTGTGGTTTGGCTATGATTTTGTTGCATGAATCTTGTTTTTACTCTAGAACTAAGTCAAAAATCTGGGTAGAGTATTTAGAGGTTGTTTTATGCACTTTGTAAGATCATGAAATTGATCTTATTTAAGCCTTGAGAAAATATTTACAAAGTATGATGTTTTTTTTTATTGATGAAAATATCTTGCAAGTAGATTTCTTCAAGAAGGCGTGTTTATGTCTTGATTTGATCAGTATTATTCACGAGGTTATGTCACAATCATAGAGTCATTAGAAAGGTTTGAAATGTATTGAAATTATTTTTATAGTCATAATAATTTTAAGGACAACTAAGGTAGATAACATGAAGAAATATGATTACAAGGTATGCAATTGATGTTTTGATCAGTCATATTGCGTTGTAAGAGCTCCTAAAAGTTGTATGTGGGATTGCAAGTAGAATTTGATAGTTTGAAGAGTGGGATATGCATGTTTAGGCATTATAATATGTTGTGTGACCTTATTTAGGTTTGAGATGTGGATATTGGTCTCAGGGGGAGCTAGTTATGCTTTGAGAATCAAATGTTCAAGGTATACAAGGCTTACTTTGGTTGATTCTTTCATGTATAGGTCCGAGTTTTCAGTTAGAGAAGATATATGGGTTGTGTATAAGAAACAAGGGGGAGCTTAGCAATTGGAAAGTTCATCAAAAAAGGTATGAAGTATCAAGAAGGTTTGCAAGTGTGCTTGGACTGAGGGGGAGTTTGTTGTCCCTAGGTGTTGGTTCAAGATATGAAATTGGTTTCTTATTTTGTTTTTGAATATTATAACATTTGGTTGTTCTATATTGGTCTAGTAACATCAAGGACTTAGGGGAGTCAAGTCAGATTTTTATTAGATCAGAAGGTATTTCTTTGAAGTTATACATGTGCTAAGCAGGAGAATAGTTTCTCAAAGAGTCAAAATTAGTGTTGAAGATGAAGAATGAACCTTATTTATTTTGGTTGATGTTTCCAACTAAGTGGTGAGTCTATTATGTTGTTAGAATATGTTTCAAGTGTATTACCTTGTCATTTATGTCAATAGGAGAGAATGATTTGATGGCATGTGAAGTAACTTAGGAGGAGAATGAGCTAGTTATGTTTTCCATTAATGGGTTTGCCATCAATGAAAAAGGGGGAGATAGTTGGCAGTGTGTTGTCATTGATGTCATTAGGTGTCATTAATGTCAAAAGGAGTATGGAGCATGAAGGTCGCTTGGTAGTATTGAATGTCTTGTTGTGATTTCTTGGTCTTGATGGTGTTGCATGGTTTCATGAGTTATTTTGATGGATTGTAGAGGTGATGAAGTGTTTTGGTGATGTTTTTGAGATGTCATGAAGTATGTTAAAGGCTCTTACAAGTTTGAATGAGTGGAAAAGTCATGAGGAGGTCATTATAGATGGTGAAAACATGATTAAGATGTTTGGTTGTGAGGTCTAGTTGTAGACACTAAATCACACACTTTGGGTACATTTCTAGGTCCTAGTCACATACCACTATTCATATGATTCCTAAGTGAGAAAAGTACTAATTGACCACTATATTTGGCCTCTTTTATTTCTTTATGGTTTCCTTCTTGGTCTTACACACCTTATTTCCTAGTCTAAATTTGATACTTTATCTTTTTCTCGAGTCTGGACACCAGCCCAGAGCCAGACGCTAGCACTCAGTGCCCTCGTCACCTCTAGGCACCCGGCCTCTTTTTATCTTGCTTGCATATTTTGGGTCTTTTCTAGTTATTGGGAATCTTATTTTCTTATGGGTTGGCCTTTTGGTGGTTAATTAAAAAATTCAAACAAGGGAATCATATAAATATAAAGCTATATGACCATAATAAAGGATCCAACTCTAAGAATTTACTATCACCATCTAAGGCCGCATTCAAATGCCATTATAAGAGAATCAAATTAGCCATCTAGCTTCATACAAGGGAAAAAAAGACTGCATTCTTATGCATACACTTCATAGGAGGGAAGTTCATTTTTCCATGCACACATCTACTCACATTTTCTACATCTAGATATTTCTCATTATTCAAGTGTGTCTGGCACAAGATCCAGTCAGGGCACAATTCTACACACACAAACATAAAACTACGTGGAGTCCGAAATATAGTGAAGTGCTCGGATCATAATTTCACTCATTTAGGTGACCGTTGAGCTCACTCGAATCCCCATTTTCATATTTTTCTCTTTATGATTTGATGTGTTTTGGGTTTTACATTTTTATTTCTCTGTGTAGGTTTTAGGTGAAATCGGTGATCAACCAATGACATACGGGTGACTAACAACGATATCTAGCGAACATCTAACAACCCTGTAAAATTCAATTTTTAAGGTTATGTGCAGTCACATGCACCTACAGAAGGTCCCTAGTGCCTAGTTTCCCTTAACCTAGTCTAGGTACCCCACTCCCATCATTTATGATGCTCACACAATTTTTTGGGCATGGTTGTGACAACTGCATCCCTATTCCATTAGTTTTCTAGCTCAACACAACTTCGGGATTATTGTGAAATAAACTAAGTATCTTATCCCTTCTCTTGCACTTAGGGTTTTAAATTTAATTGCTTATTTCTTGGGCCAGATATTTATTTTATTACATATTTATTGTGTTGTGACTCTAAAATTAGAATTTAGTATTTATTTTCAATATTTGTTAAATCATTTGGTGAACCCATCCATTCAAACCTTACCTTTTGAGTATGTTTTCTTCTTCTCGAGCCATGGATCAATCTTCTTATCCTTCTTTAACTCTAACTAAGGTTTCTAGCATGACTACTACTATTATCAACTTCATGAAAGTTCGTACTCAACATCCTCATTTTGTTATGCCTAGGGCTGATCTATTTATTAATGTAGTCACTACTTATCACACTTATCCTTCTATAGCTCTTCCCGTTTCTATCCCACCACCTATCACTTCTACGAATCTTGTTACTACTTCTAAGGGCTATGATATCATTGAGCAACTTAAGAATATGTCGGCCAAAATATCACTCTATGACTTATTGCGTAATGCACCTGATTATCATCATACTTTAGAGGCCGCTCTTAGGTCTATTCACATTGAAATAAATAATTCTTTGGTGGCCTTCACACATCTTATTTAGTCTCTCAAAAATTTACCACATGTTATATCATTTAATGATGAGGACATACCGCCATCGTTATTGATAATCCATGTACACCTCTTCTTATCACTGCTATAATTGGCACCACTTATATCAAGTGTGTACTCATTGATAATTGATCCGTAATTAATCTATGTGCTCACTCTCTTTTAAATTAACTTGGCATTACTGATAATCTGATCGTTAAAAATATACTTTGTCATCGTGGTTATGATTCCACTACTCACTCATGACTAGGCACTATCACATTACCTATACAATTAGGGCTTAAGGTTGTTCCTATGGTATTATTCATTATTGATGCTTCATTTCATTTTAATCTCTTATTGGGTAGACCTTGGATTCACGTAATGTATGTTGTCCCATCTCCTATCCACAAATGTGTAAAATTCTGACATGATGGTGTGAACATACCATTATTGAAGACCCTAATCCATTCAAGTTCTACCACATAGGCCCTCCACCACCAAAAGCATTATTTTGTCTCGACTCATACTATTGTTATCATTTCACCCATTGTGTGGTCTCCACTAAACACTTCCACTCTGCTCATTGAGACTCCTCTCACCCCTACATCCGATTCAACACCTACCAATATCCTCGATACTACTATCCAACATGACAATGCCAACACTGATGAATCGATGATAAGATCAATACCGTTGAGCTTATTGATGAAAAATTGTACAATATTAATTTTACTCCTATCAAGATAGATGATTCATACTTTAATGATACTTTCTTTTCATTTGCCCTGGTGAATATTGATTAAGAAACCCCCTCCTTCTAATAACACTATGGTACTTTATCAGGGGAATGTCCATACATTGGTCGTTATATCACATATATCATCTTCTCACAAGGATCCTACATCTATGATTCCTCCTTTCACATGTCCTCTTTTCATGAATAAATCTTATTAGCATCACATTTATTTCAATCCCACTTGTTATGACATTGTTTACACACATGATGGATTAACTTGCCTTGGGTTTACACTCGATGATATCTTACCTCTACCTTATTATTTGCATATCTATCATGGATATGTTCATCATTTAGCTTCTTATGGTCTTTGTGTCTTCTATCTATCAATATCTGTCACACGTACTCCTCATTCTTCCCCACTCACACTTGGGAAATATTGGCTTGAATACATTAGGGTCACTTTGGACCCTAATCATACTGATATTACATTTCCCATGCCTTTCGGTTGTGTTTCTATTTGCAATGATTCATTTCTTGACTATGCACAAAATATCACCCTCGTTGGTATGCGTATGGATTCCCACCAACACCTTTCACCAATGAAGAATACAAGTATAGGCATGTACAATTTGCATCACAATGGCTCCTTATATGATCAAGCTCATACAATCACTTACCAAGTCTTGAATGCATATCCATAAAGTTTTGACTATGAGAATGATAATATCTTAGACAATGTTACGTGATCATCATCCTCTTCATAAATTTGGGGTCATCATGTTTATTCTTTCCCCATTTTTAACATTGTTAGGTGTCTCACACTTCTACCATTTCACTTCTTACTTTGCATCTAGTCTTTCACACACATCTTGCACATCTTGATACATTTGTATCATCATTACCCGATGACACACTCTTTTTCTATGGTTCACACTTGGCTGTTGAGGTCATACTACATTCATGAACCTCATATGACACAATCGACGCATTCACAACACATATTTGTCACATCACATTCTCACACATTGTCATTACCCTACGAATAAATCTAGTTCCACTTTGTTCATACTCGACTACTAAGGGTATTAATATGAAATGAACCTCATCATCTTGACTCACTCTCTTTGCTCTACACTCTATTGATCTTATCTTTATAGCACACAATTAAAACCATTTCATGATGAAACACTCTTGTTCTATGGTTCATTCTCAACTACTAAGGGGGAATTTATAAATTAACCTCATCTCATGCATATTCATACACAATTTTTTAGGGAGCACATTGCTCTATCACACTCACATTACATTCCATTCACACTCAAAACATATTGCATATCTTGGTTGCACATTGTTCTTGCTTACTTATGCTTGCATGTACACTTTACTTACTATGTTAGATGGATATTTCATATGTCATTATATTTTCTATATACACATGCACATTCACTTGCCTTCTATTTGTGAATGCATACTTTACACAGATCATTACACGTAGAAAAAATGCTTGGAACTATACCTCTTACCGGTCCCAGATTTGCTCTAGGGAATCTACTTTCATACACATCACATGTGTTATTGTTTCATTTTATACTACTTCCTATTCTTACTAACACACTATCTTATATCGAATCATACACACTTTGACATACCTCTTATCTTTCTAACATACTAACGGGTGTTTCATGTGTAGTGTTGCTTTATAGGAACTATTTATAACCATGGTTGTTTGTTACACTTTTCTTCACATTGTTTGTTATTGTTTATCATTTTTTGCCATTATTTGTTGGCTTTATGTTTTGTCTTGTGTGCACACTATATACTTTTGGCCGCTTCAACCACGATTGTCTTATGATATTGTGAGCAATGCTCCATATTTGAAACCCACTTTTCATGGTCTACATTTTCTTCTTGCTTGCTATCTTACATATTGTATTATGTATGTGTATTTTCTTATGTACACTAACACTTGTTTTCAGCCACTTTGTTTGCATGTTCCATGGATTCTACCAAGTACATTCCCTCCCCTATAGGGTATAAGTCATGATTCAAAGTGGTGAGTCCTTTGGGATGTATATTCCTTGTAACGTTTCATGCACCCAAAACTAAGAGGGGAATCATTAGGTAAAACAATTACCTCATACAATAGTTCACATTCATAGTACACCATAGTTTAGTACATGTACAACACAGTCTTCAATCACAACAATGACCCGAGAATATGACTTGGGTCTTTAGCATAGTATATATGCTAGTGCCAGGACACAAATATGAGTGCTTGGGAGCTCTTGACCTTTCCTAGGTGCCTATGAACATGGGGTAGTTCTGGATTTTTCTCAGATCAACATAGTTCTCAATAGTCTACATAACAGTTTCCTCAGTACATGCACAATCCTCCAGCAATCAACATGTATGCTTTCTCCTTTTTATTTGAGTTGACTGAAATGGATCAGATTTCAACAAAGTAAGATCACACCATTTGCGGTGGTGTATAAAGCATCAAGAAAGTGTCAAAGGATAGAGAATAACACTACAAATTTATCCCTACACTCTTACGTTATGGTGTAAGATCACCTAAAAACTCACACTTGGCATGTGGTCACCCAAAAAACTCACACTTTGTGTGAGATCACCTGAAAAACTCATTCTTGGCAAGAACTCGCTCTTCTACAGTATTTTTAGGATCCTTTCTACACTCTTCACTCATCATGGATCAGGTGCACATGTTCTTTTCACATTTTTACATACTTTTACATGTTTTTACATATTTGGATTGAATTTATCACATACATGAATTCAACTACTCTTTTGATCTTCTCTTTTATAGGTCCATCCTTTTGGGAAGTATCACTCACATACTCAACTTTCAAGCAACATCAACAACAGGAAACGCAACATCTACACATACACTTTTCACCCCTAGGGTCACTTCCTCTTCTTTAGCTTCCACACTTCATATTATTCACTTCATGCTTTTTCTTGTCTCCTTGACACACTTTTCACCATCGATCTACATGGTTATCAGGTACACATCTCTTATCTACTTTATGTTATCAATCATTCACTCAACAACATAAAGTGGGGGAAAATGTAGACATTAAATCATGAACTCGGATACATTTCTAGGTCCTATCCACATACCACTATTCATATGATTCCTAAGCAAGAAAAGTCATGTTGACAACATTATTTAGCCTCTTTTCTTTCTGTATGGTTTCCTTCTTGGTCTTACACACCATACTATTGTACCGAGAGAGTTTTTTTCTTTCCAACTTTAACTTAATAAAATGAAATAACAAAAAAATTGGCCTAGGAAGACAACGGGGTTTACTCATACCCATGATGTTCGATGTTGATATTATTGGATAAAGGATACTTGTTCTTTCCGACAAAGAAACCTGCGCAGATCAAAGACAACATAAAAAAATAGATTAGATAAATGGGTTAATGAGCTACTCGGAAAAGGCCAATTCTAGGAATCCAAAGGGACTTCCTTGGAGGATGTCAATTCACTTTGATATAATTAAGTAGATTGATCAAGATAATGATAAGGATATGTAAATGAAAAAGATAGATTGACAATAGATAAGAATATTTAGAACTCGAGGTTAAAGGGTAAGTCCTGTGTAGCTTCAAATGTGTCCCAAGCGAGGGTGGATGCAATCTAAATAAATCGAAGTAATCATACCAAAAGTCTTTTGTCTCTTGTTAGATCTCATGGAAGAAATCAAATTGATCCTCAATATTTTGATGTCGGTCACAAAATATATTGCACACACTATCAAATCGTAAAGGATATTGTATTGTTCCAAAAAAGAAGGGTTGTTGAACTATAGAAAGGTCGTAAATTCTTTTGGTGGGATGAGATCGGTAGATCTTACGGCATCTAAAGTAAAGCCATGCTAGCGAGAGGACAAGTTAATTTCAAAAGATTGATAAAAATTGAGATTAAAGCTGATAAATTGATAAAAATATGAAAATTGATAGGGTTTGCTAATGATTCAAAGAAATCATTAGTGATTGGAAAAATCTTTGGTGATTCTTGTAAAAATGATGAGTTTGATAAAAATGACAAAAAAACTTTAAAATGATGTTTTTTATTATTTTTGATGTTTAGATGAAATGTAAATAACGAGACAAGATAAATAAATACCTTTTTTTTTAGAAAATAGGCTGAAAGGAGCCTCAAACGTCGAATGGAGCTGAGTTAATGGCCAATTATTGATATTTCTAGAAGATAATTGAGGAAAAATCTATAAAGAATGATGTGTTGATAATAGTTTGGGATTGATATAGGTACTATATGATATTTGGAGGTAATTAGATTCGATGTGGAGTTGAAAAATGAAGTGTAAGCATGAGCAAAAGGTTTCTGAAGATCCCTAAGAAAGGAGCAAAAAACTCCTATTTATAATAACTAGTGGTCCATTTTTTTAGGGAAAACGTTAGGAAATGGTTGAAACCATTTTCAAATAGGGTTTTTCAAGTAAATAATGAGGTTAAATGGTCAGGGGAGGTTATGGGGAGGTTATGGTATGAGATTAAAATAGATTTGAGTGGTTTTAAAATGGTTAAGGTGAATTTGAGGTGGTTAATTGGTTTAGGATAGGTAAATAGTAATTTTATGAGAGTGTAAAATTGTTTTTATGGAGGTGTGGAGAGGGTGATTTAGGATAATGATTTTTAGATAAGTTTTAGATCAAATAATGTGTGTATACCATGAAGTAGGTGGGTTGATGAAAACTCGGTGTGTACATTTACCCTTTTTTGTTGAGTAATTCATTATGACTAAAGCGTTGGACAAAAATGATGTGAGATAGAGCTTTCATTATGTTTGGATGAGTGATCCCCCTAAAACTAGGGTTGATTGTGATGCACCATAAGAATCACCATTTTTATTTGAGTTGATGAGATCGGTTTTGCATACGTGTGTTTTGTTTGAATTTTCCCCAAGACAGTGTATCAGAACAAGGTAAATATCACCATAAAATCAAGTGATAGGGGAACCAAGTAGTTCGTGTCCTATAGACATATTATTCGTATGTATAGATAAAATTTTGTAGAACCAACTAATAGGGGAACCAAGGGTTCACGACTTACAGATATATGGATTACCAACATCAAGGTCATAAAATGAGTCTTGTGAAGGATGACTAATTTTGGGGTCCTCAAAATGAGGTACATTGTTGGGAGATGCAATAACGTGGTTGAAAATAATTTTTAGTTTTGAAAAATTATGGATTATGGTATAAACAAATGGATTACTAGTAATTTAGATGAATCATTGGCGACTAGGGTAAATTATCGATGATTACAAGAATCATCGATGATTCCTACATTGAATAATTGGGGGCTATAAATAGTTTATTTTCTTAACAAATATTTCATTTGAGATTGATGAGCATAAAGAACTTAATTAAGTGATTAACAAGTGATAAGTGAGTAATGACACGTGCGAGACCATATGGACAATAGAGGAGGCCCATACAAGAAGAGGTATGTCATTGTGTGTGTTTTAGTTAATTTTTATTTTTTGTCTTTTAATGTTCGTATGAGGGTATGTTTTTGGAATCGCCATGAATTGCCGATGATTTGGATGGATCGCTAGTGATTTAAATGAATTGCTATTAATTTAGGATAAATCATTCTGATTTATGTTTTTGATAAAAATTTGATAAAATTTCTATATATATTTTCTCTAATCCATGTTTTTGTGTTTTTGGATGCAGGTGAAGGCTAAGTTGACTATCAGAGATAGGATTCCAATGATTTTAGCTAAGGTGAAGGAGGATATGTTAGATGATGATTGGGCACACTTAGAGGAGGTGGGTTTTATGGGGATGTGTCATTATAGACGTATCCATAAACATTGATGGTTGTTGTTAGAATTGATGAAGAGGTGGGATCCTACCACATGTACTTTTTGCTCTTGATAGGTGAGAGATTACCATCACCCTAATGGGTGTTCACACGGGATTACAAGACTTCCCATTCATGGAGAATGAATATATTGTATTGATGATACTGAGAGGGATGATTATATGAGGAGATTATATGGGGATGGTGTAGATGGTGTGGGGTTTACATGTAGGTGGGTTCTATTATTAGACCTTATATTCAACATAGATAGAGGTATGTTCTGTGTGACGATGATGATGATGATGATGGGGATTTCATGTTTTTCCTTTCCCGAAGAATGGTGGTGGTTCTGGATGATGACCGGTGTGGTAACATATATGATGGAGCATAGGATGGTATTTGCATGGTCCCCCCTGTTTTAATTACGTAGAATTATAGGGATCTGTGGTCCTGTAGGATTCCGAGAAGGTTTGGGATTACTATAGATTTCCTACTATAGTGTTGGGCATTTGAGAATATTTTCATGGCTCATCCATACGGTTTTCCATAGGGAGGAGTTGATATGATTAGGATATCAACCTTGTTTCATGGGATGGTGTATGGATGCATGGAATTCCATGGTGGTATAGAGTGAGGAGTATTACGAGATAACTCTTTGTAGGTTTATAGGTTGGGGATGTATTGTGGAGGCCCTATATTGGATTTCAAGTATGGACGGGACATGAAATGGAGCTCAATCCCACTCAGTAGGAGTTATGGGTTCGGGGAGATGATGAGGATAGTGGGAGCTTTTTAGATTCAGTTTCATCACAAAACAATTTGGTCTAATACAAGATGTGTCGAGAGGATCCGGTCTTGTATAGACAGGGATGATGAAGATATGGATACACCTAGGGTAGTGGTGGGGTGACATTATTCTATAATAGATGAGAAGGGATCCATGGGAATTTATGAGCATGGAAATCGAAATCTTGATAGATGATATTGGTGTGATTTGTGGTGTATAGGGCATGGTATCCTAGTGCATTTGTGGCATGGAGTAGAGCTCAGCTAGCTCTAGGATATAGGTTGGTGTGGGCCCAAGTGGATGGATCACATGAAGAGGATGATGGGAAGGGAGAGGATGGAGATGATGATGAGGGAGATTATGGTGAAGATAAATCTACTACTATGGAGGCTATTATTGCACCTTTGATGGTGAGAAGGTTGTAATGGAGATAAAGAGAGATAGCCTAAGTGTAGAGCAAGATGGTTTGGTGATAGATAAGGATGGGTTGAAGATTGAGTGTGATATCCTTAGTCAACAAATTGACACAGGATATGACTAATTGAGATAGATATAGACAACACCAAGATACCCTGAAAAGGGTTATCAACATTACGGGGACATCAATGTCGGGTGCCAAATTAACGACTCGGACTCGGGATAGTAGTTATATGGGACCACTGTACAATTATATTTTCTCACTACCAATTGATACATGATGAGTTGGCCTACTATGAGGAGTTAGTGGTGTGCAGAACCTACCTACCGTACTTCATTACATGAATCATATATCTCGGTGAGGAGTAGTTCTATCATTAGTATAGTGAGTGCGGTTTAGCCACCTCGGAGTCTAGATAGAGGATGACTAGACAGAGGATATGGTGGTGAGGCTATGGGATCTCAAGGTGATAGAGGTGGAGGGGGTGGTCATGGGAGCATTGTTCATGGCAGTGAGTTCTTTGTTGGTGTCCAATTTACTAGATAGACATGATATATTGTATTTTGATATATACAAATCTTCGTGAAACCTCAATTTTTTATGTATAAAATTTGATATATAGATTTTGGGTGACTCCACATGATATACAAAGATACTTTGATATGATTATATATATATATATATGATGATGATGATGATGATGATGATGGGTTCGAGTTATGATTCATGTTTTTATTTTTATGTTTATGTGATGTGATTATTTTATGATTGCATTTGCTTTGATGGATTTTTAATGTTATAGATGTGTGTTATTATCCTGGATGTTTTGTGATTCGTTAGTTAATTGTATTTAATTTCAATGGATATGTAGATGTTTTTATGAGTGTTTAGTGTTATGTTGATGTTTTGACAAATTTTGATATTGGATAACTAATAATGTTAAAATGACATGATGGAAATATTGTGATTTTTATGTGATCAAAATGTGTTTTAATTTCTAAATACGAATAAAGATGGAATGATTTATTTTATCTTTGGATTTGATGCATATGTTATGGGAATAGATATTGTGAAGGAACTTTCTCTTTTGGCCTTAATTACAAATGTTAACATGTGACCTGAGAATAGGTAGTCACACATAGGATATTGGGTATAGATGTAAGTGAAAATTATACCTTCCTAGGACATGGGGAAGGGTTAACATGTGTAGAATATGCGGGATAAAAGGTTCTCCTTTCAACGTGTACTATTTTATTTTAGTAAACAGCCCAAGGTGCTTTGGCACATCACTCATCGAGAACTTAACACTCACTCGAAGCATGGAAGGGTACCAAGTCCCTCTTTTATATAATATTTGTCAAGGAGTTAACATGATGAGTGCATGCATGGATATATCCCAGATCCATAACATTAATGTAGTGACAAACCATAAATAGTTTAGATCATAACCATATACAAGATTAAATCATACCGAATAAAGATTCGATTTACCATACAAGAACTAGTCGAGTCATGTCAATAACCAATATCCAGCCCCAAAGATCAATTGTATTAATTAATTTAAAACACGAAGCTGCATACATAAATAGTAATGTCACCATAAGTCATACATGCTCATAAACCAACAACATAACTCTACTAAACATGGATCCCTAAACAAAGTGCAAATCAATACATATTTATAGGTAGTGGAGACTTTCCCTTCACTACTCATGCACCCTCCAACATAGGATGCATGCTAAGAATAGACATGTGTTACCAAAAGATAATTACAAAATCATGCAAGTAATCCTAATAATAGATCTTATATAGATAACTTCAGTTCCTTTCTTATTATTAGCTTAAAACACTTTGCATGTCGCTTGTCCTTTTATTTGTCCCAAAATAGGCTTGTGTGGCCTCCAAGTCTTCATACTTCATTTGAACTGCTAGTCTTCAATCTCTATTATTATCTTCAAAACCCTACTTGGCTGCCACTCCAAGTCCATATTTAGATCTGTATCCCAAAATTGGCTAA
Organism: Taxus wallichiana var. yunnanensis; assembly: GCA_018340775.1. Lineage (NCBI taxonomy): Eukaryota > Viridiplantae > Streptophyta > Pinopsida > Cupressales > Taxaceae > Taxus > Taxus wallichiana. The sequence goes on along the minus strand of CM031239.1, from coordinate 474,137,155 downwards.
GTGTTGATCCTTGTGTGCAATCGTTTCATGTATTTCACGTGCAAACCCCGTCCTCCCAATGCGTATTTATTCTCCAATGCCTCCACGTGCTCTAACCTCTTCCTGGGTACTTAGTCATTTATCCATGCTCAACACAATGGTTTCATAGAGAAATGCCTCATATTTTTTATTTTTTATTTTGGCACAAACTAATCGATGTGGTAAGTTTGCTTTAATGGGAAATTTGATTGATGTGAGAAGCCTTTTTATATAGGTAGTCATCCTTTGAGGGATTGGACTATAATAGTGATCTTTTGACTTTGATTTTTGATAGCTTTCCTTTGAGGGATCATTCTATTATTTTAATAAGAAACTACCATTCCAGGGATCACTCTACTTTATTTTGATAATATGAATTTGATTTTTGGATAGCCATCCTTCGAGGTGTCGATCTATTTATTTTGATAAGATGCATGCATAGATATTTTTGACTTTATTTTGAGCTAAGGGAAAAACCCTAATAGACATTTCAAGGAGGGAAGAGGAAATGTGTACATAGACTACACATGTGTGGCCCATGACATGTATTTTGGTTGATAAATAAGGTGAATGGATGTAATGATTACGTGGTTCCTTCTAAGGAGGAACTTTTCCAATTGAACGATACTGATGAACAAAGCCATGGTGATCATCTTTAAGGTTTTTGAGGATACCGACAAAAGGAAACATGCTTTCAAATCATTACAATGGTAAGATGGCTGGTTTGGTGATGAAATAATACTTTTGGTGTGGTTACTATCACAATGGTCAAGATATTAATAGTAAAAATGCCGCAAGTGCAAGGAATTTTGAGGTTCCTTTTCAAAAGTGTACCATCGAGGAGGATAAACGATACGCTCGACCCATACTTGTGAGTGATGTCATATGGACCGATTTAATTAGGGGAAAATTTTCCATGTTTACTCCTTTTCTAAAGTAGTGACATTTTATTTTCCTTCATAATGAGAAAACCTATATTAAATTCACGTTATTTTACATGATTTTATACGCATGTTTGATGTATTATTGATAGACATGATGGTGCTCAAGATTTGTTAAATGTTTTTCTTCTAGTAATTCTAACTATTTTAGTCGTACTTGTCGATAGTCTTTGTTAGGGATGAAGTATTTGAGAGATACATAGAGAGATGTGATTTGAACTTCGAGGGGTAAAACTGCCTCGGATCTATAAACTAATTAGAAGGGCATAAAACCTGTAGGAGTAAAAATGCTAATTCCATAAGCCTAGAGAGAAAACAAGATTTTGAGATGCCAATTCCTTCTTGTTTTGTCAATGGTTTTCATGAAGATTTTGTTAAGGGTTTTGTTGGAAGCTTCATCTTTTCCATTGGCTTGAGGATATTATGGTGATGAAAATCTAAGTTTTATGTTCAATGTATCACAATGTTTCTTAACGTATTTATTTTTAAAAGATTTTCCATTATCAGTGATGACTTTGTGAGGGATACCAAAGTGACATATGATATGTTGATAAATGAAATTGATGAATTTATTGGCTTTAGTAGAAGTTAAAGGAATTAATTCTATCCATTTATTGAAATATTCGATGGGTGTGATAATATAATGATGTTTTTGCGATGAGTGAGGATTAATAGTTCTAATGAGGTTTAGTCCCCATTGTGAGAAAGGCCATAAGTCCTGAGATGGTTATAAATATTGACTGGGTATGTGAGTAAGGCTCTAATGTTGTTGAGACTTGACACATTTCTTAACATATGTGTAATAATCTTGATTGATAGTAGGCTAATAATAGACCCGATCAAAAGAAATGCTTAGCAACAACGGTGTCGTTAAAATGTACACCATATATACCATCGTGGAATTCTTGGATGGATTTAGTAGAATCGTGAGATTTAAGGCATCTTAATAAGAGGTCGTCAAATCCACGTTTAAAAAGGACACCACCTACAATAACATAGTGTGTAACATGTTGAAGAAAAAATTGTTTAGCATTTCTAGATAGATCGGGAGGAATTTTATATTTCAAAAGATAGTCAAATGTCTGGGTGTACCAAAGGTCAATTGGATTGTTTTTATGATATTGATAGAGGGGAGTTCATTTTTATGGGATGGTTGATCAATTTTATGGATGAAAATGAAAATTTTAGAATTATCAGTTGAATATTCAGTTGACAAAGGGATGAGGGATGCTAGATAAGCTATGGTGTCTACAAATTTGTTAGAAGATCATGGAACTATCTGAATAGTGTAATGATTGAAGGCTTCTAAGAGGATTTCGATAATGGATTTGCATTTCTATAGAATTTAATTTTTACTTTGGTAAATTCCTTTGATATAATTGATAAAAATTTGTGAGTCTCCATAAATGTCTAATACTTTAACACCAAACATGATGAAAATTTTAAGACCCATGATTAAAGCTTTGTATTCAGCCATGTTGTTAGTACATTAGAAGTTAAGTTTAAATGATAAAGGGATGGGAGTCCCCCATATAGGCATGGTGATGATAACGGATCCCCCCTTGTTGGCATTTAGATCCATCCAATAAGAGGGTCATTTTGACATGAGAGAATTCTTGATTGGTGGTAGTGTTGATAGATTCGTCAAGAAATTACTCGTGAGGTGGTTGGTTTTCCAGAAGAGGAGATTTGGTGAGATGATCTACAAAGGCTTGTCCCTTGATAGATTTCTTTGGGATAAATTCAAGATCAAATTCGGTCATAAGCATAAGCCACCAAGTGATGCGGTCATTGTTCTATGGTTTAGTGTGCATGGTTTTGAGTGGATTAAAGTTGGTAACAACATAAGTCTTTTAATCGAGTAGATAGTGGCACAATTTTGAAGTTGTGAAGTAAAAGGCACAACATAATTTTTTGGATTCAGTATAATGAGTTTTGTATTCATAGATTGTGCAACTTATATAGTAAATGGGTTGTTCATGACCCTTCTCGTATCGATGATACATGAGCAGCAAAGCACCCAAGGTGTGATCTATAGCATATATATAAAGCTACAAAGTCTTCCCTTCACACAGAGGTGTGAGCACTCGTGTGATGAGAGAAGGTATTGTTTGAGCTCATTGAAGTATTTTTGACAATTATGAACCCATATAAATTTAACATCTTTCCTAAGAATATGTTGAAAGGTTTGACAATGATATGATAGTTGTGATATAAATCGATGGATGGAATAGAGCTTACCTTGAAGGTTGTGAAGTTGTTTGAGGTTGGTGAGTGGAGGAATTTCGATGGTAGCTTTGATTTTAGTGGGGTCTACTTAAATGCCCTAAATAGATATGATGAACCCTAAGATTTTCTTGGTGAGCACATCAAATACAAACTTCGTGGGGTTAAGACAAAGAAAATATTAAATTAAATACAAGAGGTGATGATTGAATCAAGGACAACAAAATGACCCTTACATTATTTTTATTTTCCTAAAAGATCGTTTATGTAGTCTTCTATGGTTTTTGGATGAGGTTGTGAAATATTTATGTCATAGCACGTTGATAAGTGGCCCATGCATTCTTAAGTCCTAAGGGCATGACATGGTAACAAAAATTCCCCCAAGGAGTAATGAAGGACATTTTTGTTGATCATCGGTATCAACGAGGATTTTACTATACCTAGAGAAGCCATCCATAAGGGAAAGCATCTCATGGCCGGTGGTTAATTCAACAAGTTGGTCGATATTTGGAAGAGGTAAGCCATCTTTAAGACAAACAAGGTTGAGATTTAGGAAGAAGTCAAGTATGGATGGGGTAACTTTCATGAGGCTTTTGTTATGGGTATGATATTAGAGACCCATTGTGGGTAATCAATGGGTATGATGAAATTGGCAAAGAGAAATCATTGTAACTCTTCTTTGATGAGAAGAGTTATGTGGGTGTGCATCCTACGTAGATTTTTTTTTACGAGTTTAGCATTAGGATAAGTGACGATATTGTGGATGATGATATTGGGATCGATACCTGGCATGTCACTATATGACCAAGAAAAGGCTTGATTATACTTGGATAAGAAGGTAGTGAATTCATTTAATTCATGTGGATCTAAATATTGACCAACCTTAACTATGTGAGGCTCTGTGGATTCCCTATATTGACGTCGTAGTTCATTCATTGAGGAGTATTGAAGTGTCATGTGGTAAGACTTTTTGAAGGAAATGGTCCTCTACTCCCATATGGGAAAGAATATCTTGATCATCTTGACATTGAAGGATGTTGATGGTGGGTGAGTCCTCTTTGATCATTTCAAGCTAGATGAGAGGAAGTTTCTTAGTGTCGTGATTAATTTGATAAGTCAATGGTCCTAATGTAATAGTATTGACTAAAAAAATACGGGAATGGAAATGGTGTCATCATTGTCTATAGGGCCATCTTGTATAGATGAAGAAGATGGTTTCGATTCCATGATAGATTTGGATGTAGCATGTGTAGAGGAATCAGATGAGGGTCTCTTGTAACCTAGTCCATATTTTTCATGTGGTTTGAGGGAATTTTGGATGATTAGATCATGGATTACCTATTCATAATGTTTAAATCCAAAGCCTTTCTAGGTGCAACGATGGAGATACATTTATGTGAATACTTGATTATATAAGAATTTAAATTTTGATATGAATGACATGGCGTGATGTTGATAAGTAGGTTGTGAAGAGGGAGGTCAATCCCTCCATAGATGAGATTCATTTTTAGATGTGGGGGCCATAGGAGATTACATCTCTAACATTAGGTTTGTACATGGGTTGTTTATTAGGTCTTCTATTCATCTTGGGTGTGGGAAGTGAATTGAGTGTGAGGAGATGAAACTCCCTAGTGAAAGGCATTTCATAACATCATCAAAGGAAGAATTGTCAGTAATTTGGATGATGGGATGGATGAAATGGTAGATGCTTCATCAGAGGATCCTTTGTTTGATTTGGGAACGAGTATGTCATTCAAACGATATGTCATGTTACAAGCTTTGAAAGGGTTGGGATCCAAGGGAAATGTAAAGGTTTTACCTTCGTGTTCATACTTAAGGCATCAATGGAGTATTGATGGGATACAATGCATAATGTGTATCTAAGGTCAACCTAACAATATGTTATATTGGAATTATCCTTCTACTAGATAGAAGAGTTCAAGAAGGGTTTTAATACTGACTTTAAGAGGTAAGATGAATGTACCCAGTGTAGGATCTATTGTATTGTTAAAGGCCACGGAGTACAAAGTGATGTTGTGGCGATAATGGTGTTAGGTAGTCAAATTTGATTGAAGGCATATGATGATATGATATTGATATCAGATTACCATTATTGATCATGACCCTTTTAAGAGGATATCATTGACTTGGGAAGTGATGAAGAGAGGAATATTATGGTATTCTAGTTGTAATGATGGTATTTTGGAAATGTCAAAAGAGATAGTAGTATATGTTTTAAGAGTTCCTACTAGATTTTCAAATATTTGTGTGTCATCGAAGGCACTGATATATATTGGAGGATTCAATCATGGCTTTTGGTGGAAAGTGAAGTTTGAACCAGCTCGTAAAGGGACATCTTGACCAGATCTTGGTGAAGTTATTTGATAATGACATTTTGTAATCGCAATGGTTGATTATGTATGAGGAGTAGAAAGGATGGAAACCTTAACATGTGGTGTTTGGTTAGATGATTAAGGGGCAAGAGGAATGGAAACTTTGGATTTTTTATCGGAGGGATTAGGTTCATGGGTAAGTGCTATAGTGGTGCTATATGCGTCTATGTCTATTTGATGTGGAGGGGTTTTCTATGAAGATCCCCAACTTTTAGTGGTTATAAAAGGTTTAGATGTGTTGATTGTAGGTATTTTATGAGATTTTTTTTGATGTGGCTAAATGTCTGGAAAAATAATGTCTTTGTCTACAAGGTTTTTAATAGTAGAAATGAGGGCCTTATAATCTTCTGTGTGATGTCTTGGTGTGTGATGATAGTTACAAAATGCCTCAAAGTTGAACTAGGAAGGCTTCCACCCTCGAGAGATATATGGCTTAAGAGGGGGTAGAGTTATAATGGATTATTGAACGATCCTTTCTAGAGTTGACTCGTAATAACCTTTTGAGGTGGATGTCAAGGAAGGTGAAAATTATTTTATTTTTCATGTGTTGAGGTCACTTTAGGTGTAGTTTCTTTAGATGTGTGTTGAGGAATGGTATTTTTATTGTGTAAGTAATTGGTAACTTAGATGAAGGATGTGTCTCTAGAATGGAGGGTTTCAATTTTTGTTTTAAAGGGGTAATAAGATGGTGTGTTATGATTGTAGGATTTTTAGATAAAGGAATGTGTGGCTATATGATAGGATTTCAAGATGCATGCAAATGATATTGGGTGATGTGGTCATCATATGATATTTTCATAATTTGTATAACAAGATTCTTTTGTAAGGTTTGTGAAGAGATTGTGGATGAAATTGACTTGGATGAGGTAGATGTGGATGAAAGTGTTTTTTTTTTCTATGGCAGGATTAGTGGATGTGCCTTCTTTTGTGGATGCTTGATTTTTTGTTTATGTGATAGAGCTACGGTAGTACATGGTTGAGATGTGGATTATGTGACTATGTTGATAGTATGATGATCTTAAATGGTGTTAGACTGACGCTGATTGGTGGATGGGGAGTGATTTGGGAATGGTTGTTTGAAAACATCTAGGTTTTTATTTTGAGGTGCATTTGGGTTATCTAATTATAGCACACCTTTTTGATAAGATCTTGAAGAGAATTTCAGAATGAGCGACACCTTTTGATATCATGGCCCTTGACCCTATGGTATTTACAATAATCATTTTCTCTATACCAAGAGGGTTTTGAGATGGACGTGTCAATGGGGTAGATAGGAGGAAGAGTGATCATGTTAGCTAGCCAAGATTTTTTCAAAGATGACACTATAAGATTCTCCTTTATGCGTATAAGTGCGCATTTAGGGATGAGAGCGTTCGGTGATCGAATGTTCCTTGGGAGCATATTTGATGAATAATGTGTTAGGTGGTGATTTGGGTTTGTCTTGACTAGAAGATGGTTTAGATGAAAACTCAGGTTTTGGTTTTTTCAATCTAAGTTTAACTCTCCCATATTCAAGAGCGCAAATCTCAAGCTTGCGAGCCATTGTGAAGGATTTTTCAAAAGTCTGGAAAGATTGGATTTTTAATGTAGATGAGATGCGATTGGCATAGAGAAGGAATACAATTCTATTAGCTCGATTTTGGGAGGAAAAATGACAATTGATTGATAATACTCCTCCAGTGGATGAAAATTCATAAATGGAATTATTTTCAAATTTTTTGATTGTGTATAGGTTAGTGATAGTGATTTTATGAGCTATATTGATTGATAAGTGTTTTGGGAATAATTGAGAGTTGAGCGAATGAAAAAAGTGAGTATTGTAGGATTTTGTTATACCAATCTAAAGCAGGACTGGCTAAGGACATGGGGAATTTTCTTAAATTAAGTCATGATCGTGAGCTATAAGGTAAATGTATGGCGTAAGGCCTAGATGTGTTACTAAGGGTCTTCATTTTTGTATAATTTGAGGAAATTAGGAAGTTCCCAAGTGTTGAGGCTAAACTTTATGCGATCTTGATGGATGAATGGGTTCTTTGCATATTTGTTCATATAATAATATATTTTGGGACCCATAGAAGCGGCTTCAAGGCTAGATATTATGTTCATTAAATCTTGAAGAGGTTCAATTTTTGGTGGTTTTGTGTATTGGATGAGGATGAACTAGGTTGATTATATGGGAATTGATTTGGTTTTTTATATGGTTGATATTGTGAAGGGATATTATGTTGGAAGGGGATATTTTTTTGATGATGGGTACCTAGGGGAATGTTATAAAGAGGTTGTGAAACTAAAGGTTGTGAAGGTTGAATATATTGATATTGGCTAGGCATAGAAGTGTTAAAGAAGGGTTTTGATTGTTGGGGTATGTGTTGGAATGGAATCGATGTGTGAATAAGGGGTTGTGACTACTACAAAGTGGTGTATATTGAAGAGGGGTAGATGACTAAATGATCATTTGAGATTTGTTGGTGTACATTTTGAAAGGAGGTAGAGGTGTGAATGAGGGGTTGAGATTGTTGAGGTATGGATTAAGAGGAAGTGGGGATAGTAGATGATTGTTGTGAGGATGAGAAAATAGTAGAAGTAGAGTTGGTATTAATGAGCAGGAGTTGATGTTGAGATGAACATAACTAAATTTTGGATGATAGATGTGGGTTATTGGGATAAGGTAGGTTGAGATACGCTTTTCTTGGGATGGTTACTGAAGTCACGGCAGGAGTTTGTATGGTCAAAGAGGCTAACATGGTTGATGTAGATGAAAATGTATTTGTGTTATTTTGGGATGATGCAGAGCTAGATGAAATGTCTAGTGAAGATGTAGGCTATTGATTGGTCCTGTCTTATGAGGATACCACTTTTAAGGTAAAAGGTAATAATAGGGGTTGGATACATGATGTTGGATGTTTTTTAGTGGCTTCTAGTGGGATAAGGATGTATCTCTTGAATGACCTGGCTCATGATTAGGTTCATGAAGCTAGGAAAATTCATATGGTGTCTTTGGACATAGGGGTTGTGATTTAGGTGTGAATGGTTGGAGGTGAACACCTGGGAAATAAGATATGCATTAAGAGCAATGGGGTTTGAATCCAGGATTTTAGAAAAGACAAGGTCCTCACCATGAAGAAATGGGGGCTAGGTGGGTGAGGTATTTCAGATGATTCAGATTGGATACTAGGAGAATGTGGATGTTCTTGATCTTCTGGTTGGGGGATAGAGATGCTTTCCATTTTCTAGTAAACATAAAGTGTCTTTGATCCGAGTTTGAATATTTTCAATAGATCGTTGGAATTTTTCTATCCTATTGTTGGAATTTTGAAGACAATATTTTTGTCTTGTAGTAATCATGAAAGAAAAAAATCACCTAAAATTTAGAATAAATATCATATTTTTTACAAATGTTAAGAAACAAATCACGAAAAGAAGTTTTAATTATCTTGATTAATTAAGAAAGAAAGTATGAAATGTGTAAAATGGCTGATAGGGTCTTAGGAAATGGCAATCTATGGATGGTTTCAGGTGATGTTTATGGCTAGAGTCCTCGATATACCCAAAGGTATGTGAGACTCGAATCTGTGTTGGTGTCGGTACGGGGCTTGGTATTGGGGATACCCCCTCACTTCATGGTTCCACAATGATAAGGGGGTCAGGTGCTTAGCCAATATACTGGCAATCAAATTGATTATACTTAGTTAGAAGACCGAGTCAAATTCTCCTCTTGGTGATGAAATCCAAGTAGGTCCACCTAGGTAGGAATTTTTTGATACAAGTTTATGTTTGAAGTGATTTGGTTATGTGTGGGGGAGATTAAGTGAATGCAATCTATTAACCTCCTAATTAAACTATGTGATCAAAAGGATGAGCGGTTCATTTTAAACCCAAAAGAAAGATTTATTTCGATGAGTACAACAAGCAAGAATGCAATGCTTTGAAATAAAAAGAAAGGAAATAGATGCACTTGTAAAACACTTCCTTTTTAATTTTTTAGATTTTAGATTTTTAAATTTTTTTAACAGAACTACAATGCAAAAACAAACTCCCAAGATAGAAATATTCAAGAGTTAGACAAAAATAGAATACAAAAAAAGAACTTAATGTTAAAGGATGACTAGCTAATCAATCACAAATAATCTATAGAGATCATCGGTGATTCACAATAATCGCTAGCGATTCATCTAAATTGTTGGTAATTTGACCAGATCATTAGCGATTACAAAATAGAAAACCTAAAGATGAAATTTTAAATAAAAGAAAAGGGAAAGTGTCCCACCGGCATTTGAGAATGTACCAAAGTTTTTTTTTTCCAACTTTAACTTCATAAAATGAAATAACAAAAAAACTAGCCTCGAGAAGACAACAGGGTTTACTGATACCCACGATGTTGGATGTTGATATTATTGGATAAAAGATCCTTCTTTTGCCTTTGAAGAAAAACTGTAGATCAAAGATAATCGAACAAAATAGATTAGATATATGGTTGAACAATCTACTTGGAAAAGGCCAATTCTAGGAATCCAAAGGTATTTCCTTGGTGGATGTTAGCTTGCTTTGATACAATTAAGTAGATTAATCAAGATAATGATAAGGATATGTAAATGACAAAGATAGATTGAAAATAGATAAGAAGCTTTAGAACTCAAGGTTAAAGGGTAAGTCCTATGCAGCTTCAAATGTGGCCCAAGCAAGGGTGGATGAAAATTGAAAAACTCAAAGTAATTGTACCAAAAGTCTTTTGTCTCTTGTTGGATCTTGTAGAGGAACTCAAACTGATCCTCGATATCTTCAATGTTTGTGGCAAAATCTATTGCACAAAGTGTTAACTCATTAAGGATATTGTATTACTCCCAAAAGAAGGGATGTTGAACTATAGGAAGGTCGTAATTGCTTGTGATGGAATGAGACCAGACAGGTACTACCATCTAAAGAAAATCCATGCTGCAGAGGACAAGTTAAATCCAAAAGATTGATAAAATTTTAGATTAAATTGATAAATTTATAAAAATATGTAAATTGATAGGGATCGCTAGCGATTGGACAAAATTACTAGCGATTCACTGTAAAAATGACAAGTTTGATAAAAATGAAGCTTTAAAATGGTGATTTATTAATATTTTTGATGTTTAGATGAAATGTAAATAATAAGACAAGATAAATAAATACATTTTGTTGAGGAAATAGGCTGAAAGGAACCTCCAAACATTGAATAGAGTTCATTAGAGTTGATGGCCAACTATTGATCTTGTTGGGAGAACATTGATGAAAAATCTATCAAAATGATGTGTTGATAATAGATTGGGGTTGATACAGGTCCTTGATGATCTCTAGAGGGACTTAGATTCATTGTGGAGTCGAAAAATGAAGTGTAAGCACAAGAAAAAGGTTTCTAAAGATCCACGAGAAAGAAGCCAAAAACTCCTACTTATAATTGCTAACGATTAATAGGATCTCCAACGATCCAATTTTTTTGGGGAAAACATTTGGGAAGTGGTTGAAACCACTTCCAAACAGGTTTTTGGGTAAATAATGAGGGAAAATGGTTAGGGGAGGTTATGGATGAGTTGTGGAGGTTAGGATGTGAGAATAAAATAGATTTGAGTGGTTTTAAAATGGTTAAGGTGAATTTAAAGTGGTTAGGTGGTTTAGGATATGTAAATAGTAATTTTATGAGTGTAAAATTATTTTTACAAATGTGTCAAGAGGGTTATTTAGGATAATTATTTTTAGATAAATTTTTAGGTTAAATAATGTGTGTATAATATGAAGTAGGCGGGTTGACAAAAACTAGGTGTTTACAACTACCCATTCGACTTTCGATACTTCATCTTTTACGAGTTTGGACACTAGTACCTAGCCAGGACATAAGCACCCTGGTTCCCTCTTCCCCTCTAGGCACCCCAACCTCTTTGTATCTTTCTCACATCTTTTGGGTATTTTCTAGTTGTTGGTCATCTTGTTTTCTTATGGGTCATCCTTTTAGTGGTTAATTATGAAATTCAAACAAGGGAATCATATAAATACAAAGCTATGTGACCATAATAAAGGACAAAGATCTAAGCATTTCCAATCACCACCTAAGTTCGCATTCAAAGGCCATTATAAGAGCATCAAAGAATCCATCTAGCTTTATACAAGGGATAAGGGACTACATTCTTTTGCATACACTTCATAAGAGGGGAATTTCATTTTTCCATACACACATCTACTTACATTTTCTACATCTAGCTATTTCTTGTTATTCAAGTGCGTCTAACACAAAAGCCACCTAGGGAATTATTCTACACACACGTGTTTAGAACTACATGGAGTCTGAAATTTATTACAACACCTAGATTGTAAGTTTATTCAATCAGGTGACCACCGAGTTGATCTGACTCCCCATTTGCATCTTTTTATTTTTAGGATTTGATTTGGTTTTGGGTTTTGCAGGTTCTCTTTCTCTTTGCAGGTTTCAGTGAACTCGACTATGAACCAACAACATATATGTGACTCACGACGACATCTAGCGAACATCTTGCAACACTGTAAAATTCAATTTATGAGGTTATATGTAGTCATATTCACCTACATAAGGTCTTTGAATACCATGCACCCCAATCCCATCATTTCGACTCTCGCATAATTTTTGGGATCAGTTGCGATGATCTCCGCATCCATGTTCCATCAATTTTCTAGCTCGACATTTCTTCAAAATTGTTGAGAAATCAGCTAAGTATCTTATCCCTTCTCTTACACTTAGGGTTTTAAATTTAATTATTTATTTCTTAGGTCAAATCTATACTTTATTATATATCTATTGAGTTGTGACTCGAAATTAGAATTTAGCATTTATTTTCAATATTTGTTAAATCACTAGTCAACATTCATGAAGGAGGAAGGTATGTCATGGTGGTTCTCTAGTATGTAGTAGTTGGGTGAAGTTTGGAGAGCATGAGAATGAGGTTTATAATGCATGAGAAGAGGTATGCATGTCAGTTGGAATAAGAATACCAAGGTTTAGAAGAGCTAATTCAAGAAAATAAAGTGTTGTTTGTTATTTTGGTGTCTCATACAAAATGCTTCAGAGTCTATCTGAATTTTATTTGAATGCTTAAAATTTTGTCCAAATTTTTGGTATGTCATGGTATGGGACCAACAATGTTTTCCAACTAATGTAATACATCCTTTGGAGTCTAGCATGAGTGTCTTGAAGTTTATCTGAAGTTTGTTCTATGTGCTTCTGAGTCTAAACCGAATGCTTTAGATTCTATCCGAAGAATGTGGTTTTTATGATCTACAACCTACGATGTGGTCTGAATATTAAAATGTATTTTTGTGTTTTTGGTTTAATTTTTTTATCATGTTTTACCGAACTTCAAAAGATTTGAAAGCGATTTTTGTTTTTTCTTGTTCTTTGGTCTAAATTATATGTTTTTGGCACTAAATTATTCCATATGTTCTCTAGATGACTTGAGTGATGGTGTCTAAAGGATATGGTGATGACCCTGAAGTCATGTTTCAGTTGTATACATGTTTTGGTTACATGATTGCATACTTTGATGGTGTTTGAACTTCATAATTGAATATTGGTTTTGAGGCATTTTGGACGGTTTTAGGTGACCTAGTTGCAAAGATGTTATTGGGCTTCTACTGATCACAGTGATGGTGTTGTGAGTAGTTTATGATGATCATGAGGTCATGATATTTCTATCCATATTTCATTTATGCATGGTTGAGATGATTTTGTGCTAATTGGAGCCTCATCTTTGAGGACTGGTTTTAGAGGTCACAAACCTAGTGAGGACTAGTTGGTTATTTTGGTTGTTTCATTGAGATAATGATGCGGAGGTGATTCAATATTTCGAAAGTTTTTTTAAGGCTTATAAAACATGTCCAAGATGTTTTAGATTTTGGATAAGTGCATGGTTTCTCAAGATCACTCATCCTTTTCAAATTGCAAGTTTTGGCTTATTAGGCCTTCTAGGGTCTTAATGTGGGTTTTGAGTGTGTAGATGTTATTTCTGACCTATATGGTATTTTTTAGAATATATTTTGGATGTTATTAATTTTTTATAATGTATTTTTCCTATGATGGATGATCTATGGGTATTATGATCAATTTTCATGTATATAAGCATGTTATAAGGCTCATTTGAGCTATTTGTGAGAGAGGGAAAAAGGGTGAGCTAGAAGGCGGTTTCTAGAGGTGAAAGAGGTCCGTGTGACCATGAAGAGAGGAATAAGAATATGATGTGATGTTCTATAGATTGATCATATGTTGGAGATATAAGTTATATGACCTGATCAACTTAGATAATAAGACCATGAGCAAGTTGGCCTAGAGAGCGATTTTGAGGGAGATAGAAGAAGAGAGAGCTTCATAGTATCATAATCGGTTGTTGTAGAAACAAATAATAAGTGACAAATAGATTAGGTGGATTTAGTTGGTTTTGAGTCATCTAGGGTTTTGTGCCTCCTTATAGGGTTGGTGCTCTACTAAATCTAGGGTTTGGTGCCTCATTAAACTTAGGGGTTGGTGCCTCACTAAAATTAGGGTTTTGTGCTCATTTTGGGTTTTTTTCTCAACTAAATTTAAATAATTTATCTAATAAATCTTCATTTCAATGGGTTTTCTTCCCCTTGAGGGTTTCTGACTTATATATGGTGTTTATTTGTTGATGTGTTCTCTTGTGCTCTTCTATGATTATGTTTCTTAATGCATGCAAAGCTTAAATGGTTAAATTGAATTGAATGGTTGATGGATGTTAATGTTTTAAGTGAATGAAATTTTTATTTCCCACTGATTCACCCTCTAGTGGTTGTGCTTCTAACACAATAATGGATGTGATTTAGAGAACATGAGAGTAGTGTTGCCTTAGTGTAAAGCGGTGATTGAAAATTATTGCAAAGTAAATTAACACTAGAATTGGGTGATGTAATAAAAATAGACAGAAGGTAGAAAAATTCCCATAGATTCTCATTCCAAATGAGGTAGAATGCACACGTGAAAATGGCATGGTTGCGGTGATGGAGTGTAAGTGCTATGTAGGTGTATGAACATGGGTCTTGTATGTGTATAGATAAGTTTTGAGACACAATTATTGGTGAACATATGATGAACCAAAAGGCACAAGCCATGAGATAATGAGTGAGCTAAAAAAATATCTTGAACAAGGTCTAAACATCATATGGTGACATACTATCCTTGTGTCTATTTGAAATCCCGTGTGTGCATGTGAAATTTAATTGCTACTTGAAGTGAATACTAGTAAGACAATGAGTGAAAACATGAGCCAATGTGTAGGTGTGATTGAAATAGGTGATTGGTGATAGATGGAATGGAATTAAATTATAATCCATGCATTTCCCTCACCTGTCGAGTTAGGTGTCAATATTCTCGATGGAGATATATTTGATTCTAGTCAAAAATTCTCTCAATTGTCAACCAAATTTCCATAACCTTGGAGGGATACTAGAAATACCCTTGAGAGAGAGTTATGATATTGTTTTTTTGTTTGTTTTTTTAATTTTGAATTTTTGGAATTGTTATTGACATTATATTCATCTCTCTCATTTTTCCAAGGGGTTTAGAACTATTAGCGGCTCGATGGAGCGAGTGGAAATAATTATGGAGATAACATTGGTGAGTGTCAACAAATAATGCCCTAGGGACTTCAAGACACGTTTTTAAGTGTGTAAGATTACATGGATCTCTAGAAGGATAGTTGTTCTTAATTAACCAAGTGGAAAGAGACCAAGTTTAAGCAATTGGAGCAGAGACTATTGACTCAAAAATATGATAACAAGCTAATCAAGAGGTCACCAAAGGGTGTGAAATAAACCATGCCATGGAATGTGAATGAACTGTAAGTGAAGTATGTAGTACCGAACCGAGAATTAGAATGACATATGAAGGAATGGAGTAGTAATTAAATAGCATTCGTGCATAAGTGTTATTTATTGGATTTTAGGGATATATAGATTTTTCTATATTTTCAAAGATGTTGAGCAGAGTTTTGGATTTTGTGTGTGTTTGTGTTTATGTTTGTGTCAATGATGATATTGCACAATGTGCGAGGAATCAAGAAATGTTTCAAATTGGTGTTGGATGAAGATAATCGAAATTTATGGAGCACCCAAAATGTCGTAGTGATATAAATTAGAGTCCCTCGGTTTGTGTGAGGACTAGATGAATGAGAGACATGATGTATAGAAGAAAATGATAGATGAGGTAGATAATGGGATTGGATTGTATGATGTGGATGATGAGTGAAGAAATGATGGAAAATAGAATCCATATGATGGTAGTGAGTGGAGGACATGAGTGTGGGGATGAAGAAAACAATAAATATGTCAAGTGTGGTGAATGTGTGATAATGTTAAGTGGATGAGGACATAAAAATGGATTGATGGTAGAGGATAAAGTGATATGAATCATTATGCTAAGGATGATGTTAGGTGAATGAGGAGTGGAGAACATATTGATTTCGAAGGAAGTGTGAGAGCTAAGGGTGTGATATTGTGATGAATGGGTGTGATGAGAGGATGATTGCATGGAATATGAAGGGGTATGTAAGAGTAGATGTAAAAAAATGAGAATGTGGGAGAAAATCAAAATGATGTGAAAGTGTAATTAGATGTGGAGGAGGATTGTGAGGAAAATGTGTAAGAACAAATGGTCACAATAGATGATGTGTGTGAAGAAGGAAAATCTGGTAATAAGAAAGGTGCTTGAATGAGTGGTGATGTGGAAGAATGATCCAAAAGAGGTGAAGCAATGAGAGCAAGTGTAGGTGACTTGCGAGGAAGAGATGGAAGAATAAGTAGATATGAATGATGGGGAATAGATGCAAGGGGAATGTGAATGAGCATAATAGATGGTATAGAATGTAATGGAGGAGAAGGAAGAAATAAAGTTTCTGAATGAGTGATGATGAAGGAAATAAGATGTGCATGGAAGAGGGATCTGAAATAGATGAAGTGATCATTGAATCGAGATGTAATGAAGAACGTAATGTAGGTGTAATAATTGGTTATTTGTTAAGTGGGGTGTATCCAATAAAAAAAAGTGATAAATTATAGGACATGGTGGTCAAGGTATAATATCATAATGATATAGATGGTGGTAATCTATATAGATGTGGGACAAATGCCGAGGACTTTGGAAAGGATGAGGATGAGACCATGTCCAAAGTGGAAGCACATGATGGTGGATATTGAGAAGGGGATGATGTAGATGATGAGACACTAGGGGAGCATAATGGTGTGGAGTCCAAGGTGGAAACATGTGATGATGTGGATTGTGAAGTGGATGACATAGATGAGGAGACATTATGTACACATGACAATTGGGAGGTAGTGTGAAAATATGAATTGGATGGTGGAGACATGACACATGGAGAATAATTAGGAATAATAGTAGTGTTGAAAGTGATTAGATTGGTATTAGTAGGTGAAGACGAGAGGAGATGGAGGATCAACAATAATTTCCCCCATTGTTGACAATGTCCTTAATGATGTTACAAAGTTGGGTACATGAGTCGGTGATATGATCATCGGTATGATGATACGAACACATTTCATGGGAGGCACACCACAATGGTGGGGGTAGTATGGGAGGGAGAGTAATGAGATGGATGTCAAGAAAATTTTGGAGAATAGAAGAAAGTGAAAGTTGTGAATTTGTGACTGAGTTGGATGAAGCAATGAGCCCTATTAGAATGTGATGAAGGCAAAGATGTGGGTGTAAAAGGAAATGAAATGTGAGGAGGATCCGATTGGATGACATTGTGAACATGGAAGTGTGATGGTGGAATAGGTGGGGAGATATTGAAACATGCGGTAAGGTAGTAGGGCGACCAAGATGATACATCCTCGAGGCATTGTACTATGTGCACGATCTTGTAGAAATTACGTAATGGGTGAATTTGCAAGTGGTGTGAGATGTGAAGGACATAAATTTTTGAAAATATTTCAATGATTTCATATTATGGGAGTGGAAATTAGATGCGGTGAATGAGTGTGTATCAACATGTAACAAAATCAATAATGGACTCATTATGGTATTGTCAAAGTGCAAAAAGGTCAAAAAGGTTGATTTAGGTGTAATATGGGTGGAGAAATGGTATAAGAATGCATTAGCCAGATTGTGAAAATGTGTAAATTATATGTTGTGGGAAGTGGGATTATCATTAAAGTGTTTGGTTAACGAGTGAATGCGGGAAGGTACGTAGGAAGAACATGTCATCGTGTTGAATCGGGTGACATGTGTAGTAGAATAGATGTAAGTGGTGTTGGGGGTCCTTGGTGCCATTAAATTTGCCAAATATCGGTAATTTGAAATGTGGTGGATAGGGGTGGTGTGGTACCATGGGGTGGATAGGCTCATTGCAAATTATGTGATAATTTGGTGTAGGTAGAATTCCCCTAGTGTTGGGACTCAAGCTTTGTAAATGTCGTTAACAAGGTTTTGGTAGAGAAATTCGGGGTGTGAAATAGTATGGGGGAGAATAAATGCCATTAGGAATGACTTGGTAGAAGGGGTGGGTGGAGTGTAGGGTATGATCTAACCACACATAGGGGGCAGAGTGTGTGCAAAGTGGATCACCACACGTAAGGAGGCGAGTGTGCATAAAATAGACCGAGACACACAACTAAGTGGAAGTGGACACAAGATGAAGAGGTGGGGAAAATAAAGCCCACTATAGGTTGCATTAAACCAGTTGAAGGTTGTTGTGAGACTCTCGCGGTTATGATTTTTTGGGATTTTTTTGGTATTTTGGGAAACAATCAATTGTGGACGCAACATGATCCCATGGAAAGTAAACTAGATGACTCATGGGAGTGAATTCCCAAGAATTTTTTTAGTTTATATGGGTTACGAATTCGTTCACACCTATGACTAACAAGAAGGAAAGGGGCCTCGGACCAATCACAACCACAACCAAGCTTGTGATATTTATTATTTTTAATTTTTGTTAATTTTATGAATGTTGTTTGGTGGTGAGTGGTGGTCACCCATGTGAATGGAAAGGGGAGAAGGGGATTAGTTGTTCATAACCATGACACAGTACTAGTATGTTTTGGTGTTTTGGGAAGTACTCAATCAAAGGCATGATTGGATCCTAGGGGAATCAAAATGGACCGGTCGCTGGTGCAACTAGCTAGAATAGTAATTTTTTAAGTTTATGTGGTTTACAAAGATGATTGCTTTATGATTGGAAAGATGGAAAGGGCCCCTGAAATGGTCGTGGTTTTGACTAGGGATGTGGTTTTATTTATTTTTTATTGTATTTTTTTTTTGAGGTGTTTGGTCGGTCATACCTACGACCAAGAGGGGGAGAAGGGGATCGGCTAGTCATGGGCGCGGACGGGAGGAATTAAGTAGAGAGTGGTAGGGCATGCCAAAGGGTGCGGTGGTGTGTGGGGTTGGGCTTGATTATAGGTGCAGGCGAGCGGGAGTGAGTGGAAGAGTATGGTGAGGCATGAAAGAGGGTGTGGTGGTGTGTAAGGTTATATGCGGTGGTGTGTAAGGTTGGGCCCAATTGTGGGCATGAATAGGTGAGAGAAGGAAAGGAAGAGGTTGTAAAGTGGTGGGAACCAATTAGTCATGTGCATGAATAGATCGGGGATGATGCTATTTTTATAAAGGGTGAGGTAGATACAAAGGCACTCGGTGATGGGTTGAGGCAAGAGGGAGCTAGGGATAGCCGATCACGGGCACGAATGGGTAAAGGGGAGTAGTGGAGAGGAGAGGGGTGGTGCCCTAGGCTAGGCATGAATGAGTGGAGGAAAGGAAAAAAGAGTCCATAAGAGGTGAGGTGGAAATGGGGATGGTGGTAAAGGTCCCGAGTAGTCATAACAAGGTTGTATTAGGGAGGTTGGGGAGTGGTTGTAGGGAGGTTTTGTAGTGGTTGCATAGTATTTGTAGGATGGTCATGCCTACAACTAAAACAAAGTGAAGATGAAAAAAGGATAGACCAATGTGCGTGATGGGAAGACTAGAGAAAAAAATGTGTGGACTAGAGCATGCAAGGGATTAGAGCAAGCAAGAGGGTAGACCAAAGAGCACAAGGGGCCGACCAGAGTGCACTGAGGATTAGAGCATGTAAGGGAACACCAGAGTGTGCAATAGGAAAATTGAAGCACGCAAGGGGAATATTGGAGTACATAAGGCACCAAAGCACACAAGGGCTAGATCGAAGTGTGCATGAGGACCAAAGCTATGCAAGGGGTAGACTAGAGCATGTAAATGGAAACAAAGATGTAGGAAGTTACATTTGTGACTATAATTGTGTGAAATATAAATAGACATAATAAGCAAGATGACTAGAATGGAATAAATTGGGAAAATGATTTGACTAAAAATCACAGAGTAGTTGTGCCCATGATTGGCTTTGGGAAAAAAATAGGGTTAAAAAAATTGTAGGGTAATCATGTTTGTGATTGAGACATGGATTTTTTAAAGTAACCTATTGCAAAAATGTGATAGAGATTGGATCCGAGGAGTAATCGAAGACTATATAAATATGAGAATCATAGGAAATAACACTTGTAATTTAGGTGCTGGGAAAAACTTGAAATGGCAAAAATTTATAGATAGTGTATAAATTCGGTGAAACAATGTTAGATGTCACGGACAATAATGAATGTGACTGAGAAGTGAGTAAATGATAATGAAACATATAATTTGGGAAGGTGGTTTTTATTGAATTTTGTTTCTAAATGAAAATGTAATATCTTGTAATCTTGATGAAATTTTCCATTATCACTCCAAATAAGATGTGTATTTCAATATACCAAAATGGTATGTGAAAGAGACTCTTCAACTCAATGGAAGCCCATTCAAATGGGGTCTCTTGTACGTAAGCCAATGGTGTCCCAAACCTTTGGGTTTATTCCTAATAACTAATAACAGTAGTAAACAAGGAAAGGATGTGTATATTTTGTCCTTATAACTCCCCTGGCAATATATAAGGTTAATCTCATAGACATCATTGTTGCAGTTTTATTAGGAGATAAATGTAGTAGGTCAATCATGACGGTTTCTCTTATAAGCATGACCCAGAGGCACAAAGAATATTGAACACCACCTGAGTACTAGCCTTATGTTATGCTGTGAGAAAAGTAAAAAGATTCAAGTTATTTCTAATTCCCAAGATCACCTAAGGGCGTGAGGGAAGAGCATACATAGTAAATGATCTTATATGAGAAAAAAATAGAGTTCATTCCTAGGCCTTTCCCTTAAAAAAATACATATTTTAAAATTTTTAGAAACAAACTTATAAAACCATCACATCTACGACTACCCTATGACCATATTGTTATATTTTTACAGAAAAATTACACAATAACTTCGAGGTTGTATGGTGACCTATAACCAATTTTTTTAAGATCTGTAGCCAACTATTAGGAAAATAAAATCAAACTGAAAGGACTATAAAACCCTAAAGAAAACACTATTAGATTTAGAAAATGAAATGATTTACCCATAACCAAAAATATTCCCACTATGTTTTCCAAAATGTACACCTAGATTTGAATCACATATAGATGTGTTAGTCAATATAAAAATATCCAAATCAATGCTACTAAATAAATGTGTTTACATTGCCATTGAAATGAGAAGGACAATAATGGGTTCTTTCAATGAATAAAGTGGTAAACATCATGATCGAACATAGTTCAAGATAGTAAAGGAAGATATAAACATGGCTTTGTAGCCATTTTAGTGAGATCCTTACCCTCTTTCCCACTAAAATTCAAGTATTAAGTTTTTATTTTTACTACTCAACTATGAGAGAAATGGATGCAAAGATGAAGAATTCATTCCAACAATGGAGAATGCTTTATCAATATGCCTATAATAATCACTATTCAAAGCATGGTGTGAGTTTGGAAGGAAGGGGGTAGGTCCTTTATATAGCTTTCCAATTTGGGAGAAGCTTGCAAACTAGTGCATGTGGGATAAAAGATAAAGTAGATTTAGAAGAAATAAGCTTGATTAGAGGAATTAACAAGTAATTAGCAACTATTTTCAGTGATATAGAGGGAAATAGTTATGATTTAGGGGATTTAAAAAGGGGATTTAATTAATAAGAAGGTTTATTGACTAAATACAAGGTTAAAAGGCTTAATTAACTAATAATAGTTAATTACTCAATTCGAAGAGGATTATAACTAACAAAGTTTCATTAATCTACATCCAAAGTGGGGTAAAGTCTAATTAATTAACAAAGTGTCATTAATTGATCAAAATGGAGGAAACATTAGTTAATTAGTGGAAATCACTAATTATAATGGAAACGATGGGAAACTTGATTGTTAGCAAAATGAAAAATGCACAAGTTGTTGAGGACAAAAAGAAAACAATAAATATATCTCTTTAGATGTCAATGAGGCTACCTCAATCGGCACAAATTTACTAAGGAAAATAATCCTCCTTGGTCTTCTCCTCTAACCGTGGAGGCTCCTTGAAAGTGGATAACGGTTAGTAAAAGAAAAAAAAATCACCCTAAAGGAAAGATCTACGCCTAGATGATCTTCTCTGTTAATGTTGGTCGGGTTACATTATAGCATTTTTCATGGCTGGATCACAGTGTTTATTTTCCAATGGTGTTGATATCTTATTGTTGTTCGTTTGTTGTACATCGATTGTCTTTTTGTTAATGTGTTATTGGTTGTGGTTTTGTCTTTGCGGACAACTTTTGGCGGTGGTCATTATTGTTCTATCTGGACTCTGAAGTCTTTTTTTGTGCTCAATCTTCCAATTCTAGCTTATGAGACTTGTTGTACAAGGGTATAGTCCCTTTCAAAAACTATTTACCGATAATAATAATAATAACGAAATGATGGGAAAGAGGGTAATTAGTACAATTTTAGTATTAAAACTGCGTAAGCAGATTTTAGGTGTCTACATTTTCCCCTCTTTGGGGTGGCATAAGCGACGCCACTTCAAAGATAGTAGACAATTATAGACAAGTAAATTTTGAAAAGATAAAATAAAAATTAGTAGAATGAAGGATGTCCCCTCAAGTTTTTATGGGGTGATGAAAGAGGTCGATCGACAATCGGAAAGAAGAAGGAAATAAGAAGAGTCAACACAAACCTGGTAGGTGAGTGTGCAAATATGAATGAGTAGGAAATAAATGCCAATGTTTCGATAGATAAAATAAACAAGGGGGAGGGGGATAAAAATAATCCCTATTTCCCGGGTGTTTTGAAGAAGAAAATGATAATGAAGAAGAATGAAGATGAAGAGAATGGAAATAGCTTTCATCCAAGTTAGCTCAAGAGTAACTTTGTTTCATCATTTTTCTTTTGATCTACATCATCGACCCTTTATTATATATAAGTATACAATAAAAGTGTAAAATAACATGAAAAGCAATAATACTAAAATGTGTTCATTCTTTAAAACACTAACTCAAAGAAACATACATAAAGTAATGCAATATGAGAAAGTAAACAAGCTAATCGATAGGGAAATAAATACAAACACATACTCAAACAAACAACATTCAAGACAAATGCACAAATTTTTCGTTATCAAGATTCAGTTCCCAAATGTTTGAGTTAACGACAAGAGTTAAAAATGGCACCCCAAGCAAGGATACATGTGAGGTGAATATACGGAGGACACAGGGGTCCTATGAAAAAGTAATCATGGACTATGTAGCAGTACTAACTAACTCATCATGTAAGGGAGTATAGACATAGTAAGAAAACCAGCTTTGTTAATTGAGGTGGATCCAGATGATTCGTGAGTTGTTTGCGACAACAAATGAGTACAAAGAAAGATGTTTTGTAGGACAATTTTTAATGTTTGAAGATGATGCATCCGATAAATCGCGCTTCAGTTGTGTGCATGCTTTTACCAATTTTTGAAATTTTTGGATTTTTTTATTTTTCTAATTTTTGGATTTTTAATGATTTTTACAAAAAAAAATTATTTTAATTTTTTTACCAATTTTATGGATTTTTTTATTTTACCAAAACATGATGTAGAGAAATGACAGTGTTGTGGTACATCACCAAAAATTATTGGGAAACAAAAACATGCCCCATGTAGAAGACAAGGTCATCGGGAAGCAAAAATATGCCCCAACGTAGTGAAAATTCTAGAAAAATGACCATTTAATAAAAATAATCATCATGATGGAACGTCAGCACATGGCGGGAAGAATATAGAAGAATCGTGTTAGTTATATAGCCCTTAAAAGGTGAGAAAAATGAAGAATTAGGTCAAAATGGGTATAAATAATAGGTCGGGAGGGCTAAAATCCATCGCGACCAATTATTGTTATTAGACCCTTTTAAGACTTAGCGATATTTTTCTCGACTGCGAGAGAGATGGCACAAATTCAAAGATGTAGACATCATACAAATCAAGTTCAAGAGTTCGGGAGGCTTTCTATGGATGGTCTAGTGGTAATAAAAATAAAAAAATTGATCTTTAAGTGCATTTAGTACATTTTTATGCTAGAGGAAATTGGTGGGTTTATGCTAGCGTAAGCCTTTGGGTGTGTTTGGCATGAAGGGCCTTACATTAGTATAAATATACATGTGTAGGTGTTGAACTAGGGTTAGGTTAAAATGTAGGCATGCACTAATGTAAAAATGAGTGCGTGAGTGTGGAAATGCGTCTTTAGTGCAAGCTTGCACACGCATCAAAATGAAGAAGCATCATTGTGAAAAGGCCTACACTAGCGCAATTTTGCCTTTGATGCACAAAGGGATGCATTAGTGCGAAAAAAAAGGCTTGCGCTAGTGCAGAATCGGCCTTTGGGAAGGCCTTAGAAGAATTTAGAAGATGCTTATAAGAACTTAGGAATGACTATATGAATGTAGAAGCAATTAGAACACCTTAGGAAGATGTTATGTGAAGAAATGTTAATTTTTATGCTTTGGGTAATCTTGAGAGAGAGATTATACAATTTAGAGGTGCGCGAGTTGCATGGACACCTTTGGGTATACAAGGAGACCTTCTCTTGATGAGAGGGGTGAGGATTGATTGATATTTTAGAGGCGATGGGGCTATCTTACATTGCGCAGAGATGCCTCGTATTATGTTGGATCACGCCCTCCGATTGACTTAGCAGAGAGGTGGTGGAGTGAGAGCCGAGACTTTCAAATTGGTGACTAACAAGATGATCGTTACACTAGAGGACATGTATCAGATCCTTCGAGTTCCTATCCAGGGAAGCCTTATGTCATACAACGGGCACACGACTAGATTGCAGAGCACATATGGGATATTTTTTTAGCTAGAGGATATTCCTTTATTAGACATGGTCATGAATTTATACTGATTGTTTTGATGATAGGAGGATCTCCCACCTACCAAAGAGTATACTGATGGCTCTTATTAGCAATTATTTATTACACGACAAGACTATGACTCATTTTCCACTTGGCTTGATAGGACCGGTACACACAATTATGGATGGAGAGGTATTTTGTTGGGGTCAGTGTATATTGGCCCATTTGTATTGGGATATGCACTTAGTCGCATATAGAGGTATGAGGAGCATGGTCCCTACCTCACTTCTACATATTTGGTTATGGGACCATATTGCTTATTGGGCACCCACTTGGAGTGATGTGTGCTAGAGAACACGATGAGCCATCATGTAGGGTATGGGAGCTCATTGGAGAGGATTTCAGATTGCACATGGGTTACACATACTACTACGAGATGTGTCTTTGATGATTCTGATTGTGGATGGTCACTGGCGACCATACCACCTATCTAGTGGCATGGTGATGTGGTTGAGATTGGTCTCGTAGAGGTGGAGCATTTTTTTATTGGTAGCCATAGAAACATTGTAAAGTGGTATCGTGTCGGCTTGAGGTGCGGCGGAAGTTGGGTCTTATCTAGGGTATTCCGGAGATTAGATGTGGTATGCATGCGAGCACGAGAGACATTTGATTTTGGGCCTCGCATCCAGACATCGGAGGGCACGAGACAACTTTTGAGATGTCTTCCCATAGGTATGGGATAAGAGGGTATATAGTGTTGATCCAAGGACCACAACAAATTATGGTGCCTAGTATGCTACAATGATGTCACGTCGTATCACTATTCCACATGTTGTGATAGAGGAAGGTATAGTTGTGGCAGCGGTGAGGTCTCCATGGCCAAGATTTGAGAGATAAATCCATATCAAAACAAGCACATGGCTAGGTACCAGTAAATATAGATATAGCCATAGGTTTCATCCCCACAATGCAGCCTTTTACGAAACGAGGCACATGTACAGCACAACATGTGCCTATTATACGGTGGATTCCTATACAGGGTGTATGCAGTGCGGGAACAACATATGCCCTTGGTACAAGTTCCATCTTCACTACCTTAAGTAATGAGTCCACACATTACTGATAGGTGGGGATGGTGGAGATGGATGGGATGGATGGGGATCACCCCCGAGACAGATTATAGTAGGTGGGGATTGGGGATCACCACCTAGGTCACCACAAAGAGGACCGCATGAGATACCAAAGTGCCTAGACATAGGCTCATTCCAGGAGTAGATGGTCCATCGGTGGCAACATTATAGATTGAGAGATACATGGCTCTACAAGGTATTGACATATATTTTATCGTAGTACATACCCTACATAGACAGGTGGAGTAGGGAGCCATGTATTAGGTTATTTTGAGGTAGCAAGTACAGTAGGTTACCACCGAGAGGAATCATCTTGTGGACCGAGAGAGAAACGTGGAGATTTTGAGGACTCAACTACATAGAGATGTTTCTAAATTGACAGGATCTTGTTATGCTCTCCAACAAGCAAAGCGTAGCAGAGGAGCTCGAGGATTTAGTGTATGAATTTTCTTAAGCTACAGGTGAGGTGGCCTACTATAGAGATCTCTATTATGAAGCGTGTCGAGAGGGACAAAGGGCTATTATGTATAGTCATATGGTTGGACGTCATTCTAGATCCCGTTTTCATAGACCATCTAGGTCTTCCGAGATCATTCATATGCCTCCACCACAACATATGCCTTCACCATAGCATAAGCTAGGAAGTCTTAGTGTCGGTGAGAGTTAGGGTTGACTCTCTTATTGTACATGAATTTTTGGTATATGCCTCGTGATGAAGGCACATTTTTGACATGATGTATATGTATTATTTTTTATTATGCCTCGAGATGAAGGCACATTTTTGATCCATGCCCATGATGGCGTATATTTTTATATCATGTACATCAAGACACTTTTTGTATATGGACATTGATTTTATATGGATATATGATGATGATGGACTTTGATTATATCACATTTTGTTTTTATGAGATAGCATGTTTATGATATCACATTGTTTTTTATGAGATATGATGTTTAGCCCATGTTTTTATTATGGTCTATGATGAGGGGGATAAAGATAATCCCTATTGCCCCAATTTGATGATATTATATGATGTTAGCTTAGCATACATGTTTAATTTTCATTTTTATGATGATGTTTAGATGTGATGATAGATGATATGGATGATGAAATGATAACAAATTGTACAAGAAAACAAAAACAAGCACAAGCAAAAGTTAACCAAATCTAATACAACAACACAACTATGTACAAGTATGTAAAATAGAACTAATCTAATGAACTTCACAACAGATTAAAGAAAAATTTAATCTAAGTAAGCAAAGAACCAATGAATCCTATAAAATCATACAACACGAAAAAAAGCAAGCCAACAAAACTATGTACAAACAAACAACTAAGTAAGAAAATACTACTTTGTTTTTGTGGGACAGTTTTGAAACATTTTACATTGTTTATGTATTTTCTTGATACAATGTTATATTATTTTTGAGTTTTCTATGAAACGTATTTGAATGTTTTGATATTTTTGATCAAACATATTTGAAATTTTCTGAAAATTTATGTGAATGTTTAGAGTTTTCAAACATTTTCCCAAAGCTATGTGCAAGAAAACAAAGAAACATGGATTCCCCCAATGATAGATGGGAATATACAAGGGAAAATTTCACGCGTATGTGTAAGAAAGTGAAGATGTGAAAATGCCCCCAACGTGAGATGGGAATGTACAAAGGAAAACTCTTCACATACATGAGTAGGATCATTTGGATCAAGGCCATGAAGGATAGGCTCAAAATTATCTCAAACACAGGAAAAAACTAGCTTAGGATAAAGCCACTGTATTCCTAGATATGAGATGCTTGTGAACAACGGACCCTTTGATCTTTGCTGAAATTTTTTTTTCACAAAGGACTTATCCAAAGTGCCACAATTGCATGGTTTTCACACTTGGACAAATTGATTTCTCTTTACTTTTTATTTTATTTTTCTAATTTTTATACTTTTTTATTTTTCTAATATTTGAAGGACCTCCATGTTTAAGCGTAGAATCACTTGAGATGTATGGCATTCATAGGCTCCCATAACTCATCACCATCGTAATTGGTAATCTTTTATGCACTGAACCAAACTTAACAACCACAACATATGGTCCTAACCAGTTAGGCTCAAACTTACCCTTCTTCTCACGATCCTTTATGGTATTGAACTAATTTTCCTTTAAGACAAGGTCTCCTACCTCAAACTAGCGAGATATGACTATTTTTTTGTCGCCTAGATGCACTCGATTCTGATACAATTTTAGGTGATCTAGTGCATGAAGGTGTTTCTCTTCCAAAGTAGCTCTAGTTCTACAAGTTTGGAAACTCTATAATCCTCCCTTTGTCTAAATAGTCTCAAAAAGATATGCAAAGAAGGGATATCGATCTCAAGGGGTAGGACAACTTCTATGTTGAAAAATAAGGAATATGGAGTAGCACCAGTAGGGGTATGGATGAATGTTTGATATGCCTAGAGAGGGAAAAATGAATCTATAAATGCCAATTATGGCCAGTCTTGTTAACCATCTTTTCCATTATACGAACAAGATTCTTGTTTGAGGCTTCAACCTATCCATTACCTTGAGGGTAATAAGGAGTTGACCACTTGAGTTAGATTTGAAAGCGTTAACACAACGCCTTCATAGTTTTATTCTTGAAAGACTTACCATTTTCAGCTATAATGGCAGAGGGAATTTCGTAACAAAAAATGAGGTGGTTCATGATGAACTTTGAAATATGTGCACTAGTGACATAGGTAAGAGGAACATCCTCTACCCACTTTGTGAAATACTCGAGTGGCAATAGTAATGAACATGTGGCCATCATATGAAGTAGGGGTAATTTTTCCAATGAGATTGAGTCCCCACTTTGAAAAATTCCATGGCATTGTGATTGGTTGTAAAGAATGTACGGGGGTATGTATCGGGTTGCCATACTTTTGGCACAACAAGCATTTCTTAACATACTTGATAGCAATCAGTTTCCATGTTAGGCTAATAATAGCCTACTCTTAAAAAAATTAGCCATAACCATGCCACTTGTATGGGCCCTATATATTCCTTTCGTGTTCCTCCTTGACTACTAAGGTATATTCATCTGATTAAGGAATCACAACATATTCCCATCATAGCCTCTGTGATAGAGCATTTCCCCAAGTATGGTGTATCGGGTTATCGTTGGATAAGTTTTTATTTATCATATCGGGTAATTTCAATAGGGAAGGTTCCATCATGAAGGTAATTATAAATGTCATTATACCAGGGGATAAGGGACCAACAACTTCACATACCAAACAAGACTCTAGCATGTCATATGTTGGTGTCGTTAAATTCTCCACAAAGAAATGCATGTCATTGTTTCGGTGGGATGCGTAGTAAGGAAAAAACTATAGTCATAGCATTTATCGCATTATTTTTCCCCTAGGTATTTTTTGGAATGTGATCTATACAAAGAATTCCTTCAAAGTATCAACCATTTTCTTATAAGGAATGAGCTTCTCATCCTTAACTTTGTATTCATCATTTACTTGTTTGATGATTAACATAGAATCACCAATTACATTGGCGCATGATATCCCAGGAGTATAGTTATTTTTAACCCTGATGAGAGCTTCATATTCCACTATATTATTTGTACATGGAAAACCAAGCTTGAACACTTGTGGAATCAGATCTCCTACGGGAGTGATGAGCACAACTCCTGCTCCTGAACCATGGAAAGTAAAGGATCCATCAAAATATATTTTCCATGTAATGGACTCCTCAAGATACATCATAGAAGCATCTAGAAGTTCTAGACTCAATGGTTCAATTCGCAAAGGGGATTTGGCTAGTTGATTTTTCAGTACCTACCCTTTGACTAATTTTTTATTAACATACTCAATATCAAAATCACTAAGTAGGATGATCCAATTATCCATCCTTCATGTAAGTGCATATTTAGATAATAAGTATTTCAGTGGACCAACTCTGGAAATGAGTTAGGTCTTGTTATTTAGCAAATAATGATGAATTTTTAAAAATCAAAAACGATGGCCAAGTAAGCATTTTCAATTTGTGGATAGTTGAGCTCATAAGCGATCAATGTGTGGTTAAGGTAATAGATGGATTTTTCTTTCTTATTTATATCATATTGAACCAAAATTGCACCAATTACAAATTAAGTGGCGAAATTTACAGCAATAACGGTTCACTGGAGTAGGAAAAAAATAGAAAAGGGGGTTTAGATATATATTATTTGAAAAAAATTCTTTTGTTGTTATGGACCCCAATGAAAATCAACATATTTCTTTAGAAGATGTGTGAATGAATGACACTTTTCTGTGAGTTGGGAGATAAATCTTCTGATAGCTTGAATCTTCCCCTATAAACTACGCAGTTGTTTAATGTTCTTAGGAGGAGGCATTTATATTATGGCAGTAACCTTTGCATGATCTACTTAAATTCCTCTCCATGAAACAATAAAACCTAACAATTTTCCAGATAGCACACCAAAGACACATTTCTTTGGATTCAATCTAACCTTATAGTCTCTAAGATGCTGAAAGATGTGCTGCAAGATCATTGGATGGTCCTCTCTAGTCTTGGATTTACCCAAGATGTCATCCACATAATCTTCCATTATATCATTTATCATGTTGTGAAATATTACATTCATATCCCTTTGATAGGTTACACCTACATTCTTGAGGCCGAAGGGCATGACTTGATAACAAAATGTCCCCAAGGGGTAGTAAAAGTTGTCTTGTGTTGATCTTCCTCTGCAATTTTAATCTAATTATATCTCAAAAATCCATCCATGAGGGATATCATTTCATAACCAACAATTGAATCGACAATCATGTCGATGTTAGGAAGAGGAAAATCATCCTTAGGACACACTTTGTAGACACCGAAATCATGTCGTAATCACCTTGGACCCCTACCGCAGCCCTATAATCACTTCCTCATCCTCAACACCTTATCACCTACCTCCTGCACCCCACACATTTTAATTTAATTACTTTAATTAAATTAATGCCATTTATCTCCATATATATTAATTTAATTATTTTAATTAAGTTAATGACCTTTCACCCACACACATATTAATTTAATTATTTACATTAAATTAATTCACCACCCTCACACACCTATTTAATAAAATTGCCTTTATTAAATACACTTCACCTAACCACCCCCATCATTTGACCCATTAACCTAAACCCTAAACCAATGTCCTAAATAAAACCTAACATTACACCCATCCCCTCACCTCACATTAAAAGCCTCCTAAGGTTGGTTTTTGACATAGTTGCACCTGATTTGAAGCAATAACAATTATATTATTTCTTTGTATTGATCCAAGATGTGATATTCATCAAGAGTTGTTACATAAATAGAGAGGATGTCTCATGTTTCTTAGGAGCTTGTCACTATCTCAAATCCCCTCAAATCTCTCTCCCAATCTCCTAACATCTCTCATCCCTTTATTCCCTCAACTTGTCTAATTACGTGAGTTGGTTCAACAAGCCAATTTCACATGAATACAATATTAATAATGTTACAAATAATATATTCGTAACATTCACTCCCCTATTGTTAACATTATTAATTCCTAATATACACTCCCCTAATGTGAACAAGGTAGAAAAATGTTTACACATCTCAGCAGAATGCCAACCCTTGTGGCATGCCTGTAGCTCATGACCTTGATATAAATGAAGGGAGCAATGCTCAACCTTCTATGGTTTTACAACAGGTTTACCACCAACCTGGACATGAACAATCCTCCACTCTATTGTTCACCTCATGTGGTTTTCTGGATCTCCATGAACCGTTTCAAGATACATTTCTGCATGTGTTTTTTCACTTCCCCACTATATTTTTCATCAGAAGCTTACATATAGGAATTACAATAACAGGAATGTATCATTTGTTTTTATTATCTACCACACAAGCTGAAAGCAGACACACAACCGAAAATACTTGGCCACAAATCGTGTGCGGCCTCGTCGATGGTGCGATGAGAGGTCATCGATCAACCTCCTTCCTCCGTTGCCTCCAGCCTCCATCAATGTCCCTGCTAACTCAGCAGAAAGTATAGTCGAGGACGATACGTGTTTCTGTCGTGATACTGAGGCGGGGTTGGCGGAGCCCCGAAGCCGAGGAGCGGTTTTCATTTATGTTTTCTCTTAAAAATTGAGCGTCGGATTACACCGAAAATGCACTCATTTGTCCTGGTTTTTTTTTTAGTAAATTTTTTTGACTCAATACCAAAAAAATACGACACAACTTTTACTTTTACAGACTTTAGAGATACTAAACTAAATAAAACATGTGTACTATATAAACGACTACCATCAACTTTAATGGACCAAAATAACTAAAAAAATACGCATCTTGTAGGACAATGTTGCACGACATGCACGATATCAATATGCTAACTTGGTATTCACAGGATAACCAGTTAAACTCTTCCACTAATCGATCGAGATACGCAGATTAATGTAAAGATTTACCACAAATGTTCATGTATATGGATATTAGATATTCAAAATTGCTTACAGAGCTTCTCAAAGATACTCCCTTCAAGACCATCAAGTTTCAGCAAGCCCGATGGAAGAATGGTGGTGAAACTAATGTCAATTTTGATGAAAAACAAGTAAATCCAAAACGACAAAGCACTTTCATGGGACTGCGCGACAATGTGGGTGAATAGATCTTCATATGGAACAAAAAGAATGGCGTCCACAACCAATATGTAGTTCTACATTGGCGTGTTGAATCATGTGTAGAAGGTTCAACTAGATCTGGAAATCATCAATGACTTCGTATATCAAATAATATGCAATAGATCTGGGTCGAGGCTAGAGGAGAGTACGGGAAAGCACATACGCAATTGATGGTCTCCAGCACTATCCTTCCTTATCTAAACTTAGTTGGAGCCGTAAATGAATTTTTATTGCTATCATAGACAACCTATAGAATGGATCTCAACAAGGACTCTGAGAAAACTATACCCAAGGCAAAAAAATTCCACGAATAACATAGAATGGACACTTAACCAGATACTAAAGAAAATTAAATTGTTCTACGCAAAATTTCTAAACATTTTCAGTTTCCTCTCTCTTGACTCTCATTAGGATCTATATCGCTCTGATACCAAATGACATAACTGCACCAGATTTGAAAACAATAACAATTATATTATTTCTCTGTATTGATCCGGGATGTGATATTCATCAAGAGTTGTTACATAAATAGAGAGGATGTCTCCTATTTCTTAGGAGCCTGTCACTATCTCAAATCCCCTCAAATATCTCTCCCAATCTCCTAACATCTCTCATCCCTTTATTCCCTCAACTTATCTAATTACGTGAGTTGGTTCAACAAACCAATCTCACATGAATACAATATTAATAATGTTACAAATAATATATTCGTAACAATTTTGGCCCCGAGAAAAGAAGTGACCCTTATCAAATGGCGAGCAACTTCCCGGAGTAGCTTTTGAACAAACCCGAGATATCTCCCCAACCGACGTCGGTTTACTCCTAAGCAGATGTCGGTTCCCTAAAACCGGCTATACCGGAATTAACCAAACAGCCTATATAGACCCATCTAAACCTTTGTAATTGAGGTTGAACCTTCGGCATTGGATTTCCTTATCGCAAATTTGATCTTTTTAGACGCAGCAGCAAAGCAAGGATTAATTTGTGATCAGCCAAGACAACCAGGTTCACTGGGACAATAGTGAAGCCTCTTCCCAACACCTTCCAACACCGCCACTCTTCCACTGGGCTTCAGATCAGTAGCTCACCAGAAAGTAAGTGTTTCCCTCTCATCTATTTTAGTTTTTATTAACATCGGTATTACTCCTAACAAAGGATCTTATCCCTTTTACCGTTTCTTCATTCCTCCTATCCAGTTTCAGCCACCCTCCTTACCCAACCATTGTAATACCTTGCCCAACCACCTACTTGACTACCTCACCAACCCCATACCTATACCTCCTCTGTGATCACCCAACACCTTCTACTAACTCCATTCTTTCCTAAAACCCTTTAAAACCTAAACTGTGTGAGTCCACTAGCCCCCGACCTAACCACCATCAGTTCTCCCTAACCATCGCCGGTTACATTCCAACCATCATTGGTTTTATAAAACCATGGTCGGTCTCTGTGTCACCTGATCTCTACCAGAATTACAACCTATTCTGGTCTATACCTACTTGAACATCTATTTGACCTTGGATCTCATGTACCTAACCTAGCATGTTAGCTCGATTCCAATATAACCAACCTATTTTACCTTTGGATCTCCTTCTAGCCTACCCTGTTAGATTAGATCTAGCCTATTGCATTTATATGAGATGCCTAAATCATATTAAACTATAGTAGGAAAATATTTACTTTATTTCAGCATTGAATTATTTTAAACCGTGGACTGACAGCCATCTAGGAAGTATCGCACTTCCAGAATCTATCACATGCTAGGCAGTCCACTGCATATATCATTTAACTCTCTTTGGTGGTCTTGTTTTGATTCTTATACAGGTAGTTCCTCCTAGCCAAAAGGAAGGTCTCACAATCACTTTGATTTAGAATTTAGATACACACGCATACAACCTTCAACCCTTCTAAACCGGGTATTCCTCTTACCACCTTTACCTTATCTATTTTGTCAAGTACTTCTCGGAAAACTAAGAAATCAAGTGAAACACACTTTATTAATATCTTTGAAATTTAATACAGGATCCACGATACCAATGAGCTTCTTTTATACATGTATTATATTAGAAATCCATTCGAGAATAATTAATAGCCCTAAAGAATCCTCTTTGCCAATAATTTTTCCAATTTTTCTTTTACTAATAGGGCGACATGAGGATGCATCTTTCTAAGATTCTACTTGATGGGCTTTGCTTCTTTATGCACAACTAGGTTATGTACTACTAATGAGGGATCTAACCCGACATGTTCAGCATAGGACCAAGAAAATATATCTGAAAATTTGCATAGAAGCATGACAAAGGTCTTCTGCTCTTGTGTTGAGAGTGAAGCTCCCAACTTAACCATTCTAGGTTGCTCCTTTGTTCCAATGTTCACATTTATGGTCTCCTCCACTAGAAATTTGGATTCTTCCTCCATATGCATGCATAGGATCGGGGGGATTAAGATCTTCATCTAAGGGCATCTCAATGATATTTTCACCCTTAGAGTGGTCACTTTTATATGTCCAGTGATTTTTCCATTTGTTTGTCTGTAAGTGCCTCAAAGAGGTTTTCACTATAGGACTTGGAATTTTTATTTTTACAAGGCTTCTTTGATGATATCTTTCCCTTGTTTTTTTTTATTTTTTGACCATGAAGTTCAACCTCCTCCCAAAGTACGCACATGTGTCAAGATTAATGGAGAATCCCTTCTTATGATCACCAACAGGAATGTCATCATGGAGACCCATAAACTCACCAATTGCTTCATCATTCTCAAAGAAGTCAATTGGTACATGTTTTTTTTGGTCCTAGTGGACAAGGGAAGGATAGACAATATTTAATTAGGAATGGTAGGGGATATGGTTAAGATAGTCATGTCAGAAAATAATTTCATGGAGGCAAGGTCTTTGTAAAGACTACACTGGGAATTTGTTTCACTTTCATAATCGGATGAACTATCTTCTCATTCAAAAGAGGTTGCTTTGACCTCTGGAGGATTGGACCCATATGGTGGATACCAATACCATACTTACAAACCTTGTGATGTGGTGGGAAAAGAGCTTCCCATATACCTTGTTCATTTATGCCACATCCATATCCTTTATATCCCATAGCATACATCATTTTATTTGGGATAACATACTTGGGTGATTGATAGCATGGAGCCATCTCATCATCAAGTGATCGGGATATGGAATTTTCTAACATATTTTCATCTACTAAAAGACCACCAGGAAGAAAATTGTCAATGTTACAATGCTCTGGGATCTTTGATATTTGTAATCCTGGGCCTACCCATGTCTTGGGTGATAGGGGGAGTTTAGAAACTAAAGAGGGCTGTTGGAGGTCATATTCTCTGCAGCCATTTGCAATAACTTTCATCTCCCATAAGTAAAGGGAGATTCTGATGTAAGAAGCACCATCCTTACAAGAACACAAGGTATCTAGATCAATGTGTGAGGCAAGAGCCTTTGATTGAACTTAAATGACCATTTATGTAGAAGGACATTCAAATGTGGTGGGAAAATAACCCAAAAATGCTCTGTAATGAGAAAAGGGTTGAGGATCCCCCTGAATGGTAATAGTTTTCCTTCATGGTATAAATTTAGACATTGATGGTACATGGAAGGCATGACCTACATGACATGAATCCATGGGTGACCGAGGAGCATGTTGTAAGGAAGTTCCAAGTCCAAAACATGGAACTTGGTGTCATGAGTAGTAGGCCCCTACTTCCATAGGAAAAGTGACCATGCCATTGATTTCCACTCTTCATTATCATAGGCCTTGATGGTGATGACCTTAGGTTCTAGATCAGCATCAGTGTGGCCTAGTTGTCGAACCAGTTTCAGAGTACAAATATTTAGGCCCGATCCACCATCCACAAGCACCCTTTTTATCTTCTTACGATTGAAAATGAATTCAATATGTAAGGGTAGATTATGCGTAGGATCCTCTTCAGGAATCTCTTGATGGCTAAAGGTTATGTGCTCAGTAGGATCAATCTACATGACCAAGGCTTGGAAGTGCATAGGATCAATATCAACTGACACTCTTGACCCCTGTAGTGCATTTTGCAAAGGATGTATTTGTGAACATTAGATATTTTGAGAAGATCTAAGATCAAAATCTTAGCAAGTGGTTTTCTCAAGTTATTCTAAAACATCATAATGACTATCCTGAGGGGGTAGGCAGAGGAGGTTCTGGGATAATGAGGTGAGCACGTCGCATTGCCATGACACACTCTCTCACTTTAATCTTAATAGTGTTGATATGTTCAATAGGTGGGTTAACACAACCAATTAGAGAATCAAAAGGATTATTAGTTTTGGAAACATAGTTGGTACTCTTGTTTTGGGAAGACTGACCTTGATCTGGATTTTTCTCCCTTTATTATGCTTAGGGAAAGGTTCTTTGTAAATTCCCAAGTTTTGATTGGAATTTGATAGGTCTGGGAATCCATTTCACATCTCTACTATCGATTAGATCTTGTATGAAGTGTTTTAACTTCATACATTTATCAGTATTGTGACCCCTAACATGATGAAACCCAATATTCATTTTCTCGAAACCATTTGGTTTTGGACACATCATCTTCGTAAGGTATAGTGTTTGGGAATTTAACCATGTTCATCACTGTCTAACTATTTTAATATAGATGACAAATAATTCATTAGAGGGGTGAAACGTGCAATGCTTAAATTTAGGTGCAACAGTTCCTTTGGTAAGTTTCAAAGGAGCGTTATTTATTTAGAACTTCTGCACACATTTAGAATCAGTTATACCATCACCTATGATGTTTTTATTCTTATTTTGAAAAGAATTTTGGTTTATCTGTAGGCTTTGATTCATGGTTATCTTTGAAAAGGGTTTTAAGGTCCCTTTGGATAACAACACTTTTTCAATTTGGCTTCCTTTTTCTATAACTTCTTCAAAGGTGTTACCACAATGCATTTAAGTGGAAAGCAATCTCAGGGTGTAGATTAGGCACAAAAATGCTAACCAATTGTTTTTCTATGGTATGGAGCAAGGGAAGTGACTAGCTAACCCTTGCCATATTTGTAAGAAACTAGCAAAGTTTTCATTATTTCATTGTTTTGCATTACACAAGTCTATCATGGTGATGTCATTTTCCATGTTAAAGGAAAAGTGACATACAAATTTTTCTGCTAATTCCAGCCATGTAGCGATTGACCCTTTAGGTATGTGTAAAACCATTGAGTGTTTGTCCCCTAGACTCTGTGGGAAGAGGTGAATGAGATAATTATCACTATATGACCTCTTGACATGCCATAAAGAAGTCTTTGACATGGTCCATGGATCACCTTTACCTTTATACTTATCAAATTTTGGACAATCAAAGTGATGAGGGAAAGGTGTTCTCAACATAGCTCTATCAAATGGATATGGGCATAACTCTTCAAATTGATACTTTTTGTTATGTCCCACATTTCTTCTTGTAAAGAAGTGAGGGTGTTCTTCATAGATAACCATTCTAGTCAAATATTTTTGACCACACGTAGGTGAAGTAAGCATATATACATGGTTAAGTCTAGATGTTTCACCACCTTTATTATCTGTGTATAATTCATGATACACCTCTTTATGTTTTTCTTGATGGAGTTTTGGTATAAAACTCATGATACGAAGCTCTAGGTTTTTCTTGTCTTGGAGTCTTCGTAGGCTCTTTGTTGACATGTGAAGCTAAACTTCCAATTGATGAGTAAGATCTTGTATTTTTTGTTCTATTGTAACCTCTTATTTTTTGTCTCTTCATGATTCTCACGAGGAGGGGGTTGTTCATGATTGGCATGTTCCTCATGATCCTCACAATGAATTTTAACAAAGGGATGTGATAACCACCATTATTTTGAGAAGGCACTTCTTCCTCATTCCATTGGCTGGAAGTAGAAGCATGTCTTGGGTTTAGGATTTCATCAACATTACGAAGGGGATGCTCTACTTCTTCCTCTCCATGAACCATGTTTTGTGAGGAGAGTAGGATCAAATGTAGGTGGAAATTTAGCCCCTAATTCTATGACATGCACATAAGGACTTCATTCTTGTTTTGAAATAGGAAGTTATCCATGTGGGTAGGATCAAATTCAAATTCATTCCGAGGAGAGTTCCCCTCATCACCACTATGGTCAACCATGTTATTGTCTTCAAAAGAGGGTTTAAACTTGTCATTAAAAAAGGGTTTGACCCTAATCTTGATGCCCCATCCTTGTGATAAGAGGCATAATGGGAAAGGTTTTACTAAGGTTGATTAAAATGGACCCTAGGAAAAACCAAGATGATGACGTCAAATCATCACAAAGAATGTCAAATAATGAATGGAAAAGAATCCAAAGAATCAAGGCAATATGAATCAAGGATACCAAAGAATAAATAATGACACACTGATATGGAACCATATAGTAAGAAGTATCTAGGAAAAATCAATCAAGTACAAGACCAAGATCTAATCACAAGAATAACTACTCCCTACATGTTCTCAAAGATAGGTTTGGTGTAATAATGACAACACACAAAGTCAATACTTAGATCAAGTTTGGGATAAACAAGACCTAAGTACTAAGATGGTGTTGACGTGATTTCCAAACAAGGTATACTTAAACAAGTTTAGACACCCACAAATTCCAAGTCTTGAAAATGGAAGTTACAAATGTGAGCAGCGCAACAACACAATTTGGACACGTTAATCAAGCTTTGTAGACAAAGCAAGATATTAGTATCAAAATGATGTTGACACAATGTGAACAACGTAATGACAACACTTTTCAAAACTCAAGGAAATGTTGGAATAAAAACAAGGTCTAAGTATATCAAGAAGTTGATAGTTATGTGAGCAAGTAGCGTAATAATACAACTTAGAGACTTAAATCAAGTTTCACAAAGGAAACAAGATGTAAGTATCAAAAAATTATATTGATATGATGTGAACAATGTAACAACTCAAGAGGAAGTCAATGATGAGACAACCTAACTACAATAAGATAGTCTTGACATGGGTATCAAGACAAGGGCCTACCAAAACATGAAGATGTACCAACACACTTTCAACACTCACATTTATCTAACATTACAACCTAGTCATGTGAGTAGAATACAAAAGTGGTGGACATATTATTTGTAGCACTATGTATATATGCTCTTTTTGTCCCAAAAATGGAAACAAGAAAACAAAGGAGTAGACCAAGTGGTGATGAAAAATACTTAGCCTAACTTTGGCAGAGTTTCACCTTGTCTTAGGAAAAGGTAGAAACTAAGACAAAGTGATGCCTTGTAAGTTTTTGATGAATAACACGTGGAAAAAACTTCAATGAACTCTCCCCTTGTTCGAATAACAAGGTTTTGACTCGAAGAAGTTTTTTTGCTTTGTGAGATCTCTTTAGAACATGATGGATAAAGTCAAGTTGGCCCCAATGCCAAATGGTTTCCTAGGATTTTTTCTCAAACTCACCAATTCTTACCTAGAGAGGTACACATTTCTAGTAAACTAGATAATGGACCATTACCCCACAATCAAATTAATGAATGAGGCCTCATATGGGTAACTTGAAGCTTTTTCTCACATGGTTTTCAACTAGTCAAGTGGGTAAGGGGCACTTCCCATTTTCATCCACCAGTTCTCTCAAGGTGTGGACTACTTTGGGGTTCTGTGGTAATCCTCATAATGATTTTTATGGCTTATGCCAAGATACTTCCCACAGTTTAAAGTGGATGGGTTTAAGCCCTTAACCAAACCTACAAATACAGTGTTTTGAATAAGTGGTGTGTTTTTTATCTTTGATTAAAATGTGGTTTAGCACACCATTGGAAACCTACAACACACTTGTAATTAGTATTTTTTAGATCCCAATTCTTTGACAAGTGTTAGGTCCTACACACAAAATATTTAGTAGTTTCCTATAAAAGTGAATCAAAGTTTTTTTGATTCTCAAGATCATCCAAGGATGTAAGAGAAGAGCATACACAATAATTGATTCAACTAGATAAATGCAAAGGAAAACTTAAATCAAATGAACCATAGAAATGCTTGATAAATTGTTCATTCCCTTAAGCAAAAATGAAAGATTAAGTTTCCAAATTAACCAAATGTTAGAAAATGAAGACTAAAGTTGCTTTTGTTTCTCAAGATCACCCAAAGGTGCAAGAGAAGAGCATACACAAACTTTAGCCTAACTTAAGCAAAAGCATGGAAACATTACATTCATTAAATCTTGAAAACATGTTAGAAATCTGATTAAAATGTAAAAACTGCAAAACAGAGTTAGAAAACCTGTAAAACAACATAAAACACCAAAATCAGAATCTGGAAACCTAAAAAACCGAGCCAAAATTTGACACAGATGCTAGCACAAGCTTATATATAGTAGCGCGCAGGCAAAATTTTTAACAATAGCGCAAAAAAATAGCACAAGGAAGCTTGACACTAACAAAGGGTATGCAAAAACATAGGTGATGTGATACAAAAATAAAATAGTGTAACATTATAGTGACTTAAGACAGTAGCACAATCTTAATAAAGCAATAGCACAAACCTAACACAAAGAGAATAAGTAGTGCAAGCCTACGAAAATAGGAAAAATCATTTAGAAAAGCTAAAGTCGAGAAAACATAGGCCATAGTCAAAAATGTTAGCACAATCCTTCAATGGTAGTGTAAATGTAATTTTTGAATGAAACCTGCAAGCCTTTCAACGCTGAGCGTAAGGGTTCTTCATCTAGTAGCACAAGCACTTGTGTAACATCAAAAACATGGGATTTGACAAAATAATGTCAAAAATCTCAAAAATTTTCCAATTTGCTTCAAATTTGGCAAGCACCTCACCTCCTTTATTCCTACAAAGAGCACTAAAACCAAGCAAACTTAACTAATCTAGTTAAGAAACTCAAGATTTATCTATAAATGCTAAAAAGAGGGTTAGTAACCAAAATTGAAACTAATCTACAAAAAACTTGAAATTAATGCAAAGGACAATGGAGTAAGTCCCACTGGGCATGCCAAATGTATGCATACTAAACTTGTTATGTTATTGAAATGAAACTAACACCTAAGTAGCTTCAAAGCAAAGTAAATCTACCATTAACATCATGATAAGAGCTTAAAGGAAATAACTATTTAATGCATAAACATGAATGAAATCATCTAATGTTAAACCATTCCTACTCTTTAAATGTATGATTGTTATCAAATTATGAACCTATTTAGATCATAAGCAATCAATTTGTTTGTTGTCTCTAGATGAGGAAAGGATCTCACTAAAATGGCTACAAGGCCATGTTTAGATCTTCCTTTACTACTCAAATATGAGAGAATGGATGCAAAGATGAAGTAGTTATTCCAACAATGGAGAAGGCTCTTATCATATGCCTATAGTAATCACTATTCAAAGCATGGTGTAAGGTGTGAAAGGAATGTAGGAGGGTCCTTTATATAGCTTTCCAATTTGGGAGAAGCTTGCAAACTAGTGCATGTGGGATAAAGGATAAAGTAGATTTAGAAGAAATAAGCTTGATTAGAGGAATTAACAAGTGATTAACAACTCATGGGAGTTGGAGATGATTTAATTAATCAACTAGGATTAATTAATAGGCTAGAATAAGCTTAGAAAGTTATTTGGAATGATTTAGAGGGAAATAGGTATGATTTGGATGATTTGAAAGGGGTGATTTAACTAATAAGAAGGTTTATTGATTAAATACAAGGTTAAAAAGGCTTAATTAACTAATGTTAATTAACAAAGTGTCGTTAATTGATCAAAATGGAGGGAAGCGTTAGTTAATTAGCGTGAAATCACTAATTAGAAGCGAAACAATGGAAAGATGGTAATTAGTACAATTTTAGTATTAAAATTGCGTATGTGGATTTTAGGTGTCTACAATCACAAAAATAGTGATATCACGAGTTGCACCAATCCTTTGTGATCCACGTTCGCATCTCTAAAACCTGCGCAATCTTGAAATATGCAAGCAAAGAAACAAAAACTCAAGTATGGGCTCATGTGCACAAGGATTCAAGAAGATGGAATGATGAGGGTGAGTGGTGTTTTATAGTTTTTAAGTGCATAGAATATTGTGACACATATGGGTGCAATGTGCATAGATGAGTGAGATGATAAGGGTCCATAGTGCATTGGACATGCAAATGGGTAGGTGAGATGGATAGAATTAAATATGATTGGATGAGGGTTAGTAAATGAGTGATGAGGTATCTTTTATCACCTTTTGGTGGGGTTTTATATTTTTTAGTTGATTTTTGTGGGATTATTTGATTTTTTGGGATTATTGTGTTTTATAATATTTTTAGTATTTTTAATTAGGAGAACTATCTATAGTATCAACCTCAAGTGGGGGAGGGAGAGATATAAGTTTTCACTCAAGAAAATGTTTAAGTAGTGGGTGAGGTAAACAAGGTAATCATTTGAATTATTGTCAAAGATATTGTAGCTAAAGCTTTATATGTTAAGCTACTGACATTAACAATAACTTTAGTATTAGTCTTATTTTCATTATATTTGAATTTGAAATTAGGTTTTCCTTGAAACTTAGATTTGGATGTGATGGGATCATTGATGATATATTTGAGCTTGTTTATGATGAGTATCTTAGCTTCATGCTCGTTTACTATATGACATAAGTGATCAAATGAGTGGAATCTATGAAAGATAATTGATTCTTGCAAAGGGGAAAGAAGGTTTGTGGATAAATCTTGAAACACACTATTAGCTAGCATTTTGTTCATCTTTGTAGCCATGGTCTTGTAAAGTAGAACAAAATCATTGATGTGTACATTAGAACCTTGTCGCATTTTAGACATTTGAGCATAAGAAATCTTGTCCCCAAAATTGATACAAAATTGTGCGAAGTAATTGATTGGCCAAAGGGGAAAATCCCAAATTGAATGAATGGGGAGATCATAGAAACATTGTTATGTAAATTTTTGTGACTCCTAGGAAAGGGCTTGGTAAGTAATGTGTCATTGTAAGTGTAATATAAGAAAGCAACATGGAAAGCATGAAGGTTCTCTTCAAGATGTTACGAATATGTGTTCATAATAATAGTGTTCACATTATATTATTGTAATGTGTGTGAGGATGTATAATGCATGAGATGTTAATACAACTCATAAATAGTTGTGTGAGTGATTTATGAGGATAAATCACGTAGCTTGTACTTTCTTTTATTAGATGGGTTTTTAGATGAGAGATATGTGAGAGATTTTGGGAATCCATGATATGCTTTATCACCATGAATGTAGGAGAATAAAATCCTATAAATTGTAGCTCTTATATTGTAAGATCAATCTGAATTTAATGAATTAATTATATTATTATTTATATTATTCGAGTGTTTAGTGTTAGTAAATCTCTACCAATTTGTTCATTTGGTATTGAAGCAAGTGAGAGGAAAAATATTTGTATTTGTATGATAAAATATTTTACTTAGTTCGGAATATTGTATAGTGCAGCTCCAATATGGTTCCTTTAGTCCCGATACATGATAACCTCATTTGTGACAAATTAGATTATTTTTTATTGATTGGTTTGAAATTGTAAGAGAGTCGACATATAGTGTGT
Source organism: Taxus wallichiana var. yunnanensis (assembly GCA_018340775.1). Lineage (NCBI taxonomy): Eukaryota > Viridiplantae > Streptophyta > Pinopsida > Cupressales > Taxaceae > Taxus > Taxus wallichiana. The sequence continues at coordinate 474,092,952 of CM031239.1, read as the reverse complement.
TTGTATAGTTTCATTACCTTTTTGGTTTCTTATACCTTTTTACGCATTTGCTTTGGAGAAATTGGCATTTCTTTACACATGTATATGTTCTTACATATAAGGAAAGTCATCATTTCCTTAGAGAAATTTGTTCTCACACATCGCTTCACATTTGTACATTCATTGTGGATTGTGGCATTGAGTAATACTAGCTATTTTTACTCAGTAGGTGGTTAGAAGAGATGGCTGGAGGATGACCATTCACAAGGTTAATCCAACATCCTTGAATGTGCGCTAGTTGTACGAAGGCGGTATGAAGTGTGCACCAATTGTACAAAGGCGGTATGAAACCTAGGCTTCAGTTGAACAAAGGGGGTATGAAACTTGTGCACCTGGTGGTCCCTTCCTCATGCCAGGTTTAAGTTTACCAAGGTTGGTAAAGATTGTGTTAAAAATTGTAATATGTAATGATTCCTCTAATTACCGTAAAAAAAACTATTTTCATATATCATTTTTATGATGATTAAATCTCTTCTTTCAATTTCAAAAATTTTATTTCCAAGTATGCACCACCTACATCCATAGACTTTCCACCCATATGCATGGTTCTTATTCATCCATTGGTGACTCGTAGACGTATAAATTTTTTTATTGATTTCCACGTGGCTTATAAAAAAATCGAAGGCCTATTTTTCAAATCATTAATTCCTTCTATCCTTTTACGAGAACGACTTTGATTATAAACAAGGATATTTTATTTTAAAAATACTTAGTCGACCATGTTAGTCAACACTATTTAGTTCATAGTCTTGTCATTTGTTATTTCAATGTAACTAATAAATTCTTTTTATAGTATTTTTTTTTAAATTCATGTAATTACGCGAAGGCATTCCCCCTATGGTAGAGGACCTCCGGACGTTTCTGCAATGATGTTAAATTTGTGACCTTCTAAATGTTTTTACACGTGATTAAATTTGATAGTCGTTTTCCTATTTTCTCTTTGTTTTTAGTTGAGTTTTGCTTGAATTCATAGGGTTTGTGCAGTATTTATTTACTTAATATATACGGCTTGTAATTTTTGCAAGTAACCTAAGGCGAATAGTTCTGTCACTCACCCATGCAGTTGTTAGGGTTTGTGCAGGATTAGGGTTGAGTTGGGTGTGTAACAACGTATTCATAGGGTTAGCTCTTCTCTTGGTCTTCCACACTGAGCCCTCTCAATCTTGCTACGATGGGGAAGAAAGTCACAATATGCGTAAGAGGAGGGACGGATGGGTTTTGGTCGGTGAAGCGCTTGCTTGAGAAGCACTACACAGTGCGTGTTCAGGTTTGAATCTCCCCTTTACCTATTCTAAAGGCGAGATGTGGAGATGGGGAAAGCTATGGTTTTTCCTGTGGGTGTCTGCCACGCAGAGGATATTAGGGGGAATTCATTAATGGCAGAGATTTTTCAGCCGGGGAAGATGGGAAAAATATTGTGGTGCCATCTTTGGCGAGTTTAGAGGAATCAGGGGAGGATCTGTTTGCTTGTGAGAGGTAGAAGTTTGTGAAATTGGATTTCCATCTACAAAATGCATTTTCTCAAAATTATCTGAGGCCTTTTTCATGAATATGATTGGAGGACGTGAACTGTTTGACAAAATGCTTCCCTGAAATTTACACATGAGACTGTTTTCTCACGAACATCATGGTTTTCCATCAATGCTTGTCCTCTTTTGCATGCTCTGGATCGGGGATCCCATTTTCGGGTGAGCAATCTGTGCATAGTTTGTCTAAACTACTTTCCTTTGCTTTTACGAAGAGTCATGTCAAGACATTTAACAGGCGTGATAGCTTAAGTAGTCTAATAATTTTCCAAAGACTCGAATACCATGCATGTCAATATTCACATTCTTCAAAGCTCGGTAGAGTGTCTAATTTGGAAGGCACATGGTGATATTAAATGTTATTTTAGCTATACCAATCAATAGTAGACTTCTCCTTGACTTTTTGAAAATCCGGGCATAACCATGGTGACCACAACTACTCGATGATCATCTTTCAAATCAATGAATGAAACATTTAAGAATTTTGTTAAAAACTTGTATGTTGCACAAGTTAAGAAGATGCTTCAAAGAATGTGAAATTGGATTTACATCTGCAAAATGCATTTTCTCAAAATTATCGAGGCCTTTTTCACAAATATGATTGGAGGACATGAACTATTTTGACAAAATGCTTCCCGAAATTTACACACGAGATTGTTTGCTCACAAACATCATGGTTTTTCTGTCACAATGCTTGTCCTCTTTTGCATGCTCTAGATTGGGGATCCCATTTTGGAATTTGGCTTAACACCTGTCCATACACATTTTTCAAATAGTTCACATCTTCTGTGTGCTTATATTTGTTGCATATTCATCACACATATGCTCCACTAAGTACATTTGTGTCTTGAATGTGTGCTTCTACATTTTTAGCTTATTCATCGCAAATAGTTCAGGAAATTGGTATTATCATTATCAGAAATCGTTGTAGAAGTTATCCCCATTTAATTTTAAATGATTCATCACCTAGAAGTGGTTCAATCAAGTCAGATAATGTATTCCACTATCCTCAAGTCACATTCATATACTTTCATCCTATCTATCCATTCAACTTCCTGCAAACATAATAAAATTTGCATTTACAGTTACATACCATATGAAAGCAACCCCGAGAGATCTCAATCACATGTTCGCACTTTGGACATAGCTTCCATGGTTCCACCTCTTATACATCATCATTTTTAGTGATTTTTTCCTCGTCATTTCATAGAAATTAGGATATAGACTGTACACTGTCACACTCGCAATTATCCAAAATATTTTGAAAGCCTCGGTCCATTTAGATGTTAGGAATCTCTCACAATATTATAAATAAAGAGATACCAATATTACACGCTTCATATGGGCATTCTATTAATCATGTAATTCTCTAATCGGTATAAATTAAAGCAAGGGAATTTGGATGGCCTCCACACCAGCTAGACCAATGACATCCATTGATCATTAAATAAAGTCTAGGTTAGAAGTGATGAATATGCAGCACAAGTATTGACCTTAACTGCACCATTGAGGGCCTAATTCCAAAGTGCACACCTTTGTGTGAACACATGATTTCTACATCCATTTCTCATTTCCATGAGCAGTTGATTAAAAGTACTCTCTCTTTATACTATCCTTATATTCTACTTTTGTACTATCTTCATGAAACATTTGGTATGAATTCATCTGTGCATTTTCGAGTTATTTTTGATATTCTTCATCTTCTCATCCTATCATTACAAATGCATTTTCATGTGCTCTAAGTGTTGGAACAACTTCTAGAGCGAGAGGATTTTAGAAATGGCCATACATTGTCTATTTGTGTAAAAATGTTTATAATTACCCTTGATTTGATCGGTACCCAATCACACCTAATCTATTGTATAAACTCAAAGAAGAGAAGGAAGCATGAATATAAACGATAATTGCACAAACACGTGAATTTATCTTCCATTTTATAGAAAATCTCTCTTTAAACTAGAATTATTTTCTTTAAAGTCTGTTTTACTCGTCGGTACTGCGAATTAATGAATGTAGAAGTTTTTGTAGCTAAGGAAATTAGCGAGATATTGTAGAGTGACTTACTCAATTGGCCACAACCTTGTCTATGTTTATCTATTTCTCTCTTTGGCATATTGAAATATGCTACCTTTCTAACTAGTTTCTTATAAAGAAGTTTCAAATTATATGCTTTACAAAGAAATATGAACACCACAAATGAAGATGTTTCTTGTCATAGAGACAACATGGATGTGTCCTAATTAACATTCTCATTGGAAAGATGGACATACTTGTGACAATATGAATAACCTCCAACTTGAAGAGAGTGATTGATGTTGTTATAAACCTACAAACCCCGAAAGTACTAAGAATAGTAGGAAAATCGGAAGTCCAAATGTCTACCTAGGGAATAAAATCAATCAAGTAACATGATTGCTTTGCATTTTTCAGAATGATATATTGAATATTATAATAAGTGCACTGACTATACAACTATAAGAGTGTTCCCTCCAAGAAGAAAAAATGCAAGCCCACAGAAAATAGTTCTCCATTTTTCCATGATAGATGAAGGATAGAGATCATAAAATGATTCAACATGATGAAGGATGATGAAGCTGCTACCGTTTGTTAGGGCATTCAAAACTTTGTATTTGTGAGCATGAATCTTCAAAAGATGTCTGAAACAATGGATCAATTTGAATCATAGTTTATGAACATAGAAGTGCAGTCACAATTTGTTATCATTTTTGTGGCTGGAAGCACTTCTCTTTCCACTACAAAGAATCAAGACAAGTCAACAGTTTATGGTGACATCCTTAACCCATATGTTTTCCCCTTTAACTGCAATGTTAGTGGATACCAAGTAAGTTTTTTATGCCTATTTATTAGAAGAATTAATACCTTTATTTAAATTTTCAATTGATGGTAAATTCTCATTTATTTTATTCCTTTGTTTTATTTTTATGGCCTCATTCCTGTCCCATTTGCCATTAATTTTAATCTAATATGTTGTGATTTGTTTGTTGTTCCAACTTACATATTTGCAGGGATATATTGATTATGATGTGAAACTTATATTTGCAACAAGTTCAACGAATGGGCTACCCCTGATAGAGTCTTCTAAAACATTGAAGCTTGGTTTGATTGTAGTATAAAAGTTAATTGTGCCTAAGTAACGAGAAGGCAACCCTATGTGAAAACAAGTTATCTGAAAAGGTTAGATGATGATTGAAAAATTTGGAATCCAATATTGAATGTTGGATGAAATATTAGAATGCAATATCGCGCCCTTCATCTCTACTCTACCACATTCTTCTCGCATATTTTCTTCTATTCACTTCATTATTTCTTCCAAGGCATTGTGTTCAAAGATACCTATGTAATTAGTGTTTTTTGTTGAAATAGCATGGGAGAGGGTCCCGAATAAGAACCCCTTTTTTATTTTAAAAAAGCAAAGCACTTTTAGGATATATAAATTTTATCATTATTTGTTATGCATTCTTTGTCAAGGGTTAACAACATTTAGGCACCCTTTTGTATTTTCACTTTTTGATATTAATAAAATGTTTGTGGACTCATTTGTGGGCACAAAACACTCAACAAAAAATGTTTTTATTTATAATATTGATTACCAAGGTTGCTCTAGTGTCATTGACGGTATGTATTTATTGATTACACTAGAAGAAATTAATTGATTAGTTTTTATTCTTGAAATTCCAATTTTTTATTCATTAAATTTGTATTGTCTCTAGAGACAATTAAAATTCGTAACGTCACTAAAGAGACAAAAAAATAAAATTTGTAATGTCTCTAGAGACAAAATTATAATTCATATTGTCTCTTAAGAGACACAAATGATAGTGTCTCTCAAGAGACAAAATATGTATTAATCTATATTGTCTCTAGAGAGACAATAATTAGAGACACCCGCTTTGAGACAATATTTGAGATAATATACAACTTTTTATTGTCTCAATGTGAGACATTTCGTTCAATTATCATCTCTAATATTGTCTCAATATTTATATCCGTTAAGGTATTCGTTTTTACTTCAATGTTTTGATTATTCAAGATTCTATAGCCATGATCGATGGGTTGGAACGCCCAATAAGTCATAGTTTTGGATCCACAATGTTGATCATATGCAACTTTCAGTTCCGGTAAGTACAATTTTATAGCTCTTTTAATCGTGTTCTCCTAAAGTTTCTCGAATTTTTTAGCGTTAAAATTATAGGGTTTGTTTTCAAAGTGACCCTTCCATTATGTGGCTTATAGTGGGAGATTCTTGAAAGGGTGTCCTCACTGTGAAGGATCTTTGAATTTGGCCCCTCTTTTGTATGAATTTGATATTTTTTGCTCTCTCAAATTCTCAAATGCATCATTCAGATCAACCCACACATCACAAGAAAACATAAAACACTCTTGTCAAGACTATAAGCTATAAGTATTGACAAGGGACTGTGAGGATATCAGGAGGATCCTGTAGATGTAAATCACTCAGACTAATCATACATGACCATGCCTTGAATGTGTGTCCCGACTCCCAACAATCCCAAATCAATTTTTTCATTAAATGTTGGCAACAAAGCTACCACTCATGATATAAAATCTACACATGCACGGAAGCCTTCATGTATTCATGTTAAGTTCAAATAAAATAGTCCGCAAAACGCTATCACTCATGATATAAGATTTGAAATTGTATATGTACGAATTTGTAACAAGTTTGAAATGAAGAGATGATACCTTTAAAAGAAGTGGTTCATCTATATTTCTACACTTACAAAATAACACTTTTCAACATACATGTTCAATTTTTCCTTTTTACTATTGCTCGCTTCTTTATGTAAACCAAAAACAACACATTTTTAATGTCTTCTTCATTATATCTGCATACAAATACCTATAGTTTTCAAATGCCAAGAAAGAACCATGCAATGTATAGTTGTTTGCATCTAAAGATTTGTAAATTATATCACTTTTTGCATATTGAATTGTTTTAAAAGATAGACCTTATGTTTGCACTTTTTAAATGAATTGGTTCATCTATATTTCTACACAATCAAAATCAATCACACCCCTTATCAACATCAACTAAAAAATTTCATAACTATCCCTCTAAAACAAATAACTTCTACCGTTCGGCGTTCACATTGCATTGTACACATGCGATTGCTAGTTTGTAGTTGGGAATTAACATTTTTAAGTGTCTCATTTTTTCATACGTCAATTTTTATTAATAATAGTATATTGGTTTGTAATTGTCCATTATAACTCGAGTATAAAAAAGAGTCATTTGCAATAAGTCATAGTGTTATTGAGTCTAATGCCGCAAGTAATATTTTTGTTAATCCTTGGCATACGCATCTATGTTGTCATGGCATATTAGTCATAATAAGTCTAGTGTTTTAAAAAAATCAAAATTATTATTTTGAATATTTTGTTATTTTTAAATTAGTATTTTTTCATTTGTCCAATAGAGTAATATGTCATTAATGTAAGATACAAAATAAAAGTAAAATATAGTTATTTAATATAGAGTTATTGTCAATTAAAAGTTGGCATTGTGTGTAAAGTGTCAAAAATAAAAATAAAAAAATTCTTTCATTTTAATTAAACACGTTATTATTGTAACCAAACATCTTAATTGTATAAATGAGCTTCAAATTCACATTACACCGAGTTAACAACATTCATATTAGAGGGACGGAGGCAATGGAGCCTAGAGGACTTTCAACGTCCTATTGCAAGCTACTAGCAATGGGGTTGCACAATGCATTAGCGAGTGAATAAAGTGCGCAAAAATAATACATGCCAAGACTGGCGACCTGGAGCAGTGGAACCCAATTTTTGTGTAAGATCAAGTGGCAATTATCAAATACATAGGCTATATGAGGTGACGAGGAATTAGTCCTCATTATTTATTTTTCATGCTTTCTTTTTTGGTGTGGTAGAGAATAAGAACAAATGAATCATTTGTGCTCATGTGATGTAATGTGTGATAAAATCATGTATTTTTACCGATGTAGGATGGTGATGACAAGCGATAAAAGTATTGCGTAATCATGATATTTAGGTTATTGATTATCTTGAGAAAATCATCCATGTTGTTGATTGTCCTGAGAAAATCATCTAGGTTGTTGATTGTCCTAAGAAAATCATCTAGATTATTGGTTGCCCTGAGAAAACCACTTAAATCTGTTGGTTGTCTTGTAAAACCTTCTAAGTGTTTTGGTTGTTGGTAAGCCATCGTAAAACCATCTTGTTTGGCTATTGGTAAACCATTTGTAAAATCATCTTTGAGGTTGTTGGTTGTCCTGAAAAAACCATTCGGACCATGAACAAGCAAAGGCGACACATTGCAATACAAGATTGATGTTTCCTCATGTTCACACTAGGGGGGGAATGTTACGAATATGTGTTCATAATATTAGTGTTCAAATTATACTAGTGTAATGTGTGTGAGGTTGTATAATGTATGATTTGTTAATACAACTCATAAATATTGTGTGAGTGATTTATGAGGATAAATCATGTAGCTTGTATTTGCTTCTATTAAATGGGTTTGTTGGTTGAGAGATTTGGGGGATCCATGATATAGTCTATCTACATGAATGTACGAGAAGAAAAACCTATAAAAATGTAGCTCTCATAGTGTAAGATCAATATAAATGTATTGAATCAATTACATTATTATTTGTATTATCCGAGTGTTTAATATTAGCAAATCTCTACCAAATTTGTCATAGGTTCACCCTTTCCATAAAAAATAGGAACCTTAGGAGCTACAAAACCCATAGGCAAGGGATAAGAAGCGACATCGGGTGCAAGTGGGTAATGAAGAAATTTAGTAAAATATATGACATGAGAAGATGTAGAAGGACCTTGTTGTAATTGAAATATTTGAGCTTGTAAACGATGAATGATAGTTTTAAGATCTTGTGTGCTAGATTTTGAATCATGCAAACCACTACGAGTGTATAGAGGAGATGTAGGAATAGAAGTGGAAAGAGGCATATACATAGTAATATTGTGAGGTGGGGTACTAGTTTACCCCAAATATATAGGAATTGCAGACATGTGAATACTAGATGTGACCATAGTAGAAGAGGTGGGATGCAGCACCCCAAAAATGGTCATTTCATTTGAGGGTTGATCACTAGATAACTTATAAAAGAGAAGGTGTTTGATAATATGCTCAAATATGGTAAGGGTTATCATAGATTTTGAATGAAAATTAGAGAGCATTTCAACTTGTTTTGGATCCGCACCATCATCCACATCTTTGCCATAATCAGAAGGGTGTTCACTATGTGTGTCACTAGTGTCACAAGGACCTCATCAGCATTAGGATCAAAGAAAAGAAGGATTTTGTGGTAAGGTGGAGATGATGAAGCCGTAAGGACTCGATGCTTGTTAGTCGAAGGAGAAATCTCATTATGATCAATAGGTTGATGGTTAAGATTATTTATTGTTACATCAAAAGGGAATAGAAGAAAAGTATACATCAATATGTAAATGTAACCCCAAGGAAAATAGGTTTTGAAAGAATGTTATGTGTTCAATTAAGTTTTGAAGGATGGGAAGATCAATAATATCTAGTAAAACTTTTTATGTGTTCGATGAAGTAGTGTGGAACACCCATGAAAAGTTTTACTAGATAAAATTGATCGACTTTCTGCAACCTGCATCTTCCCCATTACCTTCTATGAACGGACATCAAAGATCGAAGAACCCTTGTGTCTTCTGCTGACCAGCAAAACTGATTACCCAAAACATCAAAGTAGCCTCAATTACAGAATTTACGCATCCAAAGCTTCTTCTTTACTCTATCAAAACCCATAATCTATCATCTTTAGGCTGCAATATCTCATTCCCACAATCTATTATATTTGGTATATACCATATCTCATTCTTAAAATCTACCCTCTTCAGTCTTTGTAATATCTCATTTCATGATACCAGAGCATTTGAAAGGTTTCGGCAATCTTTGACTTTGTTGGAGCAATGTGTTCGCTATCCACATTTTCAAACTCCAATAAAGATTCTTCACGAGTTACCTGGCATAAGTAGATTGGAAAGGTACCCTCTGCTAACTATTACCGATGGACTTTCTGCAGCCTGCATCTTCCCCATTATCCTGTATAAACTAACCGCCAAAGATCACAGGACAGCCCGGGTGTCTTCTGCTCTTAATGTCTAGCATTCAACCAGCTGGAATTTCAAGGTTTTGTTTGCAATCCCCATTTTACTTGCCTCCGTGTCGAGAATTTAACATCTTTTCTTTATTTATATACACCTTAGCATGCATCCACCAGCAAAACTGATTTATCCAAAACATCAAAGTAGTCACCATTGCAGATTTTACACATCCAAAGCTCCTTCGTCACTCTATCAAACCCATAATCTACTCTTCAGCCTGCAATATTTTATTCACTTAATTGACTTTTTATTATCTTGGGACTCTGCCATATATAATTCCTACAATCTACCCTGTTCAGTCTCTGCCATATCTCCTTCAATACTCTGCATGAAAGGTTTCAACATTCTTTGACTTCGCTGGAGCAAAGCATTTACCATCCACATTCTGTAATATCTCATTCCAAGGGTAACATTCTTCGACTTTGTTGAAGCTATGTGTTTATTATTTACATTCTGTAAGATATCTTGTTCTTTAATACTAGTGCATTTGGATCTTTGACTTTGTTGGAGCTAGTGTTTACTATCCAGAATTCACAAACTCCAATGACAAATCCTCACTAATTTGTCTAAGTCATCCTTAGACTCTGAATCGCATTGTGATGCCCAATGAAGATTTTCTCTTCCATCACGTGAAGAAATACTTGTAAGATCCGGGCTGCATGCAATCTATGTTAGCAAGGAGTGTTCCGTCACTTCCGTGACCTATTATCAACAGCGCAATCAATGTTTTTATATCTTTTGCCAGACTCACCTCACCCTAGCCAAATAATGGCACATGTTGTTGATGAGATTTACAACTAGGGAGATGCCAAATACAAAACTATAAGCAAGCACGAAAAATTGAAGAGTGGATTAAGAGCATTGTGTTTGCCGGACTTACAAGCATAGCATTTGGTGTGAGAGCTGCTCATTTGCTGCAAAATTTGCAATGAATGAATTCAATTTTGTTTTTATCAAGGATATTATGGAAGCACCTAATAAAGCTCCGGTAGAAAAACTCCCATTTAGGTCCCAAGTATACAAAGCAAATCATTAAAAGCTCTTTTGTTGCATCAAATTTGCAGTATTTCTGGCCCAAAAGTCCCTGGCTGTCCCAATGGGTAAGTCTATAAATGCCCAATTCCAAGTTTTTTGAAATTTTCCTTGGAGCCAATAGCTTCCTTCAATGCAAAGCAAAGTAAAACGAAGCAAAAGCATATAAGCCGTCCCTTAAAATGTTATTGGCCCTATTTGAAGAAAAAAGTCTGCACTCTTTACATTGAACCATCTTTCAAAGCAAGAATAGCATGAGTGTAGACCACGTGAAGTCTGTTAACTTTGCACAGTTAACCTGCAACAATGTCTACTACTCTAAAATCCAATATATCAGCATTGATCTCTGGTGTGGTAATGTTTTTTCTAAAATCCTACAATTTGAACCTACAGAGTGAGCTGTTCTCTTACATACTTATCTGAAACAATGTCTGTCAGCTCGAAAGTCCCGTTTTCAATGGTAGACACCAATGTATTTTAACATGTTTTTTTAAGAATCCTAGAATTTGAACCTGCAGAGCGAGTGGTCTTGCCAGTAGGTACTTTCTTACATATTCATCTAAAACAATGCCTGTCAACTCTGAACTCCAGTGTATTCACATATATTTTTTAAATCTTAGAATTTGAACTTGTGGAATGAGTGGTCTTGCCTTGGGACACTTTGCAAAAATATCCCTTCCACTGGGGGTATTAATGAAGGATATCTGATGTCATAGAATCAAGAAGTCACTCAAGAATGCCATCTAGGCAACGAATGTAGTAATTAGCAATTAGATTAGTCAATAGGCAACCCACTTCAGATCATTAATGCATTGGAACTTATAAAACCACCAAATGCATTTTTCAGTTAAAAGCAAGCCTTACCATTAATTCTTACTCAATACATGCAACTCATAAAAGTAAACCAAGTAACAGTACCCAAAAGAGAATACGGGAAAGACGTATAATATACCGTATTTCCAGCAGGTAAAGTCAAATTTCCACACTAAGAAGTTTCAAGAGACTGGTATATGAAACCATGTGTACTGCCGTATCCCTTATCAAAGAATGGGTTGTGTATTTGAACTCATGTAACAACAAATTTAATTGAAACATTTAATATAATCACGAGGACCAATTTCCACACTAAGAAGTTTCAAGAGACTAGGTATATGAAACCATGTGTACTGCCGTATCCCTTATCAAAGAATGGGTTGTGTATTTGAACTCATATAATCAAATTTGGTATGCATGTAACAACAAATTTAATTGAAACATTTAAATAATCATGAGGAAATAATCACCAAATAAACAACCGTGAACATAAGATTGGCAAAAACATTCAGGTTACTTCACTGCTTATAAATAGATCTGTAAACATGATGTAATTTAAATTCAAGTGGTATAGCTTCTTAACGCAACAAGATTCACACACTTATTTATACTCGTCACACTGATGTTACCAAAAAGAAACGAATTGATGTAATCTCAAAAACATAAATATATCAACACAGGCACAAAAGTTGATCCAAACATGCACCTGCATATAAATTGGAAAATAAAACTTCCATAAACTCTCCTATCAAAAGATCCTATCAGTGCAAACTAAACTTTACCTATACTAAATTGAAGTCTGATTATGGAAGCATAACTGAATTAAATGTAATCATCTTGCAGCACATATCTCAAAGAGAATATGACCTTTATCATACTTGCAGACTCATTCCTTTCTACTTAGATGATCCATTGGGGGCTTCTGATTCCACCTTTTGAGAGGGGTTAAGTTCATCCCAAGCCTCAATCCATGTAACCATTGCATCTGCTAGCTTCTGAAAATATGGATCTACTTTTGCAAGCTTGTCTCTGACCTGTTTCGACAACTCAATATAACATTGCTGAACAGATGTGCAGTCTTTGGAAAGGGTGGCTGATTGGAAAAATGGAATTATCTCCTCTTGCCAAAATATTCCCTTGTACTCTTTTTCAAATTCACAAATGGGTTACTGGCTTTGCTGTGCCAAATGTATGGTAATCCTGTCTTCACTCCCAACCCCAAATGGTCACATATCACCTGCAACCAAAACCAAAGCTTTTGAGTCATTACAAACAAGGCAAACAAGAAAACAAACATGGGCCCAGCCGTCCAGAAATTGGGAATAAATCAATAGCAGCAAACAGAGAAGGTTAAATGTGAAACCTTAACACACCACCCCGCCCACATGTCATCGTAGCGACCAATGGGCTGGCCATCACCCATTAGACCAAAATACATTGCAGGGCCAATCAACTCACGATCAAAGGCCAAATTCATCCCACACATAGGGAACAAAGTGCCCTTTGGAATTGTAAGAACTGCATCTACAAACCTACAGAGCATCCAAAACACTTGAGCATTTGATACAAGATGCAGAGTAAGCAAAAACACGAGCATAGATCTTCAAAAACAAGTACACATCTGGGCTTTGAAATGGCTAAAGATATAATTATGGTTAAGTTAAGAGCATGGGCAGATTATGGATGTTCCTGCTTCATTATTTTGTTAAATATAGATTCAAATCCGTGTTTGGAAAGGACTATAGTTCTAAATATGGGTTATGAACAAAGTATGGATGTTCCCTGCATGGACTAAAGTTGAAATTTCTACCAGAGTGCATAACTACAAATGATGTACTTGATGTTTTACTATTTTTGGATGGTTATGGGCTACATTTGGGCTGTATTTTGTCTGTCTTTGGGCTGGTTTTAAACTGTTACTTACAGCTGTGTTGGTTTTTGAGCCATTTATAATTCATGTTATGTATAATGATATATCTGGATGAAAGATCCTTTTTTGTAACAGGGTAGGGTCCCTAGCAAAACCCTGTTTTACCCCATTATCTAATAAATAAATGTGGGTAAGCTGAGATAATTGTCAGATTATGGATGCTCCTACTTCATTGTTTTGTTCAATCTGGATTCATATCACAAGTAACACCCTAGTCAGTTCAAAACTATCGGCAATGCTGCTTGGGAATTTGCACTGTCAGATGACAGAATTTGAAATCAAAGAATGTATTAGAAACTTGAAGAAATGAAAATACCTGGAGTTGCGCTCTAAGGGCTTGACAAGCTGAGTGGGGGCATCGTAGTCAGGGATGTTGAGCCATAGGCCATGAGAGACAGCAGTGGGTGTTCCGTGGCGCAGACTGAAAGGGTATCCACGAACAAAATCTGCCCCATCCCTGTATGGATCGTACAGTGTATTGAAGAAAAATGGCGTTGAGGGGCACAGCAAGTTCTTTATGTGCTGCTCCAGCGCATTTATGTCCTTCCCGGACGGATCCTTTGCAACCTGCAATGCAGTGCCCACTTTAAATGACAATCATACACAATTACTACTTTTAACATCCTTTAGATCAAACTGGTGTGTAAGACCAACATTTTATATGAGAATCCGGTAAATTACTAGTTTTAAACCAAAATTGGTATGTAAAACCATCACTCAAACATATATTATATTATATCATAGCAGTTGTCAATGATGTTCTCAATCATGCAACGGCGAAAAAGGAAAAGAAAAGGATAAAAAAACAGGGATCTACCAGATCTATACATTATAATTGTAGTTGCTATTGAGACTACAAGGAAAGGATGCGGATAGATCAGATCTACACAATCTATTTTATCTCCAGCATCACTGTGCAATATATCATTCTAATTCTTGTTGATGTTGTCAGATTATAGCCAGAAAAAATCAGGTTTTTATATTTTTAAAGGCTCCTTGCACTCACACTGTACCAGATCTATACTTCTATTTGCAATCTATCATTGTAATTGTTATTGATGTTATCATCATATAACAAAAAGATGCATAGATCGAGCAGATCTATGCATTCTATTTTGTCTTTAACATCACTGAGCAATATATCATTGACAGAAAGAGTAAAAATTAAAAAGACAGATGGATCGGATCGTAATTGCTACTACTGTTGTCATTATACTCAATGGAGTAAAAAGAGAGAAAAAGGCGTGCGTGGAAGGACCAGATCTAGGGCTACAAAGGGCATAAAAAACTTACAAAGCAATCATCATCAATGGTGTAGATATATTTCTTCTTGGAAACCATGTAGCCGAAGCAACGGCAGGCGCTGTCCTTGAAGGAAATACAGGAAGCCTTGGGGCCGAGGATTCTGTTGATGTCGTTGCGGTTGTAGAGCTCATAATCGAAACCCTTGGGGACATTGATGGTCTTGGAAGGATCTCCATCCTGAACTATGATCAGGTGATATTGCTCGAAAAAGGCCTCCACATCTCCAAAAAATCCAAATTTCTGATTGTGGGTATCACTATATCGAGCTCATCCTTGAGCAGCGGGGTGGGAGCAACGCCTGCCATTGTTTCAAAACCTCAAAACTGAAAACCCTAGAAAGCTCAAAACCCTGTGAGCTCTACTCAATGGAATTCAGTACGAGGTCTGAGAAAGAAAGGAGTGGACCAAGGGAGTATAAATAGCAGACTTGTGTGGTGTTCATGGAATTGGCAAGCACGACGCCACTACTCCCGCCGATTTGTCCTGACCCGACCCAGTTCCCTGTATCGCTTAACGCGTTGCTTTGAATTCCAAGATGAATTAATTATCGCCACGTGGGATACGACTAATAAAGGGCAAAAAGATTGGGTGAAATTTGGTGTAGTAAGAAAAAGATTCTTTTTGGCCTTTTTTTTAAATCTGAAAGCTTTTTGGATTTTTATGTGGCTAATTGCTGTTAATGCAAAACGGATTTGAGGCAATTGTTGCTTATCTTCAGTGCAACTCTTGGTTTTGTTTTGGATGATAGCCGTTGTGTCTGTGACGGTCTTCCAATCGGACCGCAGTTTGTTGGAATAATTGCTACACATTCCAACAAATCAGGGTTTGAATTTTCCATGATTAAACAGTCAACTTTTTAACTTCTACTTGCAAGAATTGAACGATTCACTCATTAAAACTTCTACTTGCAAAAGTTGAACAAATCGCTGATTAATTAAATTATTATTAAGTCGATATTTTATTGTTGTCTTTGAAGGGATGGAATGGGTTTGTGCCTCTCCACAAAAAAATCATATTCCTCAAACTTGATCTTGGAAAAATTTATAATGGTTTCTTGCCATGTTAAAGGCTTTTAGGGTTTCTTGAATTCTTTGTCCTGGACAAACTCTCATCTTTGATGCTTGTACAAACTATCATCTTTGATGTCTTGGCTTGCCTAACCATTAATAGCTAAAGTTTTGAAAGCTTTGGGGTCTTCCCCTCCATCAAGTAAGGTTGTCCTTGACACCACACTTTATGGTTTTTGGTGAAGTTTTTGTCATCTCCTTGTCAACATAATTGAAAGAGGGCTTTTCGAGTGAGTGTGCTTCCGATAGGAAGACTCGACTCATCAATTCTCATTTTGTAAACGAATCTTTCCTCAAGCTCATAGAGAAACGAGGCTTGTTTCAAGGAAGCTTTATGTTGCCTTGATAATATTTGTAAAGCTTCGGGGTCCGATTTGCAATGAACCTAAACTCGGTGCTTGACATAAAGTACGTTATCTTTATCAAATTGGCTTGAAGATTACTTGTGGAAATGAATCATCGAGGGAGAAATACAAATTTCTTAGCATTCCCTTTGCCTTGAGAGAGACTTGAAAATAAAATTGCCTATTGGATACCAAACATTTTCCTTTATCTAGTAAATTTCAAGTTTACATTAAAACTATTGGTAATACTCTTCGTGGTGAGCTCCTTTTGAAGCCTCCAACGATAACTTAACAAAGCTTCTTAGAGATTTTTGGTATAATACTAGGCAAACTAGAGGGTTTCATCGAGTGGGTTGACATTTGTTGTCTTCCACAAGACAAGGGCAACATGGGTATCATTGACATCTATAGGGTCAAAGGATAACTCTATGCACTAAATGGGTAATATGTGAATTGAAAATGATGAAGCTTGGAAGATTCATTTAAGACATTGTATTATCGTAGGATCTTCTTATGGAAAAACCTACTCCAAAAATAAAGGGTTTCATTCCTTTTGATTAACTAAAATCGAATATTTTAGAATTAATATAAGAAGTACAACGGTAAATAAGAGCTAACTAAATAAGGAAAATGACCCAAGAACTAAGAAAGATGAGATACAAAACTCTAATGTGCAAAGAAAGGTTAGAAAGAGCTTAGTTGATTCGACGGTTGTTCGAGCTGTGTTGTAGAATGAACCGGGTGAACAGGATGCATATGTGACCACACGGGAGCTCTAAAGAGTATAGAAGCCGAGCTATCTAGCTAGATTGGGGTGCCGGAAGAGGATCGGGCGCCCTAGTCGAGTTATGGGTGCCCAGTCGTGTAGGAGGTCCGAAACCATTTACAGGTTACAAGGTGATGTGAAGCCTTTGTTGTTTGTCACGTCAATGTGGTTGAGTTGTTGATTTGGGACTTAGCCATTTTCATGGTTATGGGCAAGATATTTTTGGAGATAGCGTGTGGAGCACACATCAGGATGGAGACTTGTGTGACACACGCAAATGCTATTTTGGGGATGAGCATCTACTAAGTGCCATGCATGAGTTTGGGATAATAATAGGATTACTATTGCCAGTTAACTATAGGAGATCTATTATTAGCGCACTTGCATGTGTGCATATTATTGTAAAGGTGCATGGCTATTTTCAGCATGTGACCTATTTTGGGAAGTGCGTAAGTGGTGAAGGGAAAGTCCCCACCCCTATAAGTATGTATTAGTATGTAGTTAGAGAGAGAGAGAGAGTGTGTATGAGTTATTGTAGAGTTATGTTGCCGGATCTGATGCACATAAACTTATGGTAATGTTATATGATGTAAGAAGCTTTCTATGTTTTTATGTTTAATATAATGGAGTATATTGGGTGGATAAAGGTGTTAAACATGACTGTAATTGGTTCTTGTATGGTTGATTTCATTATGATTATTGTTTAATTCATGATTCTTTAAGATCTAGATCTAGAATGTGCTTATGTGGAATGTTTGTGCTTATTATGGTTCTGAATATGCTCTATCTTCAACACGTTAACATCCTACACAACAAAAAACTCTAAAGAGGGCACAGTACCCTTTTTGTGCTTTGGGTGAGTGCTCGGCTCAGGTGAGTGATGTGTGTGCTTGTGTTGGGTTATTCGTGGTGGATTCTAGGCTGCATCATTGGTTTCCATTTCGGGACCTCTTTTTAGTTGTTTTTAGGATGGTTCATGATGAAGACGTACCGGTTGACCCTAGAAAGTGTTGAGGAGTGGATAAAAGATCTAGAAGAAGAGTACGCATGGAGGTTCAACACTTGGATCTGAGTTTGATGCACATGCGTGGGTGGAAAAGAATCTGTATGACTGTTTGTATGAGAGCTTCTTTGTTATCTTTCTGGTAGAACTATATGAGTGGTTGGTTGCTTATGCATCTAAATGGAATTGGAGGTATCACACACTTGTCTGGATGTAGGAAGAATTTAGGCCCTTATATGATGTTGATCTGATTTGGACATGCGTTGTGGATACTTGGTTCCGTGGTGTTTTGAACAACTATATTCTGGAGTACTCAATTTCCACTTATTCTTTCCCGGAGGTAGTTGAGTTCCAATTTTTACGTTATCCAGGGGAACTTACTTGCAAGGCATTCCACTGGTGATCAAGATCTTGATGGTGACCTTGAACTTGGAAGAAAAACCGATGGCTAGCTAAACCCCCCACCATGCGGGGGGCAGGAGTAGGTTTGGTGAAAGATGGTGGACCTAGCTGGTAGAAAGGAAGAGAGAAGAAAGGTGGCTTAAGTATAATGAGGATGTGCATGAAAGGGAGATGGAAAAGTAATGGGATATTGTAGAGTGGATGGCGTTGAGGAGAGAGATGGCTCGTGAAGGATTTGGAGCTCACGTAGAAGGCGTGGAGCAGAGCATCTGGAACTCCCCCATTTGGGAAAGCATGATCAGGGAACCCTCCTCGGCCTCACAAGGGAGCATGCCAGTAGAGAGATGACCTGGGCCATGGGTGTGCATCTGAATCTACCTAGAAACCTAGCCCTTGTGCTTGGTTTTCTAGTATCTAGTACATCCAATAGTCAACAAGCTAATTTGGGTAGTAGGGAAGGAGTAAGTCACATAGAAAGTACATCCATGGTAGGGAAAATGTCTTCATTGTTGTTTGGAGGTACCTTTTAGGTGCATCATCACACAAAATTTGAGCACGTAAAATTTTGGACTCACTTCTGGGAGTAGTACCACCCACACAAGACTATAGGAGTTTAGTTTAGTACTATTGTTGGGACATAGGAAGTACATCTTCTGGTCACTTTTGGCTATAGGTGGAGGATTAGGGGTATAGGTGGCTCTAGTTCTAGTGGATCTGGTGGTTTGGAGGTAGAGGTAACATAGGAGGTTTTGGATCAGGTGGGCAGGGTCCACACCAACCCCAAAATATTTACATGGAGATGTCTCTTCATCTTCTAGAGTATAGGGGCATAGAAGATGTTGTTGAAACATGTCACATGTGTGAGATATATTGTGGTGTGCAAAAGGGATCACAACTTGAGTGCAAGGAAAGTCAATTTGTAACTACATTATAGGGATGCACACACAGTTGGTACATGAAGTTTGACCCTGATCAAACTTGCGTAGATTATGCAACATTAAAAGATGCTTTCCTTAAAGAGTTCTATATCCCTGAATTTGAGTAGAAGAGTATAAGCGCTCAAGGATATTAAGTAGGGCACTACTGAGAGTGTCGGGAGTATGATGCCCATTTCAAAACACTTTTTCTAAAGCTTTCTTATGATATTCATGCAAGCCAACATGCACAATGGTTCGTTGGAGGACTGATCACACCTTTTAGAAGGGTGTTGTCACATAAGACATACATTGATCCACGTGAAGCACTTGAAGTAACTTTTTGTGCGTTGAGGTAGTTGGAAGTATAGACACTAGAGTCAGCCCATTCTTGGAAGCACAGATTGCAGCTATGGAAAAAAGTAGTTGGAGAAAGATATCGGAAAATTCAGCACATGAGATGCACTTTGGGATTTGTGTGTGTAAGGTATTGTGAAGTGGAAGGGCACACCAAGGATAGTTGTCCCCCATAGGTCAGTGCATTCATTATTGTTAGACTGTGAGATATGTCATTTGAACCATGATGCCAACCACTTACCCATTATTACAATGCATGATAAGGAAGAATGTATCTTGTTATTGTAAAATTTTTTGGTCCATGACTCATGATATAGAAGACTGTAGGTTGATTGGTCAGATCCATGATGTTATAGATATTGGTGTGTGATAGACAGAGGAGTATCAGATAACTCTAAGGGTAAAGGTGAGCACCAGAGATCGGGATCACAATCAAGTGTGCTATGATCGGAATGAGGGGTGCTATGAAGGAGGATGTGGTAGAGGTCGAGGATACCATGGTGGATTGGGGTCGAGGCCGTGGTGGTGGATGAGGTGAGTTTCCTCATGGATGTGCTTTACATGTGGATCTCCTGACCACTACAGGTGTGAATGTCCTAGAATATTACTTGTTCTTTTTGTGGGAAGAGTCATAGCTATGAGGAATCCTAGACCTATATGAGCATCTTAGCAAGCAACATAAATAAGAAAACAAGGGTGCATGGATGGTTAGAATACAACGTGCATTGTGGAAAATTAGTGGATGCCAAAGTTGGCACCGGAACCTGAGGTATTACCTGTGAAGATTACTACATGTGTTGAAGTTGTGCATGCCGAGAAGTGCATTTAGTAGAAGCCTACCATCACTAAGGAGGATTTTTGCATGCAAGGTATCGGATCTGCACTAGAAGGAGGTTTATCAAGAGACCATGGAGGTACTCAGAAACCTTTAGGGGAAATATAGTGTTTAAAGGAGCAATCATGGAAGATGGAACAAAAGAAGGCAGCAGAGATGGTCCAGTCGGATATTGATGACTTGAAGGAGGTATGAAAAATGTTTGTGCTAGGAGAATATCATTCCATTACTAGGGAGTTGGCTAAAGGGAAACACTCACACATGTGAGGTATTGAGAATGGACATCAGATCTGCATGTAAATCTTCCCCCTCATAGCTTAGATTATGACAAGGAGATCACTCTAAATGTTGTTGTGGATGGATGGCTCTTGAGTAATATATTGATTGACACAAGTGTGGAGGTAAATGTGCTTACTTTAGATGCATGGGTATAGATGGGGAGACCTCCATTGCAGCCATCTTCTAATGTATTGTTTATGGCTAATCAAACTAAGGCCACTCCCATCGGAGTTTTAAAAGATGCATCCATTACTATACAAGGGGCCAAGTTCACTGGGGACTTTGAGGTTTTAGCACTTGTAGAAGAAAACAGTTTCCCAGCTCTGCTTGGGTGCCCTTGGTGTTATGCAAATAATGTTGATCTATGGTTCAACAAGGGATATATAAGTTTTGAGAACAAGGAGGAAAGAGTTATTATCCCTTTAATGGATGGGAAATTTGTGCCTTATGTTGAGCCTTTGAGTGAAGAAGATTTGAACAGGATTTATGTACATGTCATTCGGGACCCAGAAGTACTCGAGCCATCTAAGGAAGGAATCCTCCAGTGGGAAGATGCATAGTCTATTAGTGATACCACAAGTATTGCTTGTGATAATTGGGCTCATGGAACTTATGAGATGGTTGGGTGTGAAGTAAGGAGCACATTTTGTGGAGAAGAAAACCTCGTTGTATTAGGAGGATAGGTAACAACTTTGTACCTCGGTACACTGGAGAAGGAGACCCTATGGTATTCTGTGTGCCATGGAGGAATAGTGGACAAACCAATTTGAAAGAAGAAATATGTTAGCATATACCCTATGTGGGACAACAATGCATTTGGTGGGTGGTTCATAAGGATAATCTTGTAGAATGGAATGAAGTCAAGATTTCTCTAACAACTCGATTTTCAAGAGAAATGCACCTACTCAAATCTACACATATCATGGTAATCAACCTATTCAACACCACACAGTAGTGTGAGAGGCTCTAGATAGAGGGGTAGGAAGCTTTACCACCTTCGCTATGGGTGCACAAACTTTATTCCACTTTACAAGGTTGTGCATGCATGCGCTTGGTATGTATATGCGGAGCTACATAGAGAGACTAGAAATTGGTAGGATTTGATTGTAGGAATGGTCTAGAACTTTTGACTACTTCTCTACTAAACCTCTAGTGGAAGAGGCATTAAGGGTTATAAAGTGCTTAACTATGGGAGATAGTGCAAAGGTGGAAGAACTCATTTAGGAGTTATTTGGTGAGATAGACTCAGGAGCGTGCTTTGATAAAGAAGAAGAGACAGATGCCACTACTTACTTAAGCATGCTTTCTTTGAGAAAGAAAAAGGAAAGATGGTCTACATAGTGGATGATGAGGAAGTAGAAGATCTGGATATAGATCATTCAATGGGTATATGTGAGGTGTTAGATAGTGTGGATAAAAATGTGTGTGCCTATCATGAACCCATGAAGAAAAAAGTGAATATTGGTATGGATGTTGAACCTAAGGAGGCAATAATTGGGGATTATTGGTCGACTCTGAAGTGGAAAAAATCATTGAGTTACTACGTGATTTTAGGACTTATTTCCTAGGGGCTACCATGAATTAAAAGGAGTGCATGAATCATTAGGAGAGATGAAGATTAAGCTTAAGGAAGGTGTGTGCCGGTTAGGAAAAGACCCTATAGAATGAACCCTAACCTGCGTGTAAAAGTTAAGGAAGAAATTGACAAGATGTTGAAATTTGGCATCATCAAGCCCCTAGAAGAATCAGAGTGGGTTAGCCCCATGGTCATCAGTATAAAGAAAGATGGTCGGATTAGGATTTGTGTGGATTACAGGAACTGAATGTTGCATGTGTGATTGATCCCTTTCCTACACCTTTCATAGAGGAGATATTAGAAGGCGTTGCAGGGTGTGAAATCTATTCTTTTATAGATGGATTCTCTGGGTATCATCAAGTTAGGATTACGGGAGATCAGAGAAAACAACTTTCACCATTGAATGGGGAATTTTTGCATATATTGTGATGCCCTTTGGTGATAAAAAAAATGCACCTGTTGTATTTTTGTGCATAGTTGTTCAAGCATTCAGGATTTTATTCACAACTTCTTACAAGTTTACTTGGATGATTGGATGGTGTATGGACTTGTTAAGGATCATTGTGACAATTTTGCTTAATGTTTGAAAGATGTAGACAATTAAGCATCTCTTTAAACATCAAGAAGTGTGTGTTTGCTACACCTTTTGGCACTTTGTTAGGGCACATCATCTGTAAGGAAGGTTTGTTAGTGGATCAGCTAAGGTTGTAGTTATTGTAGGCTGGAAGAGCCTACCAGTTAGAGTGAGGTGTGTGGATTCTTGGGTCACACTGGGTATTATAGAAAATTTATCAAAGGATATGCTAAGATTTCCACACCCTTGGAAGAGTTACTAAAAGGAAAAGGGACATTCTATTGGGGAGAAGCTGCAGTGCATTTGAGGCATTGAAGGAGAGACTTACTACAATGCCTATTCTATGTTTTCCCTCATGGAACCAACCATTTCATGTACATGTGGATGCCTCTGGCATGCATGACCATTGTGTGGTGTTAGCTCAGCCTAGAGAAGGTATTATAGATCATCCTATCTATTTTTCTAGTAGAAAGTTGACTCTGTAGAGAAGAATTATACAACTACTTGAGTGTGAAGCCTTGTCAATGATCTATGCACTGCATAAATTTAGACAATACTACTAGCAACACCATTTGTATTTTATACCGATCACATGGCATTGAAATACTTGGTAAACAAGCCCATTTTATAGGGGCATATGTCGATGGGTGCTCTTATTCCAAGAATTTGATTTCACAGTTGTGGTAAAACTAGGTAAAAGTAATTGGCCAGACCATTTATCAAGAATTGATCGGGGGGAGGATGCGCGAAACAATTGAAGATCAATGTCGGATGCACGGTTATAGGAGTTACAATGCATGCCTTAGAATTGGAGGATATTGTTGTCTTTTTACGTATAGGTATGGTGCTAGAAGGAATGAAATCCTTAGAGAAGAAACAACTTGTAATTCATGTGACACCTTTTATGTTGATCAGTGGTGACCTATACAAGTTAGGCCGAGATGAAGTATTGTGTCGGTGTGTACTAGAGCATGAGTGCATGGATATCATGGAAGAGGCTCATGGTGGTATTGTAGGTGGGCACTATGTAGGTGATGCCACTGCGTGTAAGATTCTACTCATTGGATTATGGTGGGAGACCCTCTATAAAGATTGTAAAGCATATTGTAAGGTGTGTGATCATTTATCAATGCCTTGGTAAACTGGGAAAAGAGATGAAATGCCTTTAAGACCTATTCCTAGTGCAGAGCCATTTGAGAAATGGGCTATAGACTTTTGTGGGTCCTATTTTTCAGCCATGTGCGTAGAACTGGATCATGCTACATCATCACTTGCACATAGATTATCTTACAAGGTGGGAGAAACAACACCAAGGATTGTACAACAGCTACAACAACTAGGTTCTTATGGGAAAATGTTCTTACAAGGTATGGATGCCCGCTAAGCTTGACAAGTGATAGGGGTACACATTTTTTGAATGAGACAATCAGGATACTATTGGATGAATTTATGATTGCACCATAAGACTACACCCTATCATCCTCAGGAAAATGGGACTATTGAGGCCTTCAACAAGATTTTGAGCCAGACATTGACAAAAATTTGTGATGTTGGAAGGAAAGATTGGGATGATAAAGTTTTTTGTCATGCTTTGGGCATATAGAACAACATACAAGAGGTTGAACAAGGCCACACCCTTTCAGTTGGTGTTTGGTGTAGAAGTAGTTCTTCTATGGAATTCATGTTACCCTTCTTTATGTATTATGTGCGTTGGAGGTCTAGATGAAAGCATTAGAAGAAAGAATTGATAAATTGATATAGTTGGATGAGAGGCATGCCATAGCACGTTGGAGTTAGAAGTAGGAAAAGGCTAGGCAGAAGGCATGGCATGACAGGCACATCAGGAAAAAAGCTTGAGATGGGATAGATGGTGCTTCTTTATGATTCTAAGTTTTGTGCCATCTAGGAAAGCTTAAAGTGCATTGGTTGGGACCGTATGTTATCACTCATATACTTGAATCAGTGCTTTCTAGTTAGAGATGCTTGATGGAATATGGTTACCTAGTTACTTCAATGGGAGTAGGTTGAAGCCCTACTATAAATAAGTCTTCTTGGTGTTTGTAATAAGGTAGTGTTGCCATTTAGAATAGGTTTTCATTTTTGTATTTCCTTAATGTATTTCCTTCTTCATCATTATGCTTTTGTCAATTTAGTTTGGTGTTTTGTGTAATAAGTGTTTTGTGTTGGAAGCTAATTACCATTTGAAGTATTTTTATATGCGAGAGGACTACACATACCATTGGTGTGGGGTGGTTATTCACAATTGGGTACACATGAGAAAAAAACTATTTACAAGTGTTAGTTAAGTGTGGAAAGGAGTTGTTAGAAAGGAGATTGCTCTAAAAAGATGACCATAGATGAAGATAAATGAGGGAACAATATAATGTGAGGTAAGAAGCGGCCATGGAGACTACCAGGGGAAGGCACAGTGGTGAGGTACTCGGGTGCATGGAAGCATGTTGAAGAGAAGTCTGTAGCTAGAAGGTAGGAAGGCATGCTAGAAGGTTATAGTTGGGGGGCATGAAGATGTACCATGTGGAGATTGTGAAAATGGTCAATTAATGAGAGGATTGTTGGTAGGTGAAGGAGAAATAAATGCACTAAATTTTTGAAAATCTATATAAGGATGTGATGTGGGTTCATTTTTACCTTTGTGATCACAAGTATTTGAGAGCTAAGTGTGATGAGCCAAGTGAATCATGTTGAGGTGTGGAGAGTGTTGTGAAACTAGACATGTGGAGATAGACTATTGCATGGAAGAGGCTTGCGTCCCCATTGGTGAAGGGTTTGAGAAAAGCAGAAGCATTGAGAAGGAGCTAGGGCATGTGGTTTCAAGCTAGGGCATGTAGATTTGAGCTAGGGTTTGAGTTTACTTGTTATAGAGAAAAAAGGTGGGATTTTTATGATGGCACCAAAGAAAGCACCTGTAGCAAGGCATGAAAGGAAAGAAGAAGGTAGAAGTTGAAGTTGAAATTTCTCCCGAGAGAGTAATTTTTTTAGAGATAGATACCTGGAAGGAGTAATAGTTAGACAAGAGTGGGATTCCCACATCAACATGAGATGTAAAATAAGTGACTACAACCACCGTACCACTGAAAACAAGGGAGAGTTGGATGCTTTGTTGAATAAGAAGACCAACAAGTGCATGGTGGAGGATATGCCGTGTGTATGATGATGACATTGGGGAAAAATTACTTAAAGTAGGTAGGAGTTTATCAGTTGTATGAGCTCCCATATTTTGGAAAATATGAACCCTTATACCAATGGCTTGATGAGCCGAGTCCATGAGGACTTCTTTTATTTTAGATGAAGGGTTAGGATCACAACAGCCCTGGTTTTGACACTAACAAGATTGAAGGGCACAGGGGTAGACCTTGTTAGTGATCGAATGATAAAGAAGTGGTCATAGAAACAAGAAAGGAGTTGGGGTATACCAAGGGTCCACGTGGAATGGACATTGATAAACTGAAGAAGTTTCTGTGGTGTAGGAAGCCGCATCATCTCTAACCAAGTTGAATGACCAAGAGAGATGGTCACAGGTAAACACCATGTGGCTTCATATTGCAAAGAAAATGTCTCAGGGAGTAGTATACAACTTAGTAGGCTATATTGTCAGACACCATTGTTGAGGAAAGTGCACATGAGGAGAAAAGATAAGTTTTGGTGCTATCCTACTTTCTCTTGTGTTTTTAGAAATTGGAGTGCCCGATGGGCCAAAGAACAAGATCTGGGAGTACCCCTTGGAAAATAAGTCCCTCGCGGAGAGGTTTGAAAAATATTTATGTGAAGGATCAATGAGTGGCCATTTAAGTAGAGGGAAGAAATGTGGTATGACTGACTTCATGTGGCATTTGAGGAGGAGTGGCGCATTCCCAAGGAGCTACCTTTGGTAGTAGGAAAGGTAGTATAGTTCACGGTGTACCAACACTTTGCATCATGTGGTTTTCTTTATGAGGATGGGACATGGAGCCCATGGTGAAAACTTCCCTATGCCTTCACAATACTGCTACTTCTAGGCCTTAGTTCATAGATTTATTGATGTGCACCATCTAAACTTCAATGAGACAAGGTAGACTATGACTACCACACCCTCAGGAAGACATATGTGTATCCAGGCTAGACTACCTACATTGAGAGGCTCATTTTAGACATGTCATAAGTATGAAGCTAGTAAGCTTGGCTATTGGGGATAGTGGAGCCATGCTCGTATACCTTCAACTTAAGCCTAAGCTGGAGAATAACAAGTATGTGGAGAATGAGTTCATGCTCCTAGGGCCACCTAAGGGAAAACATATAGTGGAGAATGTGCCAGCTCCAAATCCTACAATGACTATAGAGGTAGATGAGGAGGAGGAAGAAGAACATGAAGATAGTGGAGGCTTGGATCATAGAGGCTGGAGGTAGCCCATAGAGATAGAGTGGAGAGAGAGTGTGGATACTCCACCTCAAGCACAAGAAGGAGATGAGGACTTGGATGTGGAAGCAGTCCATGAAGAGTGCCACTTTAAGAGGGTATTCAGAAGAACAAGGACCCAAGGCATGGGAACTCCACATCCTATAAGAAGATCACCATGACTCTCCCCTCTAAAAAGAGGCAACTGAGAAGAAGAGGAGAAAGCTAAAGCTGAATGAGGAGGTGGAGGAGTCTGAGAGAGTGCGTGCACAGGACCCCAGTGTAGCCTAGAAGATATGGAGGAGCCCAGAGATGAGGACATGAAGGATGAAGAGGAAGGTGTGAAGGAGGTAGAAGAAATCAGAGCATGAGAAACCTCATGCATGCATGACACTACTTAGGATGTCGAAAGGGCCAACTCCAAACCTTGGTGCTCAGGTTCTAAGGGGCCAAGAACAAAGAGAACAAGTGGAGAATATGTTGTGTTGAGTATGGGCTATGTTGAGGACACAAGAAAAATCATTGCACCCATTTTCAAAGCATAGTGGACCTGAAGGAGTTATATGGGTGGGAGATGATGGACCCAGACATGGCCACTATGCATGTGCAAGGAAAAAATTGTCTGGGTCATGTAAGACTCACATGGATGAGCCAATTTTGATGTATGTGAGGAGTCTTGTGTGTCAAGAAGAGTGAAGAAGGCACCTAGAGTAGGCACATGACTATAAATCCCACTCTCATGTTTGATGAGTAGGTGAGAAATGCCTTGGTTAAGGTATCTATAGAGAGGTGGCGTGGAGGAATATCGATAAGGCTGACCACTATTAGAGTGCTACTTGAAGATAACAAGGCAAAAACTATAGAAATAACATGTCTAAAAGGAGAGAAGGATCTAGAGAAGAAAAAGAATGAGGCCTTCATCAACATGGTAGAAGAAATTGGTGACTATGTCTGAAAGCAAGACCACATCTAGAGTCTAAGGTACCTGAGAAGTTTCCTTTGGCTATGCATTATGTGTGCACATTAGTTGATTTGGTGCTTGAAGATGGACCGATTGAATGCCAAGTGCCAAAGGATCCTGAACAAGAAAGAGAGAGAGAGAAAGGGCCTCCGTGGTTAGAAATATTTCATCTTACGAGGCATTACTCCAAACTTTACAAGATGAGCTGAAGAAAGTAGATCAAGCTTTGAACATATGTGCAACACCAGAAGCGGTGATCAGGATCAGGACTATAATAGAAGATAATGAAGTTCTGAAGGAAATGAAGGATGAGACTTTAGGGCATGCAGAAAGATTGGCATTAGTAAAACAAAAGTGTGAAGCCCTTGCAGCAACACAAAACCCACATAAGGAGAGGCTAGATGAGATTGGAAAGCTCATAGCACAAAAGATGGATCTTGGAGGAAGGATGTCTGTTATGGCCAATGTTGTCCTAGTACTGTAGAATGAAAAGGAAGAGATAACCAGGATGAGTTGGAAGCCATCACCACAGACGTTCCAGAGAAGACAAGAAACATGTTGGATGACTGGAAAACATTGGAGGCTGAGATTAAAATAGAATATCTAGAGTTGATCCTCCCAGTTGAAGCAGGAGGGTGTTGTAGAATAGAAGTCTATTCTTTGTACAATGATTCTTTACATTCTTTCCATTCTTATTCTTTATTGTTTTGGGACAATCAGAGAGAAACCCCATTTTGGGATGAAATGTACATTAGTGTGGGGTAATGTTGAGAAGACAAAGTATGACACTAAGGAGAGGGCACACAAGAAGATTCACGTGTAGGAACAAGGCACATTTGAAGGCATGGAAGGATAGGAAAGGAAATGCGTGCCAGGACAAGTTGATTTGGGACTTAGCCATTTTCATGGTTATGGGCTATTTTTGGAGATAGTGTGCAGAGCACACAATGGGATGGAGACTTGCGCGACACACAAATGCTATTTTGGGGATGAGCATCTACTAAGTGCCATGCATGAGTTTGGGATAATAATAGGATTACTACTTGCTAGTTAACTGTAGGAGATCTATTATTAGCGCACTTGCATGTGTGCATATTATTGTAAAGGTGCATGGCTATTTTCAGCATGTGACCTATTTTGGGAAGTGCGTAAGTGGTGAAGGGAAAGTCCCCACCCCTATAAGTATGTATTAGTCTGTGTAGTTAGAGAGAGAGAGAGACATTGTGTATGAGTTATTGTAGAGTTATGTTGTTGGATCTGATGTGCGCATAAACTTATGGTAATGTTATATGATGTAAGAAGCTTATGTATTTATTGTGTTTAATATAATGGAGTATTAGTACCCAAATTGCGTGATTTAGTGTCTACACCTTTCTCATATCATGTATGCTCAAGTGAAAATTGAGGGGTCTTTCATGACTATAAGCATCTACAAATCATTTGAAATTGTTAAGCCTTATCCTAAATGGGGTTGAGACCTAATTTAACCTGGTCTCTCTTTTAATGACCACAATTTTGGTGGGCACCCTATTATTTCCAATAGTTTTATACCATTTGCAAAGGCTCCAGGAATCAAAGCCCTTCATTTTTACGAAAATTTCTTACCATTTTTGTGATCTTGTCTCCTTAAGGGATCGAGATAATGTGGCCTATGATTCAATAGAAATTTAGGCTTCTTGTTTCATAATTACACTCATTTCTACACATTTGAGGGATTTGTTTGGGTGTCATGTTACACAAGATTGCTCTGTAACCTCTAATTTCCTAGTGGAGGGATTGGAGATGAAATCATGACATTGCCTTCAAGAATTACTCCTTATGTCTACTCTATCAAATAACGAGGTCTTTCTCCCTACTCTTAGGAAGCTTGACAATATTTGGAATTTAAATTACTCCCCTGAAACGTGGCTTGTTTTCCTTAATAAAGTATCAAATTTTAATTTGAAGCTAAATTTTTTCCATTTTTCGTAGTGTTTGGTTCATTAGTTTCTTATGCTAAGGGAAAGAATCAAACATATAGGAGTTATTAATCATAAGTGCAATGCTTGTGTTGGACATTATTCTTCCAAATACCTCTTGTGGATTTGTCCTTTGGCTCACAAATCTTGGAAATGGATTCACACCTTATTCTAACTTATAGACACTAAAATTCAGATAACATGTCCTTTTGAAATGTGAAGTTTGGCTCTGCTCCTTTGTTGAGACAAATGCTCACATTCATAATCCAATCAACTTATCTCTCTAGCTCTTTTATGACTTGTTTGTATTTTCACTCCTTTGTATTGTCAATTCAAGATATTTATAAATTAAAGCAATAAGCAACATTTGTACTTCATGTAATGACTTTATGTTTTGCTTTACATCTCTCCGACCGATCAGGCTGTTCAAAGGGTTGGGATGTAGGGATCTTGGTTGACCAATATAATCCTACCCCTTTACTTTTGGTGAATTTGTTTTCATTTTGAATATTTTCATTAGGTCATTTCATCTTCATAGGGTCAACCTTATTAGAATATTTCACCTACGAAAGGTTATATAAGCAAGTCAATGTCACTTTATAACTCACATGGCACTCTTACAAGCTCTTATTGCAAATATCATTCCAAAAGAACTCAAGGGTTCCTTGAATCTTCCCAAATCAGTTGAACATCAATTAGAGTAGTCCCTATTATAGGTTTGAAGCACTCAACTAGATCAAAGAGTCTAGATTCCTCCATTTCCAAGCATGTAAAGATCGTAGAGCCATGTCTTAACAAGAAAAAAGTCACTCCAAACATTGTTTAATGGTTTCAAATAACAAATGGTTAGGTCACATAGATGAGACACACCACATCACACTACTACCACATTGGTTACATTTTATATAGTACAATTAGAACACTATCTTGGTGTCAAGAGACATGAGAGCACCCCTAAGGGATTGGCTATTTTGCACTCACACTTGCACAATCACCTAGGATAACTACATAAGGCTTTATCCCATAATAAGGACATGTAATGCAACACTTGGATTGGTTAAGCAATTGGGGTTCGACCACAAAGAGTATTCTAGCCTCAACACATATATAAGTTTCTCATTTTGGTTTATTAATGCTCTAATGAAGCGTTTTGTGTTTCTAGGATTTCCAATTTGATGTAGGTGATTACAGGGTCATCCCAGAAGTTGTGAGAGCAATAACAACATCTAATGAAGGTAATTTGCAGGAAAGTGAAACACATAAAAATTTTCAGGCCCAAATTGTTTAAGGGTCCAAGACCATATAAAACCAGTGAGGACAAACAATTCCAGTTTGGACCATACAATAGTTATATGGTCCCGCACCTGCTCAATTTCTAGTTCCAAAATCTACACCGAAGAATTTCCAGTCTCTAATCTACCTATTTCACTAGTCTCGCACATCTAGATTCTCTCTATTCGACTCGTATAATTGAGTTTCTTTCTCCTTTTGTGTATTTAAGCTATTACTTATTATTTTATCAATCATTGCAAGCATTAATGCATTATTCTAATTGTGAATAGTTAATGTTGGAAGTTAATTACATCATATTAATCCCTTCTACAACCCTTACGTCCTCTTTTATTATGCACTTCCATACCACTATAATTTCATTAGGGTATAAACATTTTGTGAACTCATCTTGCGATTAAATCTTGCACCTTTTTCCAAACCCTATTGTCCCTGTGGTTTCATCTATGCATTATATATTTAGATCCAGACTTGATTTTCATCTATCACACACACTCAATCTAATTTTCATAGTTTTCCATAGGGTCTCATGTTCAGTCCTTCCCTTTGGGTCTCTTTTTAGGGCTTACTCGTTGCCAAATCACCTTTCATCACATATCTCAAACATAATGACTATATTTTCAAATTCCTCATACGTTTTTATTTTCCTTTTTTTGTTTGGCTTAATTTGTAACACAATTTTCAAAAATTTAAAATTATTATTTTTGGTAATAAGGTAATAATAAAAATTATATACACTTTTTTGTAAATTCATTGGAGGTTTTTATTCCCCATATTCATATTGTAAAATACCTTTTTTTTAATTTTCAAATCAATGCTTGTTTTCATAAATGGTCGAGCTACTGATTTGACAATGGTCATTTTTTACTAAACATCACTTTTGGGTCCTATATTTTATGGTCTCTTGATTGTTGGCCTCATATTTTCTCATTGAGTGTATACTATTGATTCTAGGGTAAATTATCCTTTGGGTATTCATGGCTTGTTTTGATGAATCTACCATGTCACTCTTTTAGTTCATTCAACTTTATCCCGTATGTAAAGACATTCTCTATAAAGTGTTTCTAAGAGCATAAATCCCTCTAGGTATACCCCTTGACACCATAGCTTCCATTATTAGTTGTTTGTATTTCATTGATTAAACTATAAGCTTATCTTTCATTATTGTTAGTATTTCTTCCAAGGCATCTATTATGTCTTTCCTCGAGTACATTCAACTTAATCCTACATGTAAGGATATCATTTATGAATTCTTTTAAAATGTATGGATCAATCCTAACACATCCCTTGCATATGTGTGCTATATTCTCAAGACAAGTTTTTGTTTTTCATTCGAGCTACATTCTATTTATGGTTTAGATTGTGATGATACTTCTAACAAAAATTATAATGATGTTGCACATGATGATAGTTTTGTATGTTTTGTTGAAATGGACATACATAATGCTACAATTGAAAATCATGTTATACATAATGTTATAATGAATTATGAACTTAGTCATGATATACCTATTTGTGATACTTCTCTTCTAAATAATAATGAGGACATTTTTACACTGAACATATTTTTCCTTTGATTGTAAAAAACAATTACTAATGCTTCTCATGATGCACATGTTTATCCTACTTCTACTACAAGTAATTTGCATGCTCATATAGATGACGTGTCTCTCGATCCTTTAAGAGGTGTTATACCCCTACTTTATAATACGATACTTTCACCTATGCCTAATATCTCATCTCTTGTGAGTACACCTACTTCTAATACATTGAAGGTGCCTATTTCTTTGGGGCAACCTATATCCCCCTTTTATATATTATTAAGGATTTTACAAATATTGTTATGCACATGCTTACGTTCTCATCTAATGCTATGGAAAGATACAATCATCTCTTCGATGTCTCTTCTACTATAATTGATGCACTTGGCTATTCTATATTAGTTATATCCTATATGCATGACACAACTCATGCTAATCTTACATATGTTACTTTGTATACACCTTGATATGCTTCTATTATTACCAATGATTCTATATCACCTCTTTTACTTGTGGTTAGCCTTGTGTCTCTCCCTCTTTTTAGGTTGACACAAAAACCCTCATGGCACCAAGTCTCTTGCATATTTCTTACATCCTTAGCTTTCTCTCACTAATACACCTATATTTTTTTCCATATATGGCTAAGACTTTTGTCTCTATAGGTTTCTCCCCTTACACCCCGATTGGTAGGTCTTATAGTTCACATATTACTTCGCGCAAGACACTTTCTCCTTGGCCTCGCACGAGGTCACCCTCCATGCATACTATTCATTATGGGTCTTCCTACCCCAAATCTTCTACAACACATGTCATGGCTTCTACAACAGATCATACATCAACATCCTTTATCTCTTCGACACTTGTGGTCCCCGAAATGTGCCTCCTTCACCCTCTAAGTGTGATATGCCTCTTTATGAGGCCCTTATTGGGTAACTCTTTTGTTATACCCCCTTTCCTATACACAATTATTTTTAAAACAACTCAAAAACATTCAAATAATCACATAGTAAAAAAACATTCACATATTTACAAAAATACAAAATCAGGACATGTTTATGCTATGATTGGCTAGATTTTTACTTTATACATGCTTATCACTTTGGTTTGATGGGTAACATATCTACTCTTTACACACATGTGTTCATGAGGTATATCGATCTTGATGTAGGATATACACATATTGATACACGATGATAGGTACCATCTTGGTTATTGTTGTCACTTGAGATTACACCCTTCATTGAGGTTGAGCTTAACAACTCAATGAAACATGGAAAGACCTCCAAAGTGTGGGACAATAACACCTTTCAAGGTAAAACTCCAGAGAAGGTTGGTTCCTTTTGTTCTATCTCATAACAACTACACTAAAACTCGCCACTAACTAATCCTAATCTAAGCTTCCAAGGGACCATGGTTAGAAAAAGGAATGTTGAAATAAAGAGAGGTGATGCACTAAACTAAATTAGGGTTTGATTATGGCTCCAAGAACATAGATATAAAATTACATGTGAAGTTCTAATGGGATGCATATAGAAACTATGGGAGAAATAAGCTAAATGAGGTTGAAATCATGCAAGAGGACTGAGATATTCACATTAAACACTAATACATTCAAAGGAAAGAGATCACATTTGCATATACTATCAAGAACTTATCCATTTACAACTCTATTGAGTTGATGCATGTGAAACTTCACATACACATTACAGATGTCCGTGAGCAAAAGCTTTGGGTAAAGGGAAAATCTTTAGGACTTAGTAGAAAAATACCTTTTGTTTAAAACCTATACAACAATACTTATATATAAAAGAGAAAAGGGACGGGCGGGGAGGAAACACCCATAGTAAATAGAGCCAACCACTCGTAACCAACCAAGGACTAATAATTATTTACTTTATACAAACCAAGCATGGTGCCCTTTGTTGCTCGGATCACACTCTATCGACTATCACGGGAAAGAGGGCTTTTTCTTGTACAAAGTTTAATATTGGTGGTTAATAGTGGTTCACACTTTTGATCGAGTTGGATGCGGTTTCACTTTATATGGAGGATTCTAAATTACTTGTGGCATTATTTGTTTTCTCTTTCTCCTTTTGCATTACACGATGATTCCCTAATGATCTATAACCTTGCTTTGGATTTTATAGTCTTTTCGTGGAATTTGACAAATTTTACATGATCTGCGGACTTGTTTTTTTTCTTGTTTTGATCTCGCGACCTTACTCTATTTTTTCTGCAACTTCATTTGGTAATGTGGATCTCCTTATTTAAGTTCATGCATAATTTCCCATTATGTTATCTTCTCTCGTAGTGTTCAAACTTATTGTGTAATTCCTTTATTACGCGAATCTCAACTTTTCTTACCGCGGATAACCACTCCTTTGATTCGTAGTTTCTTACCATTTCACGAATATTCTATTTTTTCACGGCCTTGCTTTTACCATAGATCTTTATTTCACGTATTTCTTTTGTAATGCGAGGCTTTCCTTTTGCTTCGCTCTGCATTCTTTTGATCTTTTTATGGCATTTACTCTTGTGGCTTTTCCTTTGTTTTGTGAACTCTACAAACTCCACAATACACTATTTATTTTTATTTGCGACATATTGTGCTTCTTCATTCTATGACTTTTTTTGGGAGCCAATTAAGTCTAGAACTTAATCCAATTTTTTCAAATAAGTATGAGTGTTTATTTGTATAACAATTTTGTGACTTTTGGGGACATTTTCCTGCTAGATGAATTGATCAATAACATGGCATATCCATTGGGCATGTAATTAGCATATAACTTTAAGGATTGATTCTTAAGGCCCTTTGAAGATTCATCCTAAATTCCACTTGAGACATTTTTTGTTGTACATCACTTTAGAACTCTTTACTTGAGCCGTAGTTTTTTTATTCCCGCAAACTACTATGAAGATTCTTCACTCTCTGCCACAATTTTCAATCTCTACTCTGTGGCCTTTATATCCCTGTAGAAATGCATATGGGACCAAAACACGTGTGCAACATA
This sequence comes from Taxus wallichiana var. yunnanensis, assembly GCA_018340775.1. NCBI lineage: Eukaryota > Viridiplantae > Streptophyta > Pinopsida > Cupressales > Taxaceae > Taxus > Taxus wallichiana. The sequence goes on along the minus strand of CM031239.1, from coordinate 474,056,855 downwards.
ACACTTATTGGGGGATATCATCACAAAAGGAATGAGGGAGGGCATCTCAATCAATGGTCACAAAACAAGGGAAAAATAAGGGACCCTACAACAAGGAAACAACAACAAAAATAGTATGTACAAGGTGGAATGTGACTTCAAAGGCAAGGTTTGAGATGTATCCGTTAAATGAAATATGCATTGCCTCTCCACACAACTTTGAGAGTTGGAAGGCATAGGCTTGTTTACAATCGGTGATAAGGTATGGGCCACTCCAAATAACATCAAATGTCATGTTTCTACCATATTTTTCTCATCTTAATCCCACTTTAAAACCAAATCCCCTTCCTGAAAGTTCTAACAATAGCTTTTTCTCACAAAATTCCTCTTCACTTGGGCTTACTGGGCCTCAATAATGTGAATTTATTTATTCCCAACCTCCTCTATCTCCATCAACTCAACCAATCTCACTATCATTTGATCATTTTCTAGCACCTTCAATTGTCATGTGAGCTTGAGGAAGGTAACTCCGAGTGATAAATGAAGCTTTTCCTCTCTTCTATAGACCAACATCAAAGGGGAATTAACAATGGATCTTTTAGGCATGATGAATTCAATTTATTAAGAGGGTTACGGAGTGGGTCAAGATCATCTTTGCTTGATTGTAACAATTCTTATTATGGATTTGGTGCATTCACTACAATGTAAGCTCAAAGAATTGATTAAGAGACTTAGATTCACTATCACACCACTTCTTAAGGGTCAAGAATGTCTTAGAAGCTCATAACTGAGTTAGAGGCATAAGGAGATACCAAGAGCATCAATCTAGAGCACATATACTTCTCATTTCATGGCACATGACCACGAAAAAGTGCATAATTCGACAGTACCAAACACAATTTGACAACTAGATAATCTTAGATCGAAGACACATTTTGCTTGATGCAACATTACACTTATAATATTTTGAAGTATTCAAATCAACTCGAATGGATCTGACAATTTCAACCATTACTTTGACTCTCTTGAATTGCACAATGATGAAACATCCCAATAAAGATACATATAGACTTGCATCATTCATAGATTGAATTATTCTATGCAAAAGACTCATTGTACCAACTTAGATGACATCATGAAGCATATACTAGACACATTCACCTAGATAAGAATATGAATGTAGCCATTGTAATCAACTTTGAAACTTAAGACAAAGATTACTCAAATACTATGACTTTTTAAATACTTGAATTGATTGGAAAATCAACATTCCTTCATGCTTAAACACAATACCATATGACACGAGCTCAAATTTACCTCAGAAGTCACAATCGATACCTTGAATAGAACTCAATAACACTTATATGATAGTAACAACTCAAGACCAAACCATTACACAAGATAACTACAAGATAAATGAACTTAACAACTTTGATACCAAAGAAGATTGACTCTTACAAAAAAATTATCAAATTTAGACACCTAACAACCACTTTGGAGCTCAAAAGCACAAGGATGGAATTACTTAAGATACCTTACAAATTTAGTGGTGTAATAGAGGCATAGCTTCTTCAGTTTGTCTTACGGGAACTTGAAAACCATTCAAACACGTGTGATATTTTTGAACTTAAGAAAACATACTCTTTTGAGTTGTCATAGGCTTAAGAATTTTTTTTTCTATCTTGGCAACACTATCATCCTCCTTGACAAAAATTATACTTTACAAAGTAGATTAAATATCATCTCTCTTGATCTTACAAACTTTACCATCCTTGATCGCTTCTGATTTTGTAACATCCTTCTTTTCTTGATCTTCATGACTAGGTATTTTGACTACTCCTTTAGAATCAAACTTTTGAATGAACCTTCTTTTGTTTGGACATAGGCTTGCAATGTGACCTGATCTTTGGTAATTGAAGCAAGCAACACTCCTCTTCCTTCTAAGATAAAAAAATCAAGTTCCAACCACAATCCTTAGCTCTATGACCATATTCACAACATGAGAAACATTCACCTTTGAAGACACCTACCTCATTCCTTAGAGCCCTCCTTTTGCAATCTCTAGCTCTATGACCAAACTCATGACAAATGAAACAATATACATTGAATAAAGAGCCATACCTCATAGAATTAGGTTGTATAATTGAGTTAGACCTTCTTAAATCATTTCTCTTAGTCACCTTCACATCTGATTTTGAACTTGGACCGCTTCATCATCATGCTTTCCTTGAAACCCTAGGCCTAATTTGTCATCTATGGCATTTTGTCCTTCTAAACACTCATCAAGAGATTTGGAGCTCTTCTCAAATCTCTCATACATCTTCAAATCACTAGTTGCATCCTTCAAATCTAATTCAAGGGATTTCAACTTGTCTTCATACCTAGAACATGCATCTTCTTTCTCCTTTAGGGCTTTGGACAAAATTTCAACTTGAGATTCCAAGGCAAGAATGGCTTGAATATGCTTAGCTTCCATATCTTTGAACTAAATTTGATAGGCCTCAATACATTACTGAGATATTTCATTCCTTCTTCTCAATATAGCCTCAATATCTATGCAGACTTACCCATTGCTTGTGCTTCAAAGGATCTCCTTCAAGCTACTAAACTTGCTTCACAAGGACCTTCTCTGATACCAATTTTTGGAAGCACAATGGATCGAGGGGGGGTGAATCAGTCCTACAAATTTCTCATTCAATTAACCATTAATATCAGCAACCATTAACATTTAACCAATCACATACATCCAACCATTATTTGTTTAGTGTGCACAAAACATCAAAACAACCATAACACATGAGAAGAGGCACATAGACACAAGATATAAGTGGGAAACCCTCATGGAGAAGAAAAACCACTGAAACTCTACTTATATTAATAAAAACTAAAGTGATTTAGTGAATCACCAACTTCACAAGGAGCACCAACCCCTAGTTTAGTAGAGCACCAACCCTACAAGGAGCACCAACCCCTAATTTAGTGAAGCACCCACTCCAAAAGGAGGATAAAAACCCTAGGATGACCAAGCACAAAATCAACCACTTGAAGATATATGATTTCTAATTTTTCTACTACCACAACTGATGGAGATCACAATTTCAGCTCATAAACCCTAGGTCTTCAACCTTACTCTTTCTTCATCTTCTTGATCTTTATTTGCATATAATATCTTTCTCTCATTTATTAAATCATTCCTTTACCTTTCATGATCTTCCTTGTCCTTCAAAATTTTCACACATACCTACAAATCACTTCCTCTAGGTCGCACACCTTCCCTCCAAGAGCATTAGTTCAAAATTGAACCAAATAAACACTTAAATATGATTTTATTTCTTCCAACCAAAAGGAGGTCGGTATGTCATGATAATTTTGACCCATACATCTCTATAAAATTAATATAAATTCATTACAATATTCATGAGTGACTTAATTAGGCCGGCCTAACTAAAACCCACATTACAAGTGCTAAAAATGGCTCAAAACCCCATGGACACATTCTTAAAAATGCCCTTACATTAAATGTATACATAGTCATGACCCAAAACCCCTTACACATGAGTAAAATAAAATTTAACATCCATATATGGTCGCAATTTATCTCAACCAATCAAATTATTTCGTAATCTGGGCCCAGTTCCTTTTGCAATTCTCAAAGCAATTGTTTCGTGCACCCTTCAAAACCCTGGAAACTTCATAAGGTCACCCAATCACTTAAAAAGATAAAAACATATAGTGTAGCAAATTTATAGAAATTGAATAACCTTTAGAAAACTTATAAGCAAGTTATAAGTCATGAAACATCCATCTCTTCAAACCACAACTACTTTTTCCTTCACAAAACAACCTGCCAAAAAAGATGTTTCCAAAGGTTAGCTCATAAAATAATTTATAAAAACATTAAATACCTAAAAATTGATTCATTTTATTCCAAATTCATCCCTATTAATATTACAAGTGATATAAATCATCACCCAATCCATCTCATGCTTCAAATAACATCAAACTTCCACCATAACATATGTTGTCTTGAACTACCAAAAATATTCTTGTCCAAAGAATTCCCTGGAAACCCTATCAAATCACCTCATCATGAGGAAAAAATAATATCAATGTAAATATATCTTAATCCTATTTCCAACACAACTTGAATCACTTAAAAAATCCACTCTGTAGCTCAAGTTATGACAATTTTACTGAACCCTGCTATTTGAGATCCCAAAGCGCCCTTTAACCGACCAACCTGTTTAGACCTCAAAACACCATTTACTTGCATTAAATTTTCATGAAACATCCATATAAATCAATAAAAACTTCCATACATCATGCAACATCAATTTTACATGCTACTCTTTTGGACCATCTTGTCCTAAAACCTTCTTCTTCAGAAACTACTATTATTAGGTGGGGCCCACTCATCACCATGACCTAAACCATATGTTTCTGGAAATATAATAGAGTCCTCTACATCATATAATCATAAATTTTGATTAATCAATCAAAACTAGGTCATTATACTTCACTTTTTGCAAACTGTGCTCCTTGCTAGAGTTTAACTAGGGTTTTATACCACTTTACCTTCTTAATGTTCGTTCATAAAAACATGAAAATAAAATGACCTAATTATTTTTTTGAAACATTATAAACTCACCATATAATATTCCTTGAAATCTGAATTTTCCTATTAAAATCACACTATTCACAACGAGCATCTGAAGTTCAACTTGAAAGTAAATTCACTTGTTTTTCACCTTGTTTGACAAAAACAATCATATCTTACAAAATACACATCATGGGCACCTGAATTTTTTGAGAGCACTATGAATCATCCCTCTAACATCTCCAATCATCATAATTTCAGTTCCATACCTCAATATCTCCAATTAAGACTTACATTTTCGCATGCTAGATCCTCACCGTAGGTTAGGGTCAACTAAAATAATGTAATAACTCATCAAGAAACCTATGAAAATGACCCAAACATACCTAATATTCCATGATATACCTAAATATATGCTTCCATGAGCTCATATGGCTCCCAACCACACCGCCACACCTTCAAGTGTGTCATACTGCTCCTAATGAGCACTGTAACATAGAGAACCACTGTACTTGTACCATGACATTGTTGTGAGTGATCAAGAATCCTAAAAAAATTATCCATCATTTCAACATACTTCCCAAGTATACAAGAATCTCATACTATCAAGCTACATCTTTTAGGCACTGTATAGGATTACAAGAGCAAACACTTCTTATCAATCCCATTGTATCAGACACTCAAACACATCTAAACGAGTATGTTAGCATTATATACATCATCATAAGACCATCATACAAAATCCAATTTATCATTAATGTGGTTTTTCATCAATGAAAACACTTATTAGGACCGCATGCCAACATTAAGTTCTCTCATAACAACAAAAACTTATTTTTCAATGAATGTATATCTCAAATCATAGTTTGTGAGTGCCTAAATGAAAATGCTATAGGATGTTCCATTTGATCATTATTTTATTCAAGTATAATACATGAGATGTTTTCACTTCCACCAAAGGCATATAGAATTTTTTTGTCATAGTTAGGATTCATAAGAGTGGAAGTCAAGCTAAATAGTTTGCTTCATACTTTCAAAACTATCCTTACCTTCCTTTGACCAGCTCAAAACACTATTATTTTTGTGCATGGAGGTAAGAGGCTTGGAAAAATTGGAAAGTTTGGGTATGAATCTCCTTCAAAAATTATCCTTCCTAGGAAGCTTTGAAGACCCTTCTTATGGCTAGGGAGAGAAAGGGACAAAATGATGCTCTCTTTCTAGATCAATGACATGGCCATCCATTAAGACTATAGGCCCAAATAAATTACACTCATGAACAAAAATAAAAACTTTTTAAGGATTAAGAGACACTCCAAATTCCATGCACATGTTGAAGACTTTGCCTAGATGACTCAAATGTTCACTTGTATGCTTTGAGAAAACACTTATGCCATTGATTTAATAAAAATAATTATTAAACCTAATTTTGGAGTAAATAATATGATAAAATACAATAAAGATATAGGTGTTAAGCACTCAAGAAATGCAAAACTATAAGAAAATGGGAGAGATAAATGACTTAGTTGATTTCTGTGTGATCTAGAAATGATCTAGGGCAAGTGTAAAGTGTTGGACAGGATGCAAACAACACCGCAAGTACTCCCTATTAATTCGGGACCTAAGAATGATGCCATATAGGGGAACCTCGGTACAAAGCAGAGGTCCCCGAGCAGGTGAATGATCCTAGCGCTAGTGATTGTGTAGAGACTCAAGATCGATTCCTTCCGTGTCACTAGGGTTTCACTGCTAATTCTTGTTAGTCATCTGATATTCACTCCTTGATCACCAAAGGTACCTGTAACCTATAAAAACCCTAGCTACTTGTACAAGCTCAAAAACACATCAAATCTGAATGAAATATGTAAAATGTGAAGTTAGATTGACCTCGACGGTCACTCGAATCGAATAGTGAACAAATGACCGAGCATTGCACTACATTCCATACTTGATGTCGCTTTTGTGTGTTTGTGTGTGAAATAGTGTCCTTAGGTTTCCTCGTACCAATGATGCAAAGATAGTAGGTTGTAGCTAGATAAGATGCAAATGTGTGATATGGAATTCAACACTTCCCCTTCTTATGTAATGTATGCAACCCAAAAATGTAGTCCCTTTGATGATAGTGATAGTATGTAGATGTGATTTCCCCTTAGAATTACCAGTCCAGAATAATAGAGTGTATGTTGTGTATATATGGATCTCTTATTTGAATTTTGACACTAGTGACACAAAAGGATGACTATGAACATGGGATAAGGATTAGAAAACTAGAAAGGCTAACTAAAAATGCCAAAATGTGTAAAAGGAATAAAGAGGACATCGGGTTCTAGAGGATAGGAGCACTGGAGGCTAGTGTTCGAGTGGGTGCTAGTGTCTTGGGATAAATGCACTAGATGTGAAAAGACAAGCAAACATGGATCCCTATGACTCGACTCTGGAACTGGGTACATAAATGACATGATTTGTGAGAGAAAGACAATAGAAACAATCAAAGTAAGTAGATGGAAAAAGGATTGTGTCACCAGTGAATAATTTTCTTGCTTAAGATCCATGCATATAAACAAAACATTGTTGACATAGTAAGATAGTAATATGTGCATGATTTTTGTCTACAAATCATCTAAGTAAACCAAAATCATGTCATTAATAAGACCTCTAAAGGCCATATCCATTTCACTTTGGAAATATGCACTAGCATTGGTCAACCTAAAAGGCATCTTCTTGAAGCATAAGTCCCCCATTTGGTTGTGAAATCTATTTTGAAATGATCTAATTTTTGAACAAGAATTTGGTTATACTCGAGTATCCATCTAAGAGAAAAACCCTTTCATCCTCGGTTATTGTTTTAAGGATTTTCTCCATGGATGGGAGAGGGCAAAGGTCCTTGAGAGATGCTCTGTTCAAGTCTCTAAAGTCCACACATGGTCTTATATCTCCATTCTTCTTCTTAACTAGAACTAGATTAGCCACCTAAGAGGAATGCTTGATTGGGAAAATGGTGTTCATCTCTATGAGCTTGGTTATCTCTTTCCTCATTAAGGGTTCAATATTTGGATTTATTGGCCTCTATTTTTCCTAATAGGAATTGCATTGGGATTTTTGGAGCTCAAATATGAACCCATCCCTAAATCATAGACAACTTAGGATTTGAGACAACATGGACTGTCTCCAAATTTTGGGACTCGAACTCGAGATAGACCTCTAGAGAAGGGCGGCTTCCCTCCGCTTACTTCTACTACTAAACCTACTCATAGGAATTAGAATGCAACTATCTAACTCTACGCTAACTTTCCAAGGGACCCGGGGTGAGAAGGGGATGCATAAAACATAAACCTAGATTAAAGGAGGTGATAACATCAAAAATAGGGGGAAAGATGCTTTAGATAAAGAGAAAATGGAACTAAACAATGATAAAAAGAGCAAAAAGGGATCCACAGTTCAACTTAGCACTTGAAAACCCATTTTCACGATGCATAATAGATACTAGTTTTTAAATAATACACAAAACATACTGCAAGTAAATAAAATGAAAGGAAACACAATAAAATAACAATTTAAGGCATAAACGAGCCACAAAACTAGAGATTTTATTGCTTAAGAACATGCATAGATCATTACAAAAGTAAGAAGGTGTGAAACATTTACGTAATTGTAGCCCAAGGCATGTTGCTCTAGAACACTCTTACAACACTCACGTGATGCCTTTACATTCCCAAAGTATCCAACATTAAAACTAGGCATCAATTTATAATATATATATATAAAGTGGAAGAAGAGGAAGAGGTGTAGAGGGAATTTCAAATTTTAATTCCTTCCACTAACCAACATATCCCATTAAATTCTCTCGCATGTTTTAAAAAGGTCTGTGCATCTCTGAAAATGCACTTCCATATGCCATTCACTCGCAAAGGAGTGAGAGCCCATAATGCATTAAATGTAGCTGGTTGAGCCGAATGACACCGCACCTTTAGGTGTTAAAGAAATTTTTCCTTTATCATGTCCACCAACTACCTTGAATTTAAATTTCAAATTCCATTACATAGATGAGATCGAAACCTCTCCATTTATATAAGATTTACAAGAATAAGACCATGGAATAGTGATTTAGGATGATTTAGCCTTGCGTAGAAAACTATTGTTTCCCACATATTTCTACTTCTAGTTTCATGTAGCTTTTGACATCCATGAATTTCCCTTTCATGTCGTAGCTTTGTTTTGACCCCACATGACACTTGTTTGTTGTTATGGCTTGCCTCTTCACTCAACGACTTCAAAAAATCTTCGCTTTTTTCGCGGCATCGAATAGTGTAGCATGACATTCATTCAACCCCCCCACAATTCTCTCTAAGCTTTCGTGGTTTTTTTTGACCCCACACGACACTCTCAACTTCTCTCGTGGCTTGTTCAATTTTAAATTTAAACATCCACCAAGTCCATATCTATTCGAGTTCAATTTTTGCAAGGAGTGCAAAAATAGACAACATTTTTGGCAAATAATAGGGGTAATTTGCATGCTAGATGAATTATTCAAGAGCTTGGCACATCCATTGGGTATGGAGTCATCCTGAAAAACTTGAAATTGATTTTGCAAATAGGACTTGGATTCCCAAATCTGATTTTAGTTGCTTTGTATTTGATTTTATGAGATGACCGTAACTAAACCTTGATGCTCTAAATTTCTTCGCTGCGGCCTTTGAAACATGATGAATACCGTGCAATAGGACCATCCTTAAGCACTTAGGGAAAGAAACCTACACTACCTAAAAGACAATGTGCCACATCACTTAGAGGAATTGAAAACCGATCTACTATGTATAAGATGCAATGAAACAACTTAATGAGAGGGTTTAAGATGAATCCCATTGACCAGGATTTGAAGCACATTCCCATCAAGGTCAGATAACTCAAATGAGTTAGCCACCTTGCAAGTGGTGATGATATATGGTCCACTCAAAATCACATCAAATTTGGAGTTTCTTATTGGTTTAGCTCCTTCCACATTCCATTTCAAGTTCGATCTCCAACCTTGAAACTCTAATATCTAGCCCCTTTGTCAAACCATTATTTGGTCGACCTTTGATATTGTTCCATCCCGATCATGGAGGAATTCCTTGACTCTTCAAGTTATCGGCTCTGCTATGTGGATTTCTCTTTGGTATGTACCTTCAAATTCCATTTGTTAATAAAATTCCAGTGAGGGTAATTCAAGTGACAAGGAAGCCTAACTTCCTTCCCATATACTTGTTTGTAGGGAGAAGTGTCAATTGAATTTTTGATCTGTATTATCTTGTCCGCCGAGAGAGCATTTCTCACCTTTATGTGCCACCGCCTTTGATTAATATCCATTGTTCTTTTCATGATCCTAATCATATTTTTGTTATTAGATTATGCCAATCCTTTACCTTGAGGGTAGTAATTGGAATAAGTCTTGAGATAAGTCCCCATTTTAAGAGCCCAACTAGATATTTTGGATCCTAAGAAAGATTTTGCATTATAAGAAATGATACTGTGAGGGATTCCTAACCTTGTAACAATTTCTTCAAGAAACTCCAAGATAACTGATTCAATGGCTTCCTTGAGTGGTGCGGCCTCAATCCATCCGGTAAAGTAATTTGTAGCTATTAAGACTCACTTGTGGCCAACACTTGATGATGGGTTAATCATTCCAATGAAGTCAATGCCTCATTATGAAAATGGCTAGTCAATTTGGATTTGGTGAAGTGGAAGGGTATCCAACCTTTTCTTACCAAAGGTGAAGAGAGTACATTGTTTGCATTTCATGACCCACTTGTATGCATCCATGAAAAGGGTATGCTAATAGTATCCTACCTTGATGATCTTCATCACTATAGCTTTAGAAAAGAAGCTTCCATTGGAAAATCCATCATGGAATTCCACTAACACCTTGTCGGTTTGTACATGATCAATGCACCTCAAGTAGCATGCCATCAATATTTATTTTGAAAATAACTCCATCAATCAATGCATATGGGATAGATCGAGTCTTAGATGTCACCTCTTTGTTTTGTTCATACTAGGAGAATATACACCAAAAGATAGGAATGCCACCATTTCTTATAACCAACCGTGTGCACTTTGTTATTTTCATTTTGTTCAGTTTCGCGCACAAGTGTACTTCATCAAGAAACAATGAAGCTTTAGGTTCATTATGCGCATCCTCAAAAAGCTATTTGTAGAGCATGTTTCCTCTAATTAGTTCTATGGCTTTTATATTCACATCATAATCCATGATTTTGGTCACCCATCTTGCTTGTTTCTCACCGATTTATGATCTTATGATGAAATCTCTAACACCGGAATTTTGAGACAAGAAAATTGATCCTGTTCGTGAAAATCATACTCTTGAATTTCTTTATTACTCACATGAAGGAATAGACTTGTTTCTCCATGTGACTATATTTCAACTCATAATCCTTCAGTTTTTTTGTCAGAAAGCCACTTGGATGTTCTAGTCCGTGATCATTTTTTCCGAGTTAAAATTGTGGCAATATTAGATTCAACCCCGCAATCATATAGAATGAAATCATTGGAATAATCATGGTTGATTAGTGTGGGAGCCTAAGAAATATCCTATTTATCTTGGAAAAACTCTCCTTTCCTTTAGCTATCCACTTGAACACTAAATCCTTTTTAAGCATGAGAGTGATAGGCTTGACCAATTCCGTAAAGTTAGGAATAAAACACCTAACAAAGTTGATCTTTCCCAAGAATGATTGTAGAGCCTTCTTGTGAGTTGGAAAATAAAGAACCAAGATGGCTGAGACTCTCTCCAAGTCAATGGTAATACCTTCTTTTGAGACAATACGTCCCAAAAGCTTACCCCTAGGCTACAAAGTTACATTTCTTAGGGTTAAGGGATACCCCGAATTCCCCGCATCTCTCAAATACCTTCTCAAGATGACTAGTATGATCTCTACTCGCTTTGAGAAAATGTTAATATCATCAAGATAGACAAGAATGAAGTCATTAATATACCCTTTGAAAGCAATATCCATCACCCTTTGGAATGTGGCACTTGCGTTTGATAGGAAAAAGGGAATTTTCTCGATATCCATACGTTCCCTATTTGGTAGTGAACGTGGTTTTATACCGATCTTACTCCTTGAATTTGATCGATTGAAGCCTAAGTATCCATCCAACATTGAAAACCTTTTAGATCTTGCCACTATTTGTGAAATCTGCTCAATAAAATGTAAAGGATAGTGATCCTTCGAGAGAGGCCTTGTTCAAGTCTCCAAATCAACACAAAGTCTAATTTCTCCATCCTTCTTCCTTACTGGAACCAGATTAGCCACCCAAGTAGAATATTTAATAGGAAAAATTGTCCTGGCCTCAATGAGTTTTGACAATTCCTTCCTCATGAGGGGCTCAATTTTGGGGTTAACTTGTCCTTACCTTTGTCTAATGGGTTTGAAATTGGGATCAAGGTTAATAGAATATTGAACTATATATGGATTAAACCCCTTCAAATCCTCATAATCCCATGAAAATATGTCATTGAATTTCTAGCATAAAGAAATAAAGGCTTTCTTTCCACCTTCATCACATACCTTCCCAAGTAGAAGTTCTTTTCCTGGAGCAATAACAACTAGTTGACATTCTTCCGCTTTCTTTGCTATGTTCTTTTCTTCACCTCTCGAATTCATCATCTTGGCTGAAGACCTGTTCCAAAGTGACCAATCCTTTAGGAATGTTATTTTTCTTGAGTGGAATGATCTAATCACTATAGACATCTTGTAAATCAAAATGCATTTTTGAAGAAAATTCAGCTTCATTTTGTATGAATTAGACAATGTGCTCATCATTTGTCAAATACCTACCAGTTTGCTTTATTATCTGGGATAGAAGGTCTGAATACCATCTTAAAAGGTTGAACACTTCCCTTAAAAATGTCTTATGTAGGTGAAAACTAAGAACCAAGAGCTGCCATCTGATCTCGCTTCCTTGTTGATTTCTAGGCAACACTTTTAGGTTAATAACATCAAAATTCTCTAACAAATCCAGAATATGTTTTGTAAGCTTTTAGAAGCTTATTATTCATGGCACACTTCCCTCTAACTTGATGAATAACCAACTCGGTTTCCCAAAGATATGTAATTCTTTGATTTTCCTCTTCTCTGCAATCAAAACACCATGCACAAATGCCTTATACTGCCACATTGTTGGATCATGCAAATCATGACTTATGAGCAAAGAAGAATTTCTCATTTGTAGGAGAAATTAATACAACTCTTGCCCTAGCTCCATTTATACTTTTAGAACCATCAAAGAACATCCACCGTAGTCTAGAAGTATTTTCATCTTCTTGTTTGAATGCCACGGGTATCATAGATCCTTATTAGAGAATACAATAAGTGCCAAGACCGGTTTCAAAAGCTTTAAGCTCTTTCAAAGACAAGGATGAAACTTGTGATCTATCTCAGCCCATTCATTTAGAAATAAATTAGGCATGAGAGGAGGAGTAGGCTTTTGTTATGAGAGTGAAACCTTTTCATGTTCTTCTTGTATTAGGCAGTTTGATTAGACAGGGGTGAGGTCAAATGGATCAATCTAGTAAGAAAAGATGGGTTTAATTGAATTGTGAATCTTGTACCATATCTAGTTCTCAAAAGCATATGATTCCAATATAAAGACAAATATCCCCCACTTTGTGGCGGTAAAATATCTTGACATGTCTTAAGTTATTGTCAGACTTGGACAAGCATTAAGGGTTAACTCAAGATTATTAATGATGCCTAATACACCAACGGTTGACCCATCAAACTGCAAAAATCCCTTAGACATAGGACTGTATTTTAGACCCAAGACATCAACAATATTTTTGGGCATTACAAAAGTACTAGCCCGAGAATCAATCATAAAATTATGTATCAAATGTTTTCCCACAATTAAAGATATGTAGAAAGGTGGAGTTTTTACAGTTTTACTTACTTTTCCTTCACTAGATTGACACACATTAACCGTGGCATGAGCCTTTTGCACCACTGGATCAAGTTGAGGTAGATATTTGAGGGCTTCACATAGGAGATATATCGAGATGGAATAACTAACACATCGCACATTGTCACATTGACATTGGTATTCTTCACTTGCTCAATAATTTTAAATAGAAGACCTACAAATTTTTGTATGTGTGGCATGTTGTTATATTTCTTCTATCGCATGGAAATGTTCGGATAGGTAGATTTTATTGAACAACCAATTATTTATCCATGGAAGAATTATTAGGCATCATTGGTGGTCTTATCAGATTTCCACTTCAATTCATGGTTTCTCATGTTGTTTTACTTCTTCTTCAAACCACATTTTATCTTTGTCCCTTCCAACCTCTTTCCCCTTTTCCATGGCATCACCTTGACCAAGAGAAGATGCAAGCTAAGACTCCAACATTCTTTTCTTGTGCCACGTATTGTCGGTAACATTCATCTCGATGTTTATGGATCTACCGATTGCTCGATTGAGCCCACATAAATCCTCGCTCCAAAGAACATGAGATTAACATCATAGGCGGCTTGTTGGCATTCCTCCACATCGGGATTTGGTGCTTCAATAAGTGGCTCTTGTTGACTAGAAGAACCTTGAAGCATGTATTCTTGGAGATGCATTTCCCTTTCACAACCGAGTTGGTCATGTGGCAGATTACATGGGAAGCACCATTCAGTTTCTAGAACCATGCTATTTTGTATTGGAACTAAAGCTTGGCTTGAACTAGGAGCAGGAAGTGCTTGTGGAGGTGGAATGGTTGCCAATGGAAGAGGAACACTTTGTCCTTGCCATCTGTTGCTTTACCGATTCTCGTGCATATTTTTGGTTGTATTGTTAATTTATATTTGGTTGATATCCCTGATTGATGACTGCCCCTAAATTTGATGGCTTCTATAGGATTAGGATTGTTGTTTTTCAAGGGATATGAATTTGTTGGTCAAATTGTTGATCAAATTTATCATCTCCTCATCTTCCTTTTTTTGTGCTAGGGAATAGGATATGGATGCAACAAGTTTTGGATTTGCCTCGGGGATAGGGGTAATAGTGGGTTATGCGGCTTGCGGAAAATTGGGATATAAGGGCATGGGTGGCCTAGGGGCTAATTTCCCAGGTTGTATTAAGAATTTTTCTACCCTAATGGCTAATGCATAAGCCACCGATAGGGTTGTCCTCCCATATATCAAACCATAACAACAATATTAGAGTTAAGAGATTTTAGAAAGTAAAGGAACACGCCTTGAGCTATTGGTCTCACGAGAACCGGGATTCTATCTCAATTTTTTTGAAATCTAAAGTTGAAGTCCACCTTGAGTTCAATTGGAGCCCTTTTGATGGTGGTACTGCTCCAATAGAGACAAGTTATCAGCTCTTTCTCCAAATTTATTACATAAGGTCAGTGCATAATTCATTCCAATTTCCAATTGAGCCTATTGTTAGGCACCTAAACCATTGCAGAGATTTCCCTTTGAATGATGAATCTAAAAGATTCACTTCCACATCCATATCAACAATTTAATGGATAACACAAATATTTGCAATGTCTTGGATGTGATCAATCTGGGGTTGTGTGGTTTTCTCCGAGTAAAGTATGGGATACTCTTTTAAGTTACCACTGGATTTGGATTCTACACATTAAGGGCAAGTGGATCGTTGTCTGTAAATTTTACAAATAGATTTGGTGGCTGATTTGGTTTCGATGTACCATTCTTATGAGTTTAAGAACTCGGTTGATTGAACAAATGGCCTACGGGATGGAGGTGTTGACAATGTTCTGTTTGGTAGAGAAGGAGATCTTTGAGCTTGTCTTCCTCTTCCGCCTCTACCGGAGATAGCTGTAAATATTCAAATACGCCTTATTCTCTTGTTCTTGTTGTGTGTTTATCCTTCTCATGAATCGGGGGCACTTTGGATTGCTGAAACTAGTTGATTTTTTTCTTGGAGTCGCTTGATGTGTCACTTGAGCTTCCAAAGGCTATAATTGTACCAAGATACACATCTAAACTTGGAAAAATGAAAATATTGTTTTTAATGTCCCATCGGGTGTGCCAAAATTATTGGAGCTCAAATATGCAACCATTCCCGAATCATACACAACTAGGGATTTGAGACAATAGGGACTGTCTCCAAGTTGTGGGACTCAAACCGAGACAGACCTCCGAGAGAAGGTTGACTTCCTTTGCTTACATCTACTCCTAAACCTAATTCTAGGAACTAGAATGCAACTATCTAACTCTACTCTAACTTTCCAAGGGACCAGGGTGAGAAGGGGATGCATACAACATAAAACTAGATTAAAGGAGGTGATAACAATGAAAATAAGGGGAAAGATACTTTAGACAGAGAGAAAATGGAACTAAACAATGATAAAAGGGAAAAAGGGAGCCACAGTTCAACATAACGCTTGAAATCCCATTTTCATGATGCATAGTAGATACTAGTTAGTTCGAAATAATATGCACAACATACCACAAGTAAATAAAAGACAAGGAAACACAATAAAATAACAACTAAGGTAGAAATGAGCCACAAAACTAGAGATTTTATTGCTTAAGAACATGCACAAATCATTATAAAAGGAAGAAGGTGTGAAACATTTACGAATCACAGCCCAAGACATATCACTCTAGAGTACTCTTGCAACACTCACGTGATGCCTTTACATTCCCAAAGTAGCTAACTTTAAAACTAGGCATTACTTTATAATATATAGAAAGTGGAAGAAGAGGAAGAGGTGTGGAGGGAAATTTGAATTTGAATTCCTTCCACTAACTAATAGCTCCCATTAAATTCTATGCATGTTCTAAAAAGGGCTTGTGTATATCCGAAAATCCACTTCCATACACCATTCGCTGCGCAGGAGGAGTGAGTAACCACAATGCATTAAATATAGGTGGTTGAGCCAACAAACATTTCACCTTTATGCGATGAAGATGTTTTTCCTTTGCCACGTATTTGAATTTCAAATTCCATTGCATAGATGAGATCGAAACCTCTCCATTTATATAAGATTTATAAGAATCGGACCATGGAATAGTGATTTATGATAATTTAGCCTTGTGCGGAAACTTGTCATTTCCTGTAGCTTTCTACTTCTAGTTTCGCACCACTTTTGACTTCCGTAAATTTCCCTTTCATGTCGTGACTTTGTTTTGAACCCACATGACACTTTTATGGTGTTGTGGCTTGCCTCTTCACTCGTGACTTTAACAAATCTTCTACTTTGTTCCACAAAGATCGCCATTGTAGCGCAACATTCATTCAACCCCCTCATGGTTCTCTCTAAGCTTCCACAACTTTATTTTGACCCCACGTGACACTCTCAACTTCTCCACGACTTGTCCATATTTGTCCGAGTTGCTTAATTTTTGCAAGGAGTGTAAAAATAGACAACATGATCCAAATAAATGGTATGTTGGGGTAAGCTTGAGTTGAAACCTCTAAGATCCTCATAACTCCATGTAAATAAATCATCATATTCTCTACAAATTTCAATGGAATCTTGTCTTTCATAAATGATACATACCTTTCCAAATTTTAAGAGATTGTCCTTTAAAATGCCCATATTTTCATAGTTTTCTTCTTTTATAGTCATGTTCATCCTCTCCTTATTGATTTGATCATCGGTGTTAAATATGCTCTCTAAGGTGACCAATCCTTTTAGTAACTTATTGTTCTTTAGCTATATGATTTGATTTCCATATTGGTTTTTCAATTTTGAATGATTTTTAGCGAAAAATTCTATCTCTTCTTACAAGAAATTGAAAATATACTGGCGTCAATATCAAACACTTTCCAATTGGTGGTGTTATCTAGGACACGTGGTCTAACCACAATCTTGGCGTGTTGATATAAGTTTTTCATGATGTTTATAAGATTATCATCTTTGCTACACGTCTATCAACATATTTGTTTTACATTCTTGATATTGCCTAGATGTTGAATGCGTAAAAATATTCCACTAGGTCCCACACTCTATGTTTGTAGGCTTTTAATAGGATGTTCTTAACTCGCCCTTTGATCTCTAACATGATGTATAACGAGTTCATTATCTCTAAACACCTATAATACTCTGATTCCTTTCTTTTTGCTAATTAGATACCTTCAATCAATGCTTCATATGCAACTATATTATTGGTACAACTGAATTGAAGCCTAAATGCAAAGAAATATTTTTATTTCGAGAGGAGACCATCATGACACCCACAACAACACCATTTTTACTTCTTGATCCATCAAAATAAATCCACCATGCTCCATCAAGATCTTCTTGTGACTTCTTAAGGTTAGGTATACCCAAATTTTCCTCATGTACATAATCAATACCCAACCTTGTTTCTTCCATATGATTATATGGGTCATATTTATAGCATCCCTTTGTCCAATCATTTGAGAATAATATCTAGAACTTCCTCCAAGGATGTAGAACCTCATGAATAATATTACCTTCCTCTTGGTCATAAAAGGTACAATTTATGTTAGCAAGACTAGGCATATATGGCTCAATATGATCTTTAAAAATAGGTTCATCCTTGATGGTTACCCTTCTCCCATATCTAGTCCTAAGAATTATGTGTGACCATTCTAAAGAAAAATACCCCCCATTTTGTGGTATAGTATCTAGAAAGGCATATGGAAATATAGAGAGGGAGATCAATAACTGAAATTGTTGGAAATATTGTCATTGATGTCATATGTTAGGCATATTGTGAGACAATGTGGTAGTGCTCCATGGGTAGTGATAGTGCTATGTAGGTAGTGATAGTGGTCCACGGTAGTGACAATTCTCTGCGGGTAATGATAGTGCTCAGTAGGTAGTGATAGTGCTTCGTGGGTGGTGATAGTGCTACATAGTTGGTGATATTGGTTCACATAATGATTTGAGCGTATTGGAGAAAGAGTCATGAAAGTCAGAAAGTTCCGCATTATGAAAATACGAGAAAGGAAGCGTTGAGGAAGGAATAATTTTCCATGATAGTCGATTAATGTCTGGGATGGTCAGAAAAAATACGGGGGTTGAAGAGAAAATAAGGGATGATTGTGGGTGTTTAGATGTATTGCAAAATATAATTTTGTAAAGGCTAAATCATGCCAATTAATCTAAGAAATGCCGGCTCATGAAAATACACATTTGTTCATGAATTGAACATAATATATAAATGAATTCAATTACGAATACATGTGCACGATCATGAGATTATGATTCCAATTTAAAAATAAAGGAAGAGATGAAGAAGTGAGAATCTATAAATGAAGATATATCAAAAATATTTATGAAGATAGAGGTAGAGAAAACTCAAGTAGATTAGAATGTTAAGTTGTTGAAGAAAAATAAAGAGCAAGCCGAGCATGAAGTAAAATGAATGTGAAGCATGGGTGTACAATAAGAATAAGATGAAGTGAAGAGTTATCTATATGCCATCATGAAATTAAAGAAGCAACTACAAAGGTGGATTGCTTGATTACTGAGTTAGTGCTCGAACTTGGAGATTAGTGTCTCTAGTGAGTCGGTACTCATGAATATTGTTGATTCAGTGCTCAACCTTGGGGATTGGTGTCTCCATTGAGTTAGTGATCACAAATCATTGTTTAGTTAGTGTTTAGTATTGGGGATTGATGTCTCCAATAGGTTGGTCCCTACAAAAATTTGTAAAATAATTAATTTTGTGATTGTATTTGGACATTAGCTATAAGAATTTGTTTCTTTGTGGTTTTTCTCCTAAAAGGGTTTCCACATAAATACTATGTTGTGTAAATGTTATATCTTATGTAATTACTATTGTTATAGATGTTAATTCTTAAGTAAGTAAAAATTGGATTATATTGATTCACCCCCTTTCAATATAAGTGTGTTTTCTACAATTGGTATCAGAGCGGGTTCCTTCAGAACAATTTGATCACTAGAAGGTAGATCATAAAAACACACATGGCTGGTCAAGAAGGTTTTCCCTAAAGAAGGCTCCATTGTTTGATGGAACCAATTATGATTTTGGAGTATAAGGATGCACACCTATTTAATGGATCTTGGTTTTGACATTTGGAAATCTGTTGTTAATGGTTATGTAGCTCCAACAACTCCTCCAATAGATCATGCCAAAAAAGGGCAAGTGAGAGTAATGTAAAACTACAAATTTAATTTTGAGCGGATTATGTGAAGCAAAATTTGTCAAAGTAATGCAATGTAGTTCTGCAAAGGAGATTTGGGATAAGATAAAGAATGTCTATGAAGGAGATGATAAAGTAAAGAAAGCCAAACTTCAAATACACGAAGTCAGTTTGAGAGTTTGAAAATGAAGGATGAAGAAAAATTACTAGTTACCTCCTTGGCGTTGATACCGTTGTCAATACTATTAGGGGTCTTGGTGAATAAATTAAGGATGAAACTATTGTGTAAAAAGTGCTTAGATATCTTCCTATGAGATTTGATGCCAAAGTATCTGCTTTATTGAAGAACTAAAATATTTAAGCATCTTAACAATCAATGAGTTACATGGAATTCTCATAGCATATGAGATGAGATTTGAAAGTGATAAATCATCAAAGAAAGAGGCGACTTTTAAAGTATAAAATAATGGAAAAACTAAAGAACTTGAATCACATGCCTATTATAGCAATGAATCGATGAAGAAGATTCGAGCACTTTATCAAAATGTTGAAGAAAGGATCTAGAAAATATAAAGGTAAGTTACCATTCAAATGCTTTGATTGTGGTGAAATAGGACATTATGCAAACAAATGCCCATATAAAAATAAGGTTGATAAAGAAAAACAAATCTTGAAGGAGAGTAACATGTATTATCAGTCCAAGAAGAAGAGTCATAAGCCTAGGAGATCTGAAAGTAAGAAGAATTACTACAAGCACAAGAAAAACCTCTATACCAAGGAAGAAAGTAACTCATTTGAAGAAAGTGATGAAAGCATCTCTGTTAGTGATAAAGATGAATCTCTACTCATGGCCTTAGAGGTAAATGAAGGAAAAGAAGA
Organism: Taxus wallichiana var. yunnanensis; assembly: GCA_018340775.1. Taxonomy (NCBI): domain Eukaryota; kingdom Viridiplantae; phylum Streptophyta; class Pinopsida; order Cupressales; family Taxaceae; genus Taxus; species Taxus wallichiana. The sequence goes on along the minus strand of CM031239.1, from coordinate 474,036,295 downwards.
GTTGGATTCAAAATATGATGAATTTGAAGTTGAAGTGGATCTTGAAGGTGAACTTATTTCTTCCCTAGAAGAACTCAAGAGCCTTAGAAAGAAAAATCAGAAACTAAAATAGAAATTTTAGAAGCTAGAAAGTGAGTATGATGCTTTAAATTCAAAGATGATGCATGATCTTGAAAATTCCAATAAAATCATCATTGATCTAAAGATTCAACTAGAGGAGATGAAGAATATGGATGAATATGTGAATACATAGCTGAGATAGAAAGAAGGAAATTATGAGAAACTTGAATGTGAAGTTGTTTTCTTAAGAAAGGAACTTGAGAAATCAACTACCAAGATGAACAATTATCTCAAGTTTGGAAAGAGATCTGAAGTTTTAGAAAACATCATCAATAATCAAAGATCACCATTTATCAAATAAGGTCTTGGCTACAATGAGAATTCTACAAAATAATTTCAAAATTGACAAGCCCGAAAAATCAAGAAGCTATGCATAATCTCTTAAAAGTTCTACCAGTGATGAGAAAAACAAGAAGGAAGAAGTACATATTCCTCAATTCACAAGCACTTCAAATGAAAGCATAAAAGAGAAGAAATTCATGTTACTCCTCCAAAGGGAAACAAGGATTCAACAAGAAGATCTTTCCCTTAAAGATGAAATTACAAGATCATGTTTCAAAACTCTTTTTATGGTTATTGTTATTCATGTAATCAGTTTGGTCACAAGGCAACATATTGTAGATCTTATGCAAGAAATTTTGACAGAAAGATAAATGAAAATGTGAATTCATATATTTATTCCACTAGGAAAATTAAGAATGAGGTAAGCGTCGGTTGTTCAAACTTGCACCCGTGTCTTAGATATGGAAGAACCAAGTCATTTGAGAAAAAAATGGAACCGTCTCGAAGTTATGGGACATTGCACACTTGAGATAGATATTTGGAGAAGGCCAATTCCTATATCTACTTCTCTTCTCTACTGCTACTCCTAATGCTAGAATGGAAAACTAAGCTAACAATGCCAAGGGACCAAGGATAGAAGGATAATAGAATGGAAAAATAATCTAAAAGGGAGGCGATAACACCAGAAAAAGAGGGAAGAACACCATCTGTTCTGAGTGAAAATGAAGGGAAAGGTGTCAAGGGAGGCTAGGCATGCGTAGCACAGACCAACACACATTTACACAATCAGTTTTCATGAAACACAACTAGAAAATGGTAATGCAAGGGACATAAAATGACACATCAAGCACGCGAGAATAAAAGGAAGGAAAGAAAGAAGAATATAAACATGTTAAGGCAGAGAATAACCACAAAATGATGCTTCTATTACTCCCAAGGATGCACAATATGTAAAACAGCACAAGAGGTAGATATCCACATGCATTAGCTAGATCTAGATGTATTCAACTCAAAATAAAAGATATGAAGTCCTTGGAAAAGTGTATAAGGATCCAAAATGTCCAACATTAATAATGAGCCCAACTCTTACATTTATAGATGAATCGATGGAAGAAGAAGAGGGAAAACCTGATTTTGAAATACAACCACCAACAAGAAGCATTCAATGCCTACAAATCCACCTATAAATATGTCAAATACGTTTCCCTAAGTCTGTTTGGTGTGTTGGAGAAGGAAAAAGGAGGATCAGATCAAATTGGGTGGTTGGAGCAATTAGATCTGCTCATTAATGCCCAGAAAGATGTTTTCCCATTTCTCACCTACCAAATCCACCAAGAATTTGAATTTGAATATCTAACACTATAGCCTATATCAACAGCTATCGATTGAGACTAGGCACGCACCGATCAGAGATTTGTAGCAAAAGATATGGATGTATGAAGTGTTATCCAATTTTTCCTCTCAGGAAAAATTGGACAAACATGATGTTGCACATTGAGAAAATTGAAGAGGTTGATCCAGTCATGGGAGCTCACATTTCGGTTATGAAAATCAGGTTGCAGTGGGCTCGGAAATGGCAATGCAATATCGAAAAATGCATGGCCCTTGTGGATGTCAAAGGAAAGTAGCTCGGTTTTGCGGGTTAGAAAAAGAATGGAGGGCTAGGCCCAAAGTTTCGTGAGTTTCAACATTTAGTTTTTCGGAGAAGAAGCAAGGTGGAAAGGAATAAAAAATGTCTAAAATCCTGAAGTCCAAAAGTCCAAAATTTAGACTTTTGTAGATCTCGATGAGTGCAAACAAAAAAATTTGAAAGAAAAATGTCTAAAATCCCAAAAGTCCAAAATTTTAGACTTTTAGGTTTTGGAGTTTCAGAGATACAGAATTCGAGTTTCAAATTTTTGTGTGCCCAAGCAGATGAACAATACCCCAAATTTCAAAACCAAAATGTCTGGAAGTCTGAAATATCAGATTGCGGAAGTTACATGCATTTCGAACTCCGAAAAGGAAGATCAAGAACTCACATTTTTGGCAGAACAATACCCCGACCTTCAGATGGCCATAACTTTTGATTGGGAGCTCAGATTTACACAAGAAAGGAATTTTTGGAAAGCTTACAGTCTGCCATTTTAGAGGATGTTCCAGGTTTCTTACCTACCACAATAATGAAGGTATGGGCTTCCTTTCTTTCCCAACAAGGAATAGTACATGGAGGCATGGGTTTTGCAGTAGAACCCATCATTGTTGCAGGAAAATTCAATGCATTCTAGGGTGGTTGAAGCAAGAATTTGAATTCTTCTATCCCCTTCTCTCATTCTTCCTATATATTATAAGGAGGGGCATTTTTCTAAAGGTTGGACAATTTGGTTTTGCACCCTCCCTTCTTCTCTTGTCTGCAAGTGGAATTGTGGAGTTCAAACCTCCCATTCATTTGTAATGCAAGTTTGTGCCTCTTGGCCATTGTAATGCATTGTATCAAATATTTGGAGAAATAATAAAAGTTTGTGGATGATTTTCAACCCTTTTTTATGTTCATTGCATCTTCCTGATCTCTCATTGCAATCCTAGTTATCTGTGCATGGTGGTTGTATTACATTTTAATGGTTTGTGTTTAATGGCAAAGTAGGTGTTCAACATTCCTTTTGGTGTATCACCTCTGTTAGTTTAGGTTTATTTTATTGCATCTTCTTAACCCTATCTCCTTGGAAAGTTAGAGTAGGTTTTAGAGTATATCCTCTATAATTTAAATGTGTGCATCAGAACAAAGGAATATGAACCAACCTTCATCTAGAGAGATTTCCTAATTGCAAAGTCCCACACTTTGGGAAAAGCTCCATGTTATGCAATCACACTGAGAGTTTCAACCCATTGAGTTGTAGATATTCAGGGGTGATGTGATTCACCATCAAAAGAAGATTTTCGAGTCATCTGTGCACATAATACATGTGGCATGTACTGATTGGGTGAATGGACGGTCAATGTGTAAACCTCTTTGTCGTTTCTACCATGTGTCACTCATTGATTTCTTTGTAAGGACTCGACACCTTGTTGGCGTGCTTTGATAGGTTACGTGTGGCACACCCAAGCGTGTCAGAGAATGATGTGGCACAAAATGGCAAACAGGAGGCTCGCAAAGGTATGTGCATAGAAAAATGAGGTGTGTGAAGAAGGTAGACGGAAGGCACGCATAATTTCATCACGCGTAGAGGAAATGGGGCAAACTAGTGAGTGGAAAATGTATGGTCAAGGTGTAACTATTACAAAGTAATGCATGGGGTGCATGAGAGGGATAGGGAATTAGCTGATTGAAGCAAGTGCAAGGTGCACACACATGATGAATATCTACTAGGAAGAAGGCGAATGTGTAGAAGATTCATGCAAGGTAAGAGTGGAACAAAGAGGAAAAGGAAAATGGAAAGGGTGAAGGGGAAGCGCGCGAGGACGCGTTAGGAAATAGTTACCAAGTGAACATGCCAAGGAGACAACCGAGGTGTGTATCACTTGTAATGAAGATATCTAAGCTAAAATATACATGTAATTTGTCTAGATAACCAGGGAGAGTTATTTGGATACGATTTTGGTGATTTTGGGGCCATCATCATGCTAAATGAAGGAGATTAGTAGACCTGTAGCATCCACGGGTACAAAGTCTACTGTGTAATCATGAAAGTCTGATCTTTGGATTTGAAGAACTACCCTTTAGAGTCACTTGAGTCATTTCATAGCTTTTCTTTTGAATCTGAAAAATTGCTAAAAGAAGACTAACACCTTGGAAGTAAAAGAAGAGGGCACGTAAGAAACATGTGAGAAGAAAGAACTTATGTATAAACAAACAATGTGTGTGTAATGCACTTAGAGGAATTGAAACTACTCTAATATATACAAAATGATACAACATGCTTAATGGAAGGGTTTGAGATAGATCCCATTTATTGGGATTTGCAACACGCCTCCATCAAGATGAGTTAACTCAAAAGAGTTAGCCTCCTTGCATGAATTGATGATATATGGGCCACTCCAAAGTGCATCAAACTTTGAATGACACCTTGGTTTAGCTCTGTCAACATCCCATTTCAAAACCAAGTCCCCAAATTTGAAATCTTGAGGCCTAGCCTTTCTGTCAAACCATTTATTTGTTGCTTGCTGATGTTGTTCTAGCTTGATCATGACAGAGTTCCTTGATTCTTCAAGATTAACTAGTTCTGCCATTTTGATTTCTCTCTGGTTTACACCTTCAAACTCCAGCTACTAGGAAAGTGCCAATGAGTTCACCTCTAGCGTGAAAGGAAAGGAAACCTCCTTTCCATAGACAAGATTGTAAGGAAAAATTCCTATTGCTTTTTAACCGTGATTCTATCTCGCCCGGAGTGTGCATGCAACCTTCATATGCCACTATCTTTGGTGATGTTCGGTGTGCCCTTCATGATCGATCGGGTTCTTGTTTATTGACTCTGCTAGACCATTTCCTTGAGGGTAATAGTTAGAATAAGTCTTTAGATAGATGCACAAATTTAAAGTCCAATCAGTGATTTTAGTGCCAAGGAAGGATTTTGCATTATTAGAGATAATGGTTTAAGGAATGCCAAACCTTGTGACTATACCTTCAAGAAAGTCAAACATGGTGACTCGGTTGATTCCTTGAGTGCAACGGCTGACTCGTCCATTTGGTAAAGTAATCCATAGCTATCAACACCCATCTATGTCCAACGCTTGAAGGTGGATTGATCATGCCTATGAAGTCAAGACCCCATTGCACAAAAGGATGATCTGTTTAGATTGGTCGGAGAGGAAGTCTGCCAATATCTTCTTTCTTGCAAAGAAAGCACATTCCCTACATTTTTGACCCACTTATGTGCATCTGAAAACAAAGTAGGCCAAAAGATACCTACCATTATTATCTTCATTACTATAGTTTTGGCAGAGAAGTGTCCACCAGAGAATCCATCATGAAATTCTTGCTAACACCTTTTCAATCTGCATGTCATTGATACACCTTAACAACATGCCATCAAGATTCTTCTTGAAGAGAATTCCATCAATCAAAACATAAGGGATAGATTGTAACCTTAGATGTATTATCTTTTCCTTGTTTAAGCTAGGAGGGTATGCTCCTTGGAAAGGAATGTGATCATGTCCTTTATCTAATCATGCATGTCAGGATTTGTATTCTACTCAAGTTCTGTGGGCGAGAGAGCTTCATAAAGGAACAATGAAGTCTCAGATTCATTGTGTGCCTCTGCAGCAAGCTAATTGCAGAGCGCGTTACCTCTTACCAGCTTTGTGGCTTTGATAGTCACATCATACTCCATGATTTTGGTCACCCATTGTGCTCTCTTTTCATTGATTTCTGCTCCCATGATGAAGTATCTGATAGAAGAGTGGGAGACTAACACCTTAATATGATTTGTGGTGAGCATACTGTTGAATTTCTTGAGCGCGCGCATGATGGTGAAGACCTAATTCTCTATGCGACTGTATTTTAATTCATAATCTTTTAGCGTCTGGCTGAAGAAAGCCCTTTGGTTGTTCCAACCCTTTTCATTTTCTTGGGTTAGGACAACAAAAACACTTGCATCAATGCCATAAGAATAAAGGATGAAATCTTTGGAATAATGCTGGGTTGATAAGTGTGGTGTGCAAGTAATCTCTTGCTTGATTTTGTTGAAGCTTTCCGTTCGTTCTACTATCTATTTGAAATCTATGTATTTCTTGAGCATAAGGGTGATGGGTCTTACCAGTCTTATAAAGTTAGGAATAAAGCACCTAACAAAGTTGATTTTTCGAAGGAAAGACTGCAAGGCTTTCTTATGCGTAGGTAGGGAAAGAGCTAGGATGGCTGAAATACACTCAAGATTAATTGCAATGCCATCCTTTGAAACCACATGGCCCAAGAGATTGCCCTGTGCCATAGTAAAATTGCATTTCTTAGGGTTAAGAGATACCCCATACTTTTTGCATCTCTCAAATACTTTCTCTAGGTGTGCCATATGATCCACACTTTGCTTTGAGAAGACTATAATGTCATCAAGGTAAACCAAGATGAACTCATTGATATATCCTTTGAATGTAATATCCATGGCACGCTGAAACGTTGCACCTACGTTTGACAAACCAAAGGGCATATTTTTATACGCATACATTCCCCACTTGGTTGTAAACACCATTTTAAACTGATCCTCTTCCTTGACCAGGATTTGGTTTAATCCGAATGCCCATCGACATTGAGAATATTTACACAATGGCCACGATCTACAAAATCTACTCCATTGAAGGCAAAGGATAATGATCCTTTAAAGATACTTTGTTCAGATCTATCAAATCAACATAAAGCCTGATTTCAACATTCTTCTTGCGTACCGAAACTAGATTCGTAACCCAAGTAGAGTACTTGATGGGAAAAATTATCTTGGATTCAATACGTTTTGATTACTTCTTCCTCATGAGGGGATCTATCTTTGGATTGACTAGTCGCTACTTTTTTCTGATGGGCTTGATACCAGGATCAAGGTTAATGGAGTGTTGAGAAAAAATTGGATCAAAAACTTTGAGGTCTTCATACCCCAAGAGAAGATATCACTTGTGTTTTTGAGAGATAGATGAATGCTTAATTTTCATCGTGCACACAAGATTTCTTGAGTAACAACTCCTTTCCGCATGCAATAGTGACCGGGGAGCAGTCTTCTTACATGGTGTGCATATACTTTTCCTCACCATTGAACTCATCACTAGTTAAACATTTTCTCTAAGGTGACCAACCCTTTAGGTAACTTGTTTTTCTTTAGCTGTATTACTTGGTCACCATATCTATCATGTAAATCAATTTACATACTTGATGATAACTCACCTTCATTCTAGATGAATTGGAGGATCGCGCGTCATTGTCAAAAACTTGCTAGTTGGTGTTGTTGGAATGGATGGTCTAATCACCATCTTAATGTGCCGAGTGTTTTCTTTGAAAAATTCCTCTATAGGAGAGAACTCAGAACCAAACACGACCATCTGATCAGTTTCCTTATTCATTTTACGTGGCACCACCTACAGATTTAGAGAATCAAATCTCTCAAGGAGGTCCCAAACTCTGTGTCTATAAGATTTGAGAAGCTTATTCTTCATCTAACATTTGTTGGTGACCTGGTGGATAACTAATTTTGTGTCCCCAAAGATCTGTAACACCTTAATCTTCTTCTTTTCAGCAATAATTAGACCATGCACCAGTGCCTCATATTCTACCACATTGTTAGAACATGTAAAATGCAACCTATGTGTGAAGAAGAATTTCTCATCCTTAGGGGAAATGAGAGAAACTCCTTTTCCCACACCGTTTCTGATTTTGGATCCATCAAAGTATAATTTCCATAGACCAGGGTTCTCTTCACCTTGCTTGAGCACATGCAGAAACACAACTTCTTCTTCAAGAATGCAGTAAGTCTGAGCCCAATTTCATAGGCTTTCATCTCTTCAAAGATATGGGTCAAATTTATGGTGCCTCTCTACCCACTCATCAAGTACTAGATCAGGGATAGAAGGTGGAAGAGGCTACTCTTCAGAGAATGGAACTTGTTCTTCTTAGATTAAACAGTTAGCTTGGAGAGGGGATGGGACATATGACTCTACATGATAAGAAAAAATTGGCTCAACTTGTATGGTAAATCAGGTACCATACCTTGTCTTGAGTAACATATGAGACCAATCAGAAGACAAGTAACCACCCACTTTAGCTAGTAAAATATCTTGATAAACATAAGGCAAACAAAGGGGCAGATCAATGATTGACACATCTTGAGTTATTGTTAGACTTGGACATGCATGGAGAGTTAACTCAAGATCCTTGATGATTCCTAGGGTAGTGACAGTTGAACCATCAAGTTGTAGGACTCCTTTTGTCAAGGGGCTATACTTAAGACCTAAGACATCAACAATATTCTTAGGCATGAAAAAAGTACTAGCACCGAGTCTATCATGTAATTATGGAAAATATGTTTGCATATGATCAAAGACATATAGAAGGGTGGGGTTTTAACAACTTTACTTACTTGCTTCTCCTCTTCTTGGCAAATATTGACAGAAGCGCGTGGTTTGTGAATAGTTGGATTAGCATGCGAAATTTTGACCGAGCTTCATGCAACAAGTCACGCTGGGATGGAATGGTCAAGGCATCCCATGTTGTGACATTTATGTTTGTCTTTTTCATCTAATCCACAATGCTAAAAGGAAGACCCATTGGCTTGTGCGTTTGAGGCAAGACAACAACCCTTTTCCTTTGTTCATGTATAGAGGTAAGAACCTTAGCTGACACAGAGGCTTGACGTACCAAAGGAGGGGCACACACTACTTATAGAGGAGATTTGTGTAGAACCTCACATGCTGGCACTTGTGTATTTTTACTATTGGATGCCTTAGCTACATCTTTCTACTTCGAGAGTTAGCATGTGTTGCTGGAATTATGAACTACGCTCGAGTCTCTATCATTATCCTTTTATATCTTATGTTGTCTGCTGACTTGGGTGCATGGTTTGTTTGCATCATCTGTAGCTTGGTTGATTACATAGAATTCCTTAGTGCTAAAGAATATCATATTTGCAGCATCTAACCTTTTTGGTTATCCACTTTAGGTGCACTTGTTGAAGGTGACAAATGGAAGCATTCTGGATCATGTAAGCTTGTGCGTGCACAACATTGGCACAATGATATTAACTATGAGGAATATTACAAGGAAAAAACCATTCAGACTCCTATTCCATGTTGTTACGGACTACGACAAGTGCGACTTGTCTTGGACACTAGAAGAGGTGTTACGGGAGGAATAACTTGCAAAGGAAAGTGCACATTAGCATGCCATCTATCATTCTATTGGTTCTACCCATATCTTTGATTCCCATATTGATTCTTCCAACGTTGATTGCTCTAGATTCGCACTTGATTGAAACTACCTCTGTAGGATTGCGCCTACTACTTTTCCAATGATATGACCTTGTTGGACAAGTTTCTAATCAGGGACTTTAACTCATCTTCTTTTTTTGTGTATAGGAGAGTAAGATGTAGATGCAACTAGTTGCTCGCTTTACACTAGAGCTGGAGCAATAGAGAAAGGTCAAAGTGCTGGAGACATCTCTATAAATAAGGGTGTAGAAGACCCAGGCACCATCTTACAAGCTTGAATGAGACTGATTGATGCAACCTAGAATTATCGGATAACACCCGGTCGTGTTGGCACATCACTTAGCCTAGGGTGAGCGCTCACCCAAAGCGCCGCAAAGGTACCAAGTCCCTCTTAATAGTTGTAATAGTAGAATGACAAAAGTATAATAAGATAGTAAACATATATTTTAAGAAATAATCCATCCATTCACCATTTATATCCAACCAGATCTATATGCATTAAAGGTAAATCATTATAAAAGCAATAACATGCATTAATAAAACACATCACACACTTGATTTGGTCATTTTCCTTTATCTATTCATTGAACCAACAATACAACAACTTCATACAATACCAGGCATGCACGCATGGATCTGTTACAATCATCTAGTCACATGTGGTTCCATCCGTTCTCTATGTATGTCTCTATCCCTATGTAGTTCATTACACATATATATAGGGTGGGAAATAACCCTTCACCACTTAACTCTACCAGAAAATAGGTCACATGCTAATAATGCCACACGCCTTTTTACAATTATAGCCATACATGCAAGTATGCTATCTATAGATTGTTGATAGTTAACTGAAGTGATGGATCTATGCTTAACTTGTGTCCATGCAAGAGTGAGTTGACATGCCCTTCCAAAATCCCCACGAAGAGTGGCGTGTAAATCTCGACATCGCTTTGTGTACTCCACACGCCAATCTTCTAAGAATAGACCTGATCTCCAAAATCGGCCAAGTCCTTGAGAGTCTTACCCTACATCTCCACGTGTGACACCTTCCTATTACTTCACACTTTTGCTCCTATGCCATTCTTCCGCACGGACTCTGAGTGCAAGTTCAACTAAGTGTTTTCTCTGATCAACATTACCCCACACTAATCTCATTATCACCCCGACAATGGCGATGCTCAAAACTTATACATAAAATGGATAAATAAAGAATAAAGAATGTTGAATAAGAATCTTGAATAAGAATTTGAAGAAGATATACATAGCTAACAAAATTGTTTAGGCCTCAGGCCCCTCCGTCTCATCCTGAAGCATCAACTCTAGATATTCTTCTTTGATATCTGCTTCTAGGTTCTTCCATCTTTTGTGTTAGCGCTGCTCCTGCTATTTCCGGCATTCTCGCAATGATGGACTACAACTCTTCCATGGAGAGTTTTCCTTGCTCATTTTGTATTACAAGCATTATGCTTGACATAGAGGTTTGCACCCCTTCCAGTACATCCATCCTCTGAGTAATGAGCTTTCCTAGCTCCTCCAACCTCTCCTTATGTGGCTTTGTGTCGTAGCTAGTGCCTCGCGCTTCTGTTTTACCAGGACTAGGCATTCAGCGTGGCCTAAGGAAGCATCCTTCATCGCTTTGTGAACCTCATTTTCTTCCTCCAAGGTTTTCACCATGATCAGCGCTTCTGGGGCTGTGCATATGGTCAGCGCATGATCGACCTTCTTCAATTCATCGCGGGTGGCTTGCAGTAGACCTTCATAAGTAGCAATTTTCCTAGCTACTATAGCCTGCACCTTTTCTGTCTTTTCCTCGGAGTCCTTGGGCTGTGGGAGACACGTGCCTTTTCATCTTCCAACACTAATGTTATCATTGTTTTCACATAGTGCTTTACAGAAAGAATTTATTTTGGTACCCGGGATTCTAGATTTGGGTGTACCTTTAGAACATCATCTCCAATTTCCTCTGCCATACTAAAAAAGTGTCATATTTTCTTTTGATCAAGTCCTTTTCTTGGACTAGGCGCGCTATCTCCACATCCTTGGCCTTTAATCTTTCTGTCAGTGCCTTGATGGTAGCATATTTATCTATGTTTCTTCATGCTACTTCGGAGGATACTTTTACTAGAGCATTGCTCACCTACTCATCTGACATCATTGTTGGTTTGATTTTCATGTGGCATGTTTCAGGTGCCTTCTTCAACCGCCATGACGCGCACGATTCTTCACCGACATCAAAGTCGGGCTCATCCATGTGTGTGTGCATAGACCATGAGAGCTGCTTCCTTGTGCGTAGAGTCACCTTGTCCTCATCCATGAGCGCCCATCTAAATAAATCCTTCTACTTGATGGTACTCTAGAACCGAGTGCGAATGATCAGCTTTGGGTCTTCTGCATACCCCATGGCATGTGCCTTGGCATCCTCCCTTGCTCGACGGGATTGGGGTCCTCTTGGGATGGCTGCATCAAGGTTGGGAATACCAGATGTATCCCCACCCTTGTCTTGTGTAGCCTCTGATTGACCCCCTTCTTCTCCTTCCATCTTCTCCTCCTCATGTTGAGGCTCCTCCCCAGTTGGAGATGAAGGTGCCTTCTCCTCAGATTCCTCTATTTCCTCGCTCAGCTTGAGTTTTCTCCGTTTCTTCTCCTCTGGCTCCTTCACCTGCTGGGTTCCTCCTTGCGCCCTTGTGTGCCTAAAAACCTTCTTAAATCCCTATGTGCCATGATCCTCCCCCATAGCTCCTTCTCCTTAGGAAGTTTTCACACGCCCCCCCTCTTGCCCAGATGGCTGCTTCCTTCTCTGCACCAGGCCACCACTATCTTCGGGTTCTTCATCCTCTTCCTCCTCATCTTGCCTAGGCATAGAAGGCCTAGGTGCTGGGATGTTCTCCATAGTATGCTTTCCCTTCGGTAGGCCCTGGAAGCACGAATTCATTCTCCACGTACTTGTTGTTCTCCATTTTAGGCTTCAGTTGGAGGTATATTAGTGCAGCCCCGATATCCGTGATGGCCACTATCTCTGGCTTAATGCTTAAGATTTCCGAGATGTTATTCTCGTTATATGCATTCCTCCTTGGATATCCATAAGTCTTTCTCAAGGTGTGATACTCATAGTCTACCTTGTCTGCATTAAATACCAACCTTCATGTGTTGGTGAACCGATGAACTACAGCTTGGAAGTACTATGCGGGGAATGCATATGGTAGTTTACACCAGGGGCTCCACGACCCATCTACCATTGGGAAGCACAATACAAAAATGTTGGTAAACTGCAAATTGTACCTACTTTCCCAAGACCGAGGGAAAATCCTTGGGTATGCGCCATTCTTCCCCAAATGCTACGCGGAGCCTATCATACCACTTCTCAGCGCACTCCTTAACCTCCTCCGTCATCGACCCTTTGCAAAGATATTTGCTGAATCACTCAGCTGGAGACTTATGATTCATGGGGTATTCCCATATGTTCTCTTTTGGGCCATCTGGTACCCCGATCTCCATGAAGACTAAACTCAGTAAGATACAACCAAAACTTATCTTACTTCCTTTGCGCGCTTCCTCGACTATCCACTCTACAATGAATCCAGCGATGTTATAAGTGGTTCCCTCGGACATGCGCTTGGCCACATGCAACCACATAGAATTGACTTGTGACCAACGCTCTTGGTCATTCAACTTTGTGGTTAGATGTCTTTGTTGCACATACTCTTGGACAATTTTTCAATCATCAATATCCATCCCGCATGGTCCCTTCTGGTAGCCCAACGCCTTCTGTGTTTCCAAAATGGTGCTTTTATCCGCTAAGTTGGTCTTAATGTCTTTTCCTGTTGCCCATAATCCAGTAACTATGGCAATGAGGATGGGTGTCAGTCTTACCCTCCATCCTGCAAAGTAGAAGAAGTCCTCATGGACTCGGCTCATCAGCCATCTATACAAAGGTGCATACTTTCCAAAGTATGGAAGCTCATAAAGCTGGTAAACACCATTTCCCTTGAGTATCTTTTCTCTGGCATCATCATATATTGGCATGCCGTCTTCAGTACGCCTGTTTGTTCGAGTGGTGAGTAGGTCATCTAACTTCTTCTGGTTTTCACTGGTTCGGTGATTGTATTCACTTATCTTGCTCTGTCTTATGTGGGTATTCCATTCCTGCCCCACAATAACGTCTTCAGGGTACTGCATTTCGAGATAAATTGCTCTCTGGGGCCATCTCCTCTTCTTCTTCCACCACCACCTTCTTCTTTTCTTTTATCGGTGCTGCTTTCTTCTTTGGTGCCATTTTCTTACAGGGTTTTGTTTTGTAGGTCAGCTGCTGTGTGTTTTGAGTGATTTTCTTCAAACCCTAACCCGATTCCTCCGTGCCCTAATTTTTAATTACAAACTTGTGCACCCTAACTCTGTTGTATTACTCTACTTTATCAAACCCTTCTTCTAGGGGATCCAAGCCCTTCTAATACACAACTCTCTTCTCGTGCCTGGTTCGCTTACTTCGCACCTTGAATCAGTTAGCTTTATGCTCTTTGCGTATAGGCTCTCTATCGAATGCTCGTAGTCACAAGGGTAAAAATGAAATCGCATCCCGTCCTTATATAGATTTCTACTTTTTTTTGCATTAATTGCTCCTCTACCTACCAAATTCTCCTCATTTATGACCCGTTTTTATCATTTCCGCGTTATATTTTCACACCAAAGCTATAACCTTCTAGCACGCCTCTTTACCCTCTGTCATGGACTTCTCTTCAGCGCACACCTTCATGCTCGAGTACCTCATCACTGCATGATCTCCTGGTAATTACCATGGCCGCTGCTTACCTCGCGTTATACTTTCCCTTATCCATATTCATTCTTTCTTATCTTGAGAAGAAATCTTTTGTCAGTTACCCTTAGCAACCTTCTTTCAACACCCATAACATGATATCTTCACAACATATCCCTGAGAATTACCAACAATCCACCCCACATGAAAAGGATGTGCAGTCCTCTCGCACATCAACATGCTTCATATTGTAGTTAGTTTCATGTGAAGCACGCTTATTACAAAAAAAGAGCTAAAATTGACAAAGCATAGCGATGATGAAAGAAATACATTAAGGAAATGCATAAAGGGAAACCTAATGTATTTGGCAATACTACCTTATTACAAACACCAAGAAGACTTATTTATAGTAGGGCTTCAACCTACTCCCGTTAAAGTAACCGGGCAACCATGTGCCATCAATTGTTTCCAACTGGCAAGCACCTGACTCAAGTATATGAGTGATAACATATGGCCCCAACCAATGCACCTTGAGCTTTCTTGGATGGCGCAAAAACTTGGAGTCATATAGAAGTACCAGTTGTCCCACCGCAAGTTTCTTATCCCTGATGTGCCGATCATGCCATGCCTTTTATCGCGCTTTCTCTTATTTCTGACTCCATCGTGTGATGGCACGATGCTCATCTAGCTGAACCATCTTCGCAATCTGTTCTTCTAATGCCTACTCATCAGCTAGACCTCCAGCGCATGCAATGCACAAAGAAGGTAACATAAATTCTAGAGGAATAACAACTTCCGCGCCAAATACCAATTGAAAAGGTGTGGCTTTGGTCAATCTTTTATATGTTGTTCTATAAGCCCAAAGAACAACTGATACTTTATCATCCCAATCTTTCCTCCCAACATCACAAATCTTGGTCAATGTGTGGCTCAAGATCTTGTTAAATGCCTCAGCAGTTCCATTTGCCTGAGGGTGATAGGGTGTAGTTTTATGGTGGGCAACCATAAACTCATCTAAAAGAATTCGTATTGTCTCATTTAAAAAATGTGTGCCCCTATCACTTGTTAAACTTAAAGGACAACCATACCTTGTGAGGAAATTCTCCCATAAGAACCGTGCTATCTGTAGTAGCATTGTATAGTCCTTTGTAGGTGTTACTTCTGCCCATCGGGTAAGATAATCTATACAAGTGATGATATAGCACGATCCAGTCCTACGCACGCAGTGGGAGATAGGCCCGACAAAGTCAATTGCCCATTTCTCAAAGGGTTCTGCACTCGTTATTGGTCGTAGGGGCATCTCATCCCTTTTTCCTGGTCAACCGAGATGTTGACAATGGTCACATGTCTTACAATACTCTTTACAATCCTTGTACAATGTTTCCCACCACAACCCAACAAGTAGGATCTTGCGCGTTGTTGCATCACCTACATAATGGCCACCTGCAATACCACCATGTGCTTCTTCCATTATGTCCTTGTGTTCATGCTCCAAGACACAATGGCGTAACACCTCATCTCTGCCTAGCTTGTACAAATCACCACTAATTAACATGAATGGTGCCGCATGAATAGCAAGTTGCTTCTTCTCTAAAGCTTTCATGCCTTCGGGTGCCATACCAGTTCTCAGAAAGACAACAATGTCCTCTAATTCCGATGGCATGCATTGTAACCTATACATCATGCGTGCATCAGGCATGGTCTCTTCTATTGTTTGTGCTTCTTCCCCTGATTGAATTCTAGACAAGTGGTCCAGGTCCAAAATTGCTTTTGCCTGGTTTTACCACAACCGTAAAGTCAAACTCTTGAAATAAGAGTACCCACCGACATATGTACCCCTGTAAAATGGGCTTGTTCACCAAATATTTTAATGCCATGTGATCTATATAAAACACAAATGGTGTAGCCAACAAATACTGACAAAATTTGTGTAAGGCATAGATCATAGATAAGGCCTCACGCTCTGTAGTGGTATAATTCTATTCTGCAGGGGTCAACTTTCTACTAGCAAAGCAAATGGGATGATCAACGATACCTTCACCTGGTTGAGCTAAGACAACACTAATGGCTGTGCCAGAAGCGTCCACATGAACATGAAAAGGTTTATCCCATGAAGGAAAATGCAAGATAGGTGTGGTAGTAAGTTTCTGCTTTAATATCTCAAACACACACTACTGTGATTCCCCCAATAGAATGTACCTTTTCCTTGGAGTAGTTCCTCCAGGGGTGCGACAACTTTTACATACCCTTTGATAAACTTCTGGTAATACCCTATATGACCCAAAATCCGTGCACCTCACGCTGACTGGTCGGCGCTTTCAAGCCAATGATGACTACAACTTTAGCTGGATCAACCAACAACCCTTCCTTGCAGATGATATGTCCTAAAAGTGTGCCAAATGGAGTAGAAAAGATGCACTTCTTGATATTTAATGATATACTCAACTATCGGCATCTTTCAAACATTAAGCACAAATTGTCACAATGATCCTTAATCAAGCCCATACACGGTCCAATCATCAAGATAGACCTGTAAAAAGTTATGAATAAAATCCTTGAAGGCTTGTACCACTATCCTTGAAAATACAAAGCAGTGCATTCTTCAATCCAAAGGGCATCACAGTATAAGCAAAGCTTCCCCATTCAGTAGTGAAGGTGGTCTTCTCTTGATCTTCCGGGGTAATCCTAACCTGATGATACCCTGAAAACCCATCTATAAATGAATATATTTTGTGCCCAACCACTCCTTCTAATATTTCCTCTGTGAATGGTGTAGGAAAGGGATCTGTAACACATGCTGCATTTAACTCCCTATAATCAACACAAATTCGAATCCTACCATCCTTTTTGATACTTATCACCATAGGAATGACCCATTCTGATTCATCCAGTGGTCGAATGATCCCGGATTTTAGCATCTTGTCAATCTCCTCCTTTACTTTCTCACGCAAATTGGGATTCATCCGATATGGCCGCTTCCTAACAGGGCGCGCACCTTCCTTGAGCTTTATCTTCATTTCTCTCGAGTGATATATGCACGCCTTTAAGTTCATGGTATCCTCTCGGGAATAAGTCCTCATAATCACAAAGTAACTCAATGATCTTTGCTACTTCTGATTCTGACCAGTAATCCCCAATTATCACTTCCTTAGGTTCAGCTTCTATGCCTATATTGACTTTTGTTGTCTTCATAGGTTCGTGATATGTGCGCGCATCCACATCTACACTGGATGACACTTCACGTGTTCCATGTGAATGATCCACGTCCAAGTGCTCAACTTCCTCCTCATCAATTATGTATACCATCTTCCCCTTATCTTTCTCCAAAGAAGCACGCTCAAGTAATATGATATCATCTTCTTCATCCGCAAAGCGTGCCCCTGTCTCTGTCTCACCAAATAATTCCTGAACAAGTTCTTCCACTTTCCCACTGTCTCCCATGGTTAAGCGCTTGATAAAACTTAAAGCTGTATTCACTGGTGGTGTAGATGAAAAGAAGTCAAATGTTTGGATCATCCCTGTAGTCAAAGTTTTGCTAGTTTCTAGTGTCGCGATGTAATTCAGCATAGACATACCAAGCACGCGCGCAACCTTTTAGAGTAGAATAAAACCGATGCACCCAAAGTGAAGGTGGTAATGCTTCCTGGCCTATTGTCCAGAGTCTCTCACACTGCTAGATATGATGTTGAGCAGGTTGATCACCATGATAAGGGCGTATGTTTGTAGGTGCATTACTCCTTGAAAACTTGGTTGATAAGGTGGTCCCAATTGTTTCCCATTCTAAGAGATTATCCCTGTGGACTACCCCCACTGTGCGTGGTGGTCCCCGCCCAAAGTATATGACAAAACAAGTGAGTCGTTTAAGTTCATCAGCCCAATTTGTTTCTATGGCCTGTAAGAACCCAGCCAAATCTTCAGATCTGGTATAGCGGGGTATTGTGTGACCTATACATCAAACAGAGCGAGAGCCCATCTTGCCAGTAACCGCACGCTTAACTTCGCACCCTACTAGTTCATAAGTTCCATGAGCCCAATTATCGCAAGCAATACTAGTAGTAAATTGCTGATTGACTGTGAATATTCCCAATGAAGGATTCCTTCCTTAGATGGATCATTGACCTCTGGGTCCCAAATAGCATGTACATAGATTCTGTTCAGGTCCTCTTCACTTAAAGGTTCCACATATGGCACGGATTTCCCATCTACCAAGGGTATTATGACCCTTTCCTCCTTGTTCTCGAAGCTAATATACCCTTTGTTAAACCTCAAATCAACATTGTTCACATAACACCAAGGGCACCCAAGCAAAGCTGGGAAACTATCTTCTTCCGTAAGCGCTAGCACTTCAAAGTCCCCTATGAACTTGGCCCCTTGTATAGTGATAGATGCATCCTTCAAAACTCCTATGGGAGTAGCTTTTGTTCTATTTGCCATGAACAATACATTAGATGATGGCTGTAATGGGGTCTCCCCATTTGTTCCCATGCATCTAATGTAAGTACATTTACTTCCACACCTATATCAATCAGAATATTGCTCAACAACCACCCATCCACAACAACATTCAAAGTGATCTCCTTGTCATAGTCAATGCTATCAGGAGGGAGATTCGCATGGAGTATTTGTCTTCTAGTCTTAGTCCTTACGTATGGAGTATTCCCTTTCAACCAATTTCCTAATAAAGGAATAATATTCTCCTGGCGCAACATTCTACATACCTCTCTAATGTCATCAATATCCGACGGGGCTTGCTTTATATCCTTGTGCTCCAATTTCTGAGACTACTCTTTTAAACCTTGTATCTCACCTTGAAGGCTCCTAAGGACCTCCATTGTGTCCTGATAGACTTCTTTCTGATGAGCTGGATCTGGATATCTAGCATGTAAAACTTCCTCCCTAGTGATTGTCGGCTTCTGTTGCAATCTCTCTGCGCGTGCCGCCTCAGCTCGTGTGGTTATCTTAACTGTTACCACCTCAGGTTCTAGTGTTAACTTTGGCATCCACTGATTCTCTATCGCACGCTGGATTCTAACCATCCCCACACCCTTATTTTCTTTCTTGTGCTACTTACTGAGATGCTCATACAAGTCTGGGCACTCTTCATAACTATGTCCCTTTCCACAAAATGAACAGGAAATATTCTATGGGCATTCGCACCTATAATGGTCAGGTGAGCCACATGTATAGAAAGTTCCTCGAGGGAATTCACTCCTTCCTCCACCTCGGCCTCGTCCTCCATATCCGCCTCTATATCCTCGTCCCCTTTCACGAGTGCCTTCAAACCGTCCGTCATTCCTGTCATAGCGGGTTTTATTATACTCCCTATCCTGATGCTCATTCTTCCCTTTAGAATTATCATCCACACTCACCTGTCTGACCCCAATATCAATGGCATCATGGATCTAGCCAATCAATCTACAGTCCTCAGTATCATGGGTCGTGGACCTACAAATTTTACAGAAGGAGGATACATTCTTCCTAATCGCGTGTTGTAGGAGGGGGCAGTGACTAGCATCATGGTTCAAATGGCAAATCTCACAGTCTAATAACAATGAACGTATAGTTCTGCGAGGGAAACTATCCTTAGTGTGCCCTTCCACTTCACAATCTGTACACCAGATCCCTGAGCACGTTTCATGAGTGAGTTTGCTTTGATAATTTTCTCTAATTGCTTTCACCATAGCTACTATCTGGGCTTCCAAAAATGGACTAACTCCAATGTCAATACTCCCAACTGCTTCAAAGCACGTAAAGTGGATTCCAATGCTTCGCATGGATCGGTATAAGTTTTATGTGATAGTTCTCTCCGAAATGGAGTAATCAGTCCCCTAACAAACCATTGTGCATGCTGACTTGCATGAATGTCATAAGAGAGTTTGGATAGAAGTGTTTTAAATTGCGCATCATACTCTCGTACACTTTCAGTAGTGCCTTACTTTATATCCTTGAGTGCGCTTATACTCTTTTGCTCAAACTTGGGGATATGGAACTCTTTTAAGAAAGCATCTTTCAATGCTGCATAATCAATACAAGTTTGATTGGGGTCAAACTTCCTATACCAGCTGTGTGTGCGCGCTGCAATGTAGTAGCAAATTGACTTGCCTTGTGTTCAAGTGCCGTAATACCTTTTGTACACCATAATATTTCACACATGTGAACATGTTCAAGCAGCATCCTCAATACCTCTGTATTTTGGGAGATGAAGGGACATCTCCATATAAATTTTCTAGAGGTTGCTGCGGGCCTTGACCACCCGACCCAGAACCTCCTTGGTTTCCTCTTCCTCCAATACCACCCGAACCACCAGAACTAGAACTACCCATACCACCCGATCCTCCTCCAGAATTTGGAATAGGGCCCATGGATGCACTCCCTGTGCCCCAACAATGGTACTATACTAGACCCCTACAGTCTGGGAAGTGGTCCCAACTCCAGAGGTGATTCCCACACTCGGCGCGCTCATATTCTGTGTAGATGATGAGCCTGATAACGTACCCCCAAAGAATAATGAAGTTTGTCTGTGCTACCATTGGTGTACTTACTGTCTGACCTATTTTTGTGCTTTCACTTCCTGAATTAAAACTAATTTTACCTGTTATACTAGATACTAGAAAACCAAGCACAAGGGCTAGGTCAACAAGTTGGCTTAGATGAGCACTTGCGGCTCAGTCATGTCTATCATGGCGCGCTTCCATGTGAAGGTCAAGAGGGTTCTATTTCATGCTTCCCTAGATGGGGGAGTTGATGATGCTCTTGCTCTTCTTTCTCCCCATGAGCCTCAAATCCTTCACAAGCCATATCTCTCCACAACACCATCCATTCTACAATTTCTTGCCTCTTATATAATTCCCTCTCACGTGCTTCATCATACTTCAATCGCCTTTCTTCCCTCGATATGCTTTGCCGCTAGGTCTGCCATCTTTCACCAATCCTGTTCCGCCCCGCACATGGAGATTCTTTAGCTCTCCATGGGTTTAGCTTCCAAGTTCAATGTTACCATTAGTATTTTGATTACCAACAAAATACCTTGCAAATATGTCCCTCTAGGATACCGTAGAAACTGGAACTCTGCTACCTCCGGGCATGAATAAGTTGAAATTAAATACTCCAAAATATAGCTGTTTAGGACACCATGAAACCAGGTATCTACCGCGTGAGTCCAGCTTAGGTTAGCATCATATAGTGTTTGAAATTCCTCCTATGTCCAAACAAGCGTGTGATACCTCCAATTCCGCTTAGATGCATACGCAGTCAACCATTCATACAATTCTACTGGAAAGATAGCAAAGAAGCTTTCATATAAACTGTCATACAGATTCTGCTCTACCCAAGTACATGCGCTAAATCCAGATCCAGTGTCAAACCTCCATGCGTATTCTTCCTCCAAATCCTGAATCCATTCTTCAACGCTTGCCAAGGTTAGCTGGTATGTCTTCATCACGAACCATTCAAAACAACCTGAAAAGAGGTCTGGCAACGAAACCAAATGATGTAGCCTAGAATTGTCAGGATAACACACTAGTAATAGTCGCGACACATCACTCAGCCTAGGCTGAGTGCTCACCCGAAGTGCGCAAAGGTACCAGGTCCCTCTTAATAGTTGTAATAGCGAGAATGGCGGTATAATAAGATAGTAAACATATATTTTAAGAACTAATCCATCCATTCACCATTTATATCCAACTAGATCTATATGCGCTAAAGGTAAATCATTATAAAAGTAATAACATGCATTGATAAAAAACATCACACACTTGATTCAGTCGTTTTCCTTTATCTATTCATTAAACCAACAATACAACAACTTCATACAATACCAGGCATGCGCGCATGGATCTGTTACAATCATCCAGTCACATGTGGTTCCATCCATTCTCTATGTATGTCTCTCTATATCTGTCTATATTCCTATGTAGTTCATTACACATATATATAGGGTGGGGAACTAACCCTTCACCACTTAACTCTACCAGAAAATAGGTCGCATGCTAATAACAACCACGCGCCTTTTTACAATTATAGCCATACATGCAAGTATGCTATCTATAGATTGTTGATAGTTAACTGAAGTGATGGATCTATGCTTAACTTGTGTCCATGCAAGAGTGAGTTGACATGCCCTTCCAAAATCCCCATGAAGAGTGGTGCGTAAATCTCGGCATCGCTTTGTGTACTCCGCGCCAATCTTCTAAGAATAGACCTGATCTCCAAAATCGGCCAAGTCCTTGAGAGTCTTACCCTACATCTCCACGCGTGATGCCTTCCTATTACTTCACGCTTTTGCTCCTGTGCCATTCTTCCGTGCGGACTCTAAGTGCAAGTTCAACTAAGTGTTTTCTCTGATCAACAAGCTGTTTTACGCCCTTATTACAATGTTGTATGCAGCAAGTAAGGTTCTACCTCCCATGGATTGAATCATGAGTGAAATGTCACTATTAAAATCCCTTAGATAGTACAAGAAAGCATGTTGGGATGTAGGCCTTACCATTTGAGGAATTCTGTCCCAAGTCTTCTAGAATATGATATTGAAATCAATCATTTGCTCATTGGGCGCGCGCTTTGTTGTAGTCAGCTGCTCCACCAGTGATAGATGATTTGATTTATCTTCAAAGTAATTACATAGAGTCATTCCAAGATCATCCCAGGTAGTAATAGATGCAGGTCTCAAGCCACAATACCATTGGAGTGCTTTACCCTTGAAAGAGGCTACAGGAAACCTTGCAACAACATCATCACGTGTAATCAGATCGAAAAATAATACATTGGCCACATCTTGAATGTGTTTAACAAGGGTGACTTGATTTTCTCCTGTGAAGTATGGAATACTCTTGAGCATGGCCGCCATTAGCATATCATGCTGGGCATTGAGATTGAGTGGGCTTCTGCCAGTGAAACTGGAGAAGTTCCTTGGAGGAGGAGGTTGAAGTGCCATGGTAGGGTGTGCTTTTCTATTTTGAGGAGGAGTAGAGTGCATGCGACACATTAGAGATGAGGATACACGCACGAAAGATATCCTGTGTGTGGTTCTCGGTGAAAGATGGAGGTATTATAAGGATCCTTCAACTGCAACACTTTGGTTGGTATGCACTCTTCTTATAGAAGGTGCTCAGGACTACAAAATAGGATCTCTAGAAATTTTTGGAGTAGCCAGATGTGTTGAAATAAGCCTCCAAAGGCTTAAAATACTAAGTTCACACACCAGAACTTAGCAATATGAAATTTAATCTTTCATTGATTGTCCCCGGACATGCGAAAGCTGTTAGTCGTTCAAAATTTCACTCGTGTCTCGATCTAGAAGAACCGAGTCATTTGAGAAAACAATGGGACCATCTCCAAGTTGTGGGACCTTGCGCGCTTGAGATAGATCTCCAGAGAAGGCTGGTTCCTCTATCTACTTCTATTGCCATTTCTTACTCCTAATGCTAGAATAGAAAACTAAGCTAACAATGCCAAGGGAACATGGATAGAAGGATAAAAAAATGGAAAACTAATCTAGAAGGGAGGTTAGAGCACGGGAAGAAGAAGGAAGGACACCATCTGTTTTGAGTGAAAATTAAGGGAATGGAATCAAGGGAGGCTAGGCACGCATAACACAAAACAAATCGTATTTACACGATCAATTTTCATTAAACACAACTAGAAAATAATGATGCAAGGAAAATAAAAATGACATAACAAGCACACAGATTAAAAGGAAGGAAATAAAGATGAATATAAACATGCTAAAGTAGAGAATAGCCACAAAATGATGCTTCTATTACTCCCAAGGATGCACAATCTGTTACAATAGCACAAGAGGCCAATATCTACATGTACGAGCTAGATCTAGAGGTCTGCAACTCAAAATACAAAGATATGAAGTCCTTAGCAAAGTTCATAAGGATCTAAAATGTCCAACATTAATAATGAGCCCAAATCTTACATTTATAGATGAATCGATGGAAGAAGAAGAGAATAAGGAGGGAAAACCTAATTTTGAAATATAAAACCCAACAAGAAGCATTCAATGCCTGTACATCCACCTGTAAATTTGTCAAATATGTTTTCCCAAGTCTGTTTGGCATGTTGGAGAAGGAAAGAGGAGGATCAGATCAAATCTGGTGGTTAGAGCAATCAGATCTGCTCATTAATGCCCAAAAATATGTTTTCCCATTTCTCACCTACTGGATCCACCAAGAATTTGAATTTGAATATCCGTCACTATAGCCTATATCAACATTTATCGATTGAGACTAGGTGCGTTCCGATCATATATGTGTTGCAAAATATATGGCTATAAGAATATTTTCAGAGTTGTTTACGCACACAAGACACGTGGTACGTGCAGATTGGATGAATGAATGGTCAACTATGCAAACCTCTTTGTTGTTTCTTCCACGTGTCACTCATTGATTTGCTGCAAGGATTTAGTTCCCTGTTGGCGTGCTTTGATAGGTTGCATGTGGCACACCCAAGCGTGTTAGAGAATGACGTGGTAAAAATGACATAGAGGAGGGCACAAAGGTATGTGCATGGAAGAATGAGGCACATGAAGAAGGTAGAAGGAAGGCACCTGTAATCACAACGCGCACAGAGGAAATGGGACAAATTGGTGAGCAAAAACGCATGTTCAAGGCACAATTATTACAAAGTAATGTGTGGGGTGCATGAGAGGGCCAGGGACTTAGCTGATTGAAGCAAGTGTAAGGTGCACACACAAGATGAATAACTACTAGGAAGAAGGTGAATGTGCAAAAGATGCGCACAAGGTAAGAGTGGAACAAAGAGGAAAAGGAAAATGGAAAGGGGAGAAGGGGAAGCACGTAAGGGCGCACAAGGAAACAATGACCAAGTGAATGTGCCAAGGAGACAACTGAGGTGTGCGCCACTTGCAATGAAGATCTCTGAGCCAAAATATGTATGTAAGTTTTCCAAATAACTAGGAGAGTTATTTGGATAACGATAATCAAGGACAATCGAGAAGGTTGAGTCAACAAAATTTTAGAAGGAGAAAGAAGAGAAAGAAAAAGTAAAGAAAATTCCATGATTTTTTAGACAACATTTCATGCACAAAATGAAGGAAATTAGTGGTACATTGATAGTGTTTTCTCAAGCCACATGACTGGGGAAAAAGTAAGTTTCTCACTTTGAAGAAGGTAAATGAAGGCATTGTAAAATTTGGAGACAATACTACCGCAAGAATTTTAGGAAAAGGCACCATTAGTTTAAACAATGGTAAATCAAAAACTGTAAATCTATTATGTGTTGAAGTAATAAAGCATAATATTTTTAGTGTGAGTTAGATGAGTGATAGGGGATATATTGTAACATTTTATGCTGGAGGTTTTGAGATCAGAAAAATAAGTACAAGGAAAGTTTTTGTTGATGCATGCAAGACAACAAATAATATTTACATTCTTAGTGAGATCAAGGGTGAAAAATGCTGCATGGGGAAAATTGATGAAAGTTGGTTGTGGCATAGAAGAATGGGTCACATGAACTTTGATAATCTAGTAAAAATTAGTTCCAAACAAGTTGTTAGAGACATGCCAAAGATTACTAAACTAGAAATACCATTTGCAAACAATGTCAGTTTGGAAAGCAAACAAGAGCCTCATTCAAGAAAAGAGTACTCAACCACAAGGTTATTGGAACTAGTGCATATTGATCTCTGTAGACCTACAAGAACTCAAATCATGCAAGGTGAGAGATATTTCATGTTATTCATTGATGATTTTACTAGAATGACATGGGTTAATTTTTTAAGAGAAAATTGAAGCATTTGAAAAATTTAAGGCATTCAAAGCCTTAGTTGAAAATGAAACAGATTTAAAAATCAAGTGTTTAATATCTGACCAAGGAGGAGAATTCACGTCAAATGAATTCATAGAGTATTGTGAGCGTCATGGAATAAAAAGGCATTATTCTGCTGTAAGAACTCTAAAGCAAAATGGAGTTGTTGAAAGAAAAATAGAATTGTACAAGAGATGGCTAGAACTATGCTAGATGAATCCAAAGTATTTGAAATATTCTAGAGAGAGGAAGTCACTACAACAATCTACATTTTGAATAGAGGGTAGATCAAAGTTAATAACAACAAAAATCCTTATGAACTATGGAAGGGCGGACCTACAACAATTAAATATTTTAGAGTTTTGGAAGTAAGTGCTATATCAAAAAAGATGATGAAGACTTGGGAAAGTTTGAAGCTAGAGCTGATGAAGGTATTTTTCTTGGTTACTCTCAAATGAGAAAGGCCTATAGATGCTACAATCTGAAAACATTCAAAATTGTTGAAAGTGCAAATGTGAAGGTAGATGATATCAAGTACAAAAAGAACATGGTACAAGAAATTGATTATTCTAAAGAAGCCAACAACATAGATGAAAAGGAATGAAGATAAAAGGAAGAATTTCAAATAAAGGAAAAAAACACCATTTGAGTATGTTTAAAAGAATTATCTAGAAAATCATATTATTGGTGATAAAAAACTTAGAGTATAAACTAGAGAAGACTGGAAAATGCAGAAGAACATGCAAATATGTCCTTATTGTCCAAAGTTGAACCTAAAAGCTTTTTGAAGAAAATGAAGAAAAGCACTTTGGATTGGAGTAATGGAAGAATAACTTGATCAGATAGAGAATAAAGAGACCTAGGAGCTAGTCCTAAGACTTAAGGACAAGAATGAGATTGACACCAAGTGGGTATTCAAGAATAAACTGAATGAAGATGGGCAAGTGGTAAGAAATAAAGTAAGGCTAGTATGAAAGGGCTATGCACAAATTAAAGACATTGATTTTGAAGAAACTTTTTCTCTTTTTGTGCATTTAAAATCCATTAGGATCTTTTTGGCATGTGCATGTTATAAGAACTTTAAGTGTATCAAATGTATGTTAAATCAACTTTTTTGAATGGAAACTTGGAAGAATAAGTTTACATTGAATATTCAGAAGGATTCATTCTATCTGATGATAAGGAATATGTATGCAAGCTAAATAAAGATATCTATGGATTGAAGCAAGCCCCCAGAGCCTAGTACTCAATACTTTGGAAAAGTATATTTAACAAGGATTCAAGAAAGGAATTTCTAATTTTGTACATCAAAACTGAAGGTGAGAATTAGCTAATTGTTGTTGTTTATGTTGATGATATCATTTTTGGAGGTAGTAATGACAAGATGAATTTTTTGAGGAAATGTAAAAATAATTTGAGATGTCCATGCTTGGTGAATTGTCATTCTTTCTTGGATTACAAATTTCACAATCAAACAAAGGAATATTTATTTCTCAAACCAAGTACATTAAGGAGATGTTGAAGAAATTTAGAATGGAAGAATGCAATCTTATAAGTACTCCCATGATCACAGGTTGTAAGTTAAGAAAGGATGATGTATCCCTTGAAGCAAATCAGACTCTCTATAAATCCATGATTGGAATTTTATTATATGTGACTGTATTAAGACTTGATGTGATGCAAGTAGTAGGAATGGCTATGTGATTTCAAGTTGCTCCTAAAGAAACTCATGTAGAAGCTTATTGAAAGGATCTTTAAATATTTGAAAGGTATGTTGGATTATGGTTTGTGGTATCAAAGAGGTGAATATTTCACTTTAAAATCATATACAGATGTAGATTAGGTTGGTTGTATTGATGATAGAAAAAGTACAAGTGGTGGTGCATTATTTTTGGGAAACAATTTAGTATCTTGGTTAAGCAAGAAACAAGATTTTGTCTCTTTATCCACTCTTTGAGGCTCAAGATACATTGCTCTGATATCATGTTGCACTCAAGTTTTCTGGATGAAATAGACGTTGAAGGATATCAAGGTAGAATTTGATTCTCTAATTTATATATTTTGTGATAATATTAGTGCCATAAATATCTCAAAGAATCTAGTTATGCACTCTAGAATGAAGCACATTCCCATCAAGTATCATTTCTTGAGAGATCAAGTTATAGATCAATAGGTTAAGTTGGACTACATTGCCACAAAAGAACAGATTGTTGATATTTTTACAAAACCTCTTCCAAAAGAAACATTTGAATATCTCAGACAAAATTTGGGAGTAATATCCTTTTTAGCAAGTCATTAAATGGAAGCCTATTTTTAGGGGAGTATGCGGTGAGAGTGTCTTGATGTCAAAGGGGATAATTGAATGTCATAAGAAGTAATATATCAAGGGGGAGAAATAGGAGAGTTAGAAAAAAGGAAGTGCTAATAGTCTGAAGAAGTAATTCATCAGGGGGAGAGTTAGAAGTAAGGAAGGACATTCAGAACAGATGAAAGGAGAGATTGAAAATTATGGCTTGCCATAAATGGAAAAAGGGATATTGTTGGAAATATTTTCATTGATGTCATACATTAGGCATATTGTGAGACAATGTGGTAGTGCTCCGTGGGTAGTGATAGTGCTTTGCGGGTAGTGATAGTGCTACTGGGGTGGTGAAAATGATCCACGACTAGTGATAGTCCTCCACAGGTGGTGATAGTGCTATACGGGTGGTGATAGTGCTCAACGGGTGGTGATAATGGTTCACATAATTATTTGAAGGTATTGGAGAAAGTGTTGTGGAAGTCAAAAAGTGTTGTAGTATGAAAATATGAGCAAGGAAATGTTAAGGAAGATAGAGTTTTCCACATGAGTAGTCGAGTAATGTCCGAGATGGTAAGAAAAATCAGCCGGTTGAAGAGAAAACAGGGGATGACCGTATGTGTTTGAATGTATTACAAAATATAATTATAGAAAGGTTGAATCAAACCAATTAATCTAATAAATTATGACTCATGAAAATACATATCTGTTCATGAATTGAACATAATATATAAATAAATTCAATAATTGTGAATATATGTGCGTGCTCACAGGATTATGATGTCGGTTTGAAAAGAAAGGAAGAGAGGAAGAAGTGAGAATCAATCAATGAATATACATCAAAAATATTTATGAAGAGAGAGGTAGATAAAACTCAAGTAGATTAGAATGTTGACTTGTTTAAGAAGAACAAAGAGTGAGCAAAGCATGAAGTAAACCGAATGTGAAGTGCGGGTGTACAAAAATATCAAGAAGAAGTGAAGAGTTATCTATACACCATCATCAGATTAAAGAAACAACTACAAAAGGTGGATTGTTTGATTATTGAGTTGGTGCTCGCCTCGGGATTAGCGTCTTTGAGTGAGTTGGTACTCACAAATATTGTTGAGTTGGTGCTTGGCCTTGTGGATTAGTGTCTCTAGGGAGTTATTTCTCACAAATCATTGTTGAGTTGGTGTTTGGTATTGGGATTGGTGTCTCTATTAGGTTTTTGCCTACAAACATTTATAAAACAATTAATTTTTGAATGGATTTGGATAGTCGCTCAAGCAAGCGAGTCATTTCTCTGTGGTTTTTCTCCTGAAAGGGTTTCCACATAAATCTTTTGTGTTGTGCAATTGTTATATCTTATGTAATTACCAATGTTATGGATGTTAATGCTTAAATAAGTAAAAATGGATATACTAATCCACACCCTTTTAATATAAGTTGTTTTCAATGAAATGTCTTGCAAGATTGAAAGACTTGGACATGCATGAAGGGTAAGGTTCAAATTCTAATGATTCCTACTATATTAACAACATTGCCATCTAGTTGGACAACCCCTTTAGTCACTGGTGCATACTCTACGCCTAACAACTCAACAATTTTCTTGGGCATAACAAAACTACTAGCTCCATAATATATCATACAATTATGCCCAATATTCTTATTGATGATTAGGGAGATATAGAAGAGAGGTGGCTTTCTAATCTTACTTGTTTTTTTCCCTTTGAATAACATAAACTTGTAGGAGAAGCTGCGATGCTCTTTGATAGTTCACTTGTGTGAGTGAAATGATTTAAAACTTCTTCGCAATAAATATTTTTGTGATGGAATGGAGAGTGCTTCCCACATAGTCACATTGATTGGTTCTATTCATCCGATCCACTATACTTAAAGGAATACAAACAACATTTCACCAAGCCTTGGTAGTGACAACATCCTCTTTTGAGTGTTGACTAATTGGAGGCTTATTTTTGGTTTTATTGTCCCTCCTAACAACTTGATTTGGTTGTAGTTTAAAAGATTAATAATTGTACCCTCCCTTGTAGTCTTTGGTGACACTTGGAAAGTAAAGTCTTAATCAATCATGGGAGATGTTTTTATTTCATTTGCTCTCCTTTTGAACCTTGTGTTGTATGCCACTAGATTGCCTACCTTATTTGATACTTGATGTACATCACAAAAATCATCCTCTTGCAAATTCAATAGGGTAGATTCATTCATTACCTATGTTTTGATTTCTTCCCCCTTTTTAGTTGATTCCACCTATTGTTCATGGAGGACTGATGCATTTCACACCATTAGATCTTGGCTAAGAACCCTATTTGGGGAAATTTTTTGATTGTGGGGCTAGTTACATGGTGTAGACACCCTAAAATATCCCATTGCACATTCTAAAACTACGAAATCATCTCGTAATCACTCCACAACACATTACGACCATTTTTGACTTATAATGACCACATTTGATACATCTACATTACTTTAGGACCCTTAACGACATTGTCTCGAATCACACTTCTATCATCCCCACAACTTCCCTAATTACTTTTATCGCTTGCACAATGTTTTGAATAATTAATTATTCACACTATGGACCCTATTACACTCATATCCCACTCCTAGGATTAATTAATTAATCCTATCACTCTCATTATATACCCCTTACCCCATCATCTAAACTTTATTAGCTAATTTAATATTAGAATAATTAAATAAATACTCCTCCCATCCATTTGCACGTCACTAATTAATATCTCAAGTTGGCTAAAGCAAATCAAATCATGAATAAGGCTAAAAATCATTAATTATATTCAAGAGGACAAGTTTAAATTAAATCAAATCATAGATTTGAGTTAACTAAAACATATCCCTTGAGTCATGGCTTTCAAATTAAAGAATTTTTTTCTCCAAGCTAAAAATCATTTGACTTTTTGGGTGAATAAAAAAAAGACATGAAATATTGATTTAAAGAAAACCTTTAAATATTCAAAAGATATGTCACCTTTTTCAAATTCAATGACAACTCACCCAATCAAACTCAAAACAATAGTTTATCTTGCAAATTAAGTTGGAAAATCAGATAAATAATTCTAGTCATGCTTTAGTGAACCTTAGATCAGAAAATTGATCACACAAATTAAGGCTCGGGATTCTATTTCCTCAGCTATAAATAATTAATCATTCCTATCCATTAATAATATTTGGAAGCTTAAGAATTTGCATTGTTATTGTGTCAAATTGCCATTCAATTTTACACATTGTTATGTTGTCCAATTTATCAAGAAAATAATCAATCAATCAATCATTCATTTGCATTACTTTTAGCTCAAATTTACTTCCATTCAGAATAATTTTGGAGCAACCACATCCATTTGAATGTAAATATTCAACAAGATCAGTGCTTCATTCTAAGCTTCATCCAATCTCATATGAGGTTGCAAGGAGATACAAAGGAAGAATCATGTTTGCACATTGTGTTTGTTTTCTTCTATTATTTTATAATTTATCTTGTATACATTATAGAATTCCATGTGGGAATCCCATGCATTCTTATTCTTTTTTGTGATTCTAATCTCCTTTTCATGTTTCTTGTGTTGTTTAAGGAATAATGACCAATTTTTAGGGTATTCTTTGGATCAAATTGAAAGTAGTTTACAAAAAAATAGGCATTTTGACCGTATTCGAACCTTTTGTGAAGTTATAGATGATCTTATTTTCCATCATGTTCTATGTGCTAGTGTAGCTTGTGATCTATGCTAGTGTGCCTTTGTTTTTATTTTTATAGGTCTACGCTTCTGTTCCAATGCATGTGTTTCCATTCTATAGGTTGTATTTCTATTGTAGTATATGTGTTTCCATAACCTATGCCTCTATTAAACCTTTTGCATCTCCGTGCAACTACTGCGCCGACATTTTACATAGGTGTGCTTGTATATTATTTCAGGTGTGCTTGTATAACTCAAAAGTGTGTTTCTATTCTAATTATTTATCTTAACGCGTTTTGTATAAAGTTTTTATTTATTCTAAAATTTCCGAATGTCTATATTCACTTCCCTAATATTTTCTTTGCAATTATCACAATGTTCTATAGGTAGTTTCATAAAAAAATCTAATAATTATAACTTTTTCATAATCTATTATTTTCTTTCATGATCAAAAACCATGTATGCTCTTCTCTCGCACCCTTTGGGTGATCTTGAGAATAAAAATCATATGAGATCCTCATATCGTTTGTTTCAATAATTAGCTCTTTTAATCTTGGTTTATCATTGTTCATTTCATACTTCTATAATTGAAAGCTATATATGATCTTCTCTTACTCCTTTGGGTTATCTTGATAATCGAAAACAAATGTGATCTTTTGCATACCTAACTTTGTTTTGCAGAAAAAATACTAATCATTTTTGTGTAGGACCACTCCACTTGGAATACCTTACCAAAAAAAGAAAAAACTACTAGCTAGTTTTCGTGTAAGATTCCTTTATCAAAGATTGCTAAAAATTACATTAAAAATGCAAAAATTAGGTATAATTTCATCTATGCTTGTCTATTACACACTTTAAAGTTGGAAAGAACATGCTTGCCAAGCACTCATGTTTGTATTTACATGTAGGGACATGGATTTCATCACCACTTAGCTACATCAGTGATGTGAACTTCACTACCATGCACCACTCATACTACATTGCATTGCACTTGAGACCTAGTCTCAAAACAACGTTTGATGCTTTCCTCACCTCTGTCCCCCGCTTACAGGTAAAGTTGTTATGATGGGTTATTATAAGCATATGCATAAAATATTTATAGTAAAAATGTGGTAGCACCCTTGTAAATTGTTGGGGAGAAATAAGGATGTCATTCACATATCGTTCCCTCATTACCTTACCACTTAGTCATAAACCCCATCATTAGAGTGGTGATTGAATCCTCTAAGAAGGCTAATAATTATTAGGTGAGTCTCTTTCAATATTTCAAGGGTTCCTCGTACCACTTCTATCCCCATACAAATTTGATATATCATGTTTGGGATATATTAATAGATGCATTTATTGGATTTATAAGAGCCTTGCATCCATCCATTTCATGGTTATGATTGTTGTATTATCATAATTAAGTCTGCATTTCACGATAATTGTTAGCCTTTAATCCAAAATGAAACACACTCATATCATACTTATTGCATGTTGTTTGTTAACAAGAAAATTTAAGTCAAATTACTAGATTGTAGTCACAAAATCATGCACTTTAGACATTATTTATCTCGGTCTCATACTACTATTTAGAAGGTTCTTGAGTGAAGAAAGTACTAATCAACCCTCGTCTTTTGGCCATCTTGTTTTATTTTATTTCTTCATTACCAACCTCTTACACCTATATGTATAGTCAGCTTCTATTATCCCACATTAATTTAGGCTCAATTGGGGTGCCAGAGTTAGTCTTGGGCACCGTGGGCGCCTGGTCCCCTTTTGCATTTTCCTCGCCACTTTTTGGGCTCTTTCTAGCCGTTTTACATCTTTATATTTCTTGTGGTCGGCATTTTTGAGGTTAATTACAAAATTATATCAAGAGAACCCTATAAATATAAAGTTATGAGACCATAATGAGGGACCTAGCATCATTCACTACTATCATCCATCTAGATTTGCATCCATCTATTGCATTGGAGATCACTTGTATCCACATAGCTCTATCATCAAGACACAAGGTTAGGACATTTGCCTTACACTTCATAAGGGGAGGGATTCTATTCTATTCCAGGCACACATTCTATTACATTTTTTACACATAGTTATTTCTCGCTACTTCAAAAAGTTTGACCGGAATAAGAGCAACCTAGGGCATGTTCACACACACTTGTACATAGAACTACATAGGGTCTAAGATGTAGTGTAGTGCTTAGTTAGTAAATCCACCATTTTGGGCGGTGAGGTTAGTCGACACCTTCACAAGAATTTTTATTTTTAGGGTTTGATGTTTGTTTTGGGGTCTTACAAGCCTTTATTTCATCTTAGATTATTGGTGACATATGACACGAGACAACAAAGCTGATGTGACAAACAATGAGGGTTTCAGACCATCTTCCAAACTAGTGAAGATTAGTTTTAGAGCTTTTACAGATCGGGGCATCTAGATTGCACACCAAAGCACCCGTAGGTACCCCAGTCCTTTTCCAAGTGCTCTAGTCCAACTAGATCCTCCAGATCCATCCTTTTCAAGACTTCTACACAGTCATTCTTGCTTCTGTATTTTCTAGTCATCATTGCGACATTGTCTGTAAGCATCTATTATTCAGCTGAGTTCTTTCCTCTTCTCTTTTGCACATTAGGGTTAGCATTTCCTTTTTCATAATTGTTTAGCTTATTTACAAAATTATTTGTTGCATTTTTTTACTTTATTACAATTGTTCATAACTTAGATTAACTATCCATTTTCTACATATTATCCAATCCACCTTCGTTCTATGGATTTTCTCATATTTTATATCATGAATTCTAATGTATGTCAAGTCTCTTTACTTCAATTGATTCAAATGCACCTATCTTGTAAATATTCTCTTAAAAAAACCCTAGAGACTATGCATCTTCCTATCAACATATTTCCTACCCAAGTCAATGCTATTTTTAGTCATCTTTATGAGGACTCCCTTGATTCCAATTACAATCAATCTATTTTCAAATCCATTCAAGCTCTTCATTCTTTATTTCAAGATAAATTTCAGGCTATGGAATCCACAATCACATCTCTTAAATATAAAATTCAACAACTTAAGGATACTTCTCAGGCTCACGATTTTTCTTCTTCTCATAATCATCCTATGTCTTCTACATGTGCTCATATTAGTGAACCCAAAGTCGTACCGCTCCTACACCTCTCACGTTTAATCTCAATGTTAAGCAACAAGATATTCTTCCACATCTCATCACTCATAGAATCATTAGATTTCCACCTACTCATGGTTATCCTCCTTATAGGCTTGCAAGTATCAAGGTCTTCCATATTACAACTATCACCGAATCAATGGACATAATGAAAATGATTTTTATGCTTTACAACGAAGTATCAAGTACCTTGCGTGATAAGGTTTTATCTCATTTGTTGCACAACATTCTAATACAAATGATAAATCCCATTGGGTTCCTAAATCTGATCCATCTATATCTAATGAGCATCAGGACAACATTACTCAGGATCCTTCTACAATAAGTCAAGAACCGCCTAAGAAACCACCCCTCAAAATCAACACAACACCTCTTCTCGAGTCATCTATAGTATTACCAAGTCAACCTAAGCAACCTCCTTTAAAACTCAATTCAACTTGGCCTCCTCTCAAGTCATCCAAAACATTACCAAGTGAAATTATGCAACCACCTCTCAAAATCAGTCCACCTTCTCCTATCAAGTCTTCTACAGTGTCATCAACCCCACATAAGCTAAAACAAATCACTTTTGTCAAAGCTACTACTCCTATTGATGAACAAGACACATCTAAAATTCCACCACCATCGCATGGTCCTAGTGTTTCTTGACTTACCATTGTGTTGGACCTTTCTCTTATCATGACATAAAAAACACCTTCCCACAATGGCATGCCACCTCTCATGTCGTTGCATAGATCTCCATCATCATAGTACACTTGGGGGAATAAAATTTATTCCCCCTCCTCATATTCACATAGGATTATCTCTCATCTTTGCATTATCGTACATTCATATCCTCACATAGGCATATTCATCACATGTTTTAGCATCGTCATTACTCGATGACACACTCTTGTGCTTCGGTTCACACTTGATGGTGTTGAGGGCTTACTACACCGAACTCCACACACTACACTATAGGCATTACACATTGCGTTTCGTCACATATTATGCATCATAAACCATCAATTCTACATTTAGTCTACAGAATTTTGACATTCATACATCATACATCATACATCATCATACATCATACATCATACATCATACATCATACATCATACATCATACATCATACATCATACATCATACATCATACATCATACATCATACATCATACATCATACATCATACATCATACATCATACATCATACATCATACATCATACATCATACATCATACATCATACATCATACATCATACATCATACATCATACATCATACATCATACATCATGCATCATGCATCATACATCATGCATCATGCATCATGCATCATGCATCATGCATCATACATCATACATCATACATCATACATCATACATCATACATCATACTAGTCACCATTATATCTACACCATTGGCTACGTGCCTTACATCCTATACTACTTATCTTACATACTACATTATTCGTTTATCTACATACCTTACATACCATTCATTTTACACCATGCACTTTCACACATATTCTACATACTATACTATTCTTCATCCTATATGATTCTAGCATAACATCATTCTTACATACTACATTACTAGTCCATCTACATACATACCATTTTACACATTCTACACCTCTGGCATTCACATTCTACATATCACGTATTCACATGTTCTATTCACCTTGCATCTTGCATTTGCATTCTACACATAATGTATTTACACATTCTACTCATCACATGGTCATCACCTATACTATATCATCTTCTACGCGTTGCACTCACTACCCTATGCCGTAATTTAATTCCTCCGTTCATAATTGACTGCCGAGGGTTTACAAATCAAATGGACCTTACACTCATCACACATTTACTATTTGAAATTTCATCATGTGAAATTTCCACCTAGTGATATATGCTTTAGGATAAATCGTCACCTATTATATCATTTAAAGTGGCATACACCTTAGGTTACATCACCACTCCCTCCTTTCATCTTGTAGTGATATACACTTAGGGATAAATCATCATGCATCCATCAATATTATAGTGATATACACTTAGGGTAAATCATCTCTTATTCTTTCTCTGGTTGTGATATATGCTTCGGCTATATGGTTTACACACATATCATCGCTAGTTCACATCTCACCATTACACTTACACATTCATCACAACATGTTAGACACTACACACATTACTAAGCTATTTCCGATAACGCACTCTCATTTATGGTTCATTTTTGATTGTTGAGGGGAAAAAAAAATGAGCCTCATTTCATATACTTCCATTCACTCGGGGGCACGCGGATCCTATCATTCCATATTACATTCCATTCCATCCATCCAAAACATATTGAATTATCTTGGGTGCCTTTATTCTTGTTTACGAGTGTTTTACACGATCAACTTACTACACATGTTAGATTGATTTCTTATATGTCATAATCTATAACAACCACACATGAACATTCACATATTTGATTAGTTGTGATTACATAAATAGACCCTTTACACATAACAAAGATGCTCACCTTCTACCCTTCCTACAATGGTAGTTGGGGGCATCCACATTCGTTTCTTCCAGTGCTTATTGTTTCATTTTGTACTTAACACTTTACATCACTTTGTTATTCACGCTTTGACATATTGGTTATTTCTCTAACATGCTAATAGGTGTTCCATGTGCAACACTTGTTTTGCAGGATTACATGTTTCCATGACTACTTATTTTTCTTGTTTATACTTTTCTATCATTGTTTGCTTCTTATATGTGGGCCTTGCCCTATGTTTTGTGTGCACACTTGTTTGTTATTTGTGGCCATGATGGCCTTGTGTGTCTTACTGACATCATGAGTGATGTCCCATGTTTACGGCCTAATTTGTGTATCTTACTTGTCTTCTTATGTGTTCATACTATTGTGCTTGGTAGTTATTACATTATCTGCGTAGATTACACATTATCTTCTTACATGCATGTTTTTCGTACTAACACTTGTTTTGGATAGCCATCCTTGTTTGTGCATGCTTTATTTTCTACCAAGCACATTCCCTTCCCCTTATAGAGCATAGTTATAGAGTTCATGTGGTTCATCCTCTTTTGGAGCCGCATTCTCCTATTAACGACGTCATATGTGCCCCCAAAGAGGGGGCATCATTTGGGGGTTTTTACATACTAACATAAAGATTCTACACCGGTTCGGTTCAGTTATATACAATGAGTGGGTTCAAACAAGTATACGAATCCCATACACATCAAATTTTATAGGACACAATGTCCTTATCATTCTGGGAAGAAGTTATAGGCTTGGATGTTATAGTCAGTGTGCCTCTCTACACTACTTCGACCAGTGATGTCAGATCACCTAAAAAACTAGAATGTATAGAGATCTCTTCACACACAATCAGGGAAGTAGTTCAGAAAGGAAAATAATGAAACTTTTTCCCTACACTTCTTTAGCTGTGGTGGCGTGAGATCACCCAAAAAAACTCACAAGATCTGAGGATATCCTTCTACACTCTCTTTCTCGACATGGATTAGGTGCATATGTTCCATTTACATTTTTGTACTTTAAATTTACATAATTTTATATATATACATCTTTTACATTGCGTTTTTACACATACATACATATTTGATTATTTGATCATTTTTCTCCTTGCAGTCCTGTCAGTATGAGAAACAAGCAGTTAAATGGGGAAAAAAAAATAACAACACTAACAACACTTCATGACAACACACACTTTACCAACCATGTAGGTACATTACACACCAAAACAACTATACACATGTTTCGCCTAGGTTCACTTTCATCACTTTTTCTTTGCGCATTTTCATCTTTAGTTTCCACGCTCCTCCATCTTTTTTGTCATTCCATGCTTTGTCTAGTCCTTCGACGTGTTTCTACTACACTCTTCATAGACATCAGGTATGCATCTCTATCTACTTTATGTTACTGAGATTTCGCTCACCAACATAAAGTGGGGGAAAAATGTAGTCACAAAATCATACACTTTAGACATTATTTATCCTGGTCTCATACTACTATTTAGAAGGTTCTTGAGTGAAGAAAGTACTAATTAACCCCCATCTTTTGGCCATCTTGTTTTATTTTATTTCATCATTACTGACCTCTTACACCCATATGCCTAGTCATCTTTTGTCATCCCACGTTATTTTAGGCTCATTGGGGTGCCCGTGGGTGCCCCCTGGTCCTACCTGAGGGACACGTCGGTCCCTTTTGCACTTTCTCACCACTTTTTGGGATCTTTCTAGCTGTTTTACATCTTTATCTTTCTTGTGGTTGGCCTTTTTGGGGTTAATTACAAAATTAGATCAAGAGAACCCTATAAATATAAAGATATGAGACCATGATGAGGGACCTATCATCATTCACTACTATCATCCATCTAGATTTGCATTGGAGATCACTTGCATCCACATAGCTCCATCATCACAACATAAGGATAGGACATATGCATCACACTTCATAGGGGGAGGGATTCTATTCTATTCCATGCACACATTCTATTATATTTTCTACACATAGTTATTTCTCGCTACTTCACAAAGTGCAAAGTGTGAAAAGAGCAACCTAGGGCATGTTTACACACTTGCACATAAAACTACATCAGGTATGAGATGTAGTGCGGTGCTCGATTATTAAGTCCACCATTGTGGCGATTGAGGTCGAGTCTGCCCACTTCACATGCATTTTTATTTTTAGGGTTTGATGCTTATTTTGGGGTCTTGTAGGTCTTTCTTTCATCTTGGATTATTGATGACATCCGGAACAGGACAACAAAGCTGATGTGATAAACTTCAAGGGTTTTGGACCATCTACCGAACCAGTGAATATTAGTTTGAGATCTTTTACAGGACAAGGCACCCAGATTGTATGCGAGCACCCGCGGATGCCCCGAGTCCCTCTCCAGGTGCTCCAATTCAGCTAGATCCTCGAGATCCATCCTTTTGGGACTTCTACATAGTTGTTTCTACTTCTGTATTTTCTAGTCATCACTGCGACATTGTCCTACAAACATCTGTTATTTAGCTAAGTTCTTTCCTCTTCTCTTTTACACATTTAGGGTTAGCATTTCCTTATGCATAGTTTTCTAGCTTACTTACATACTTCTTTATTTTATTTATTTACTTTTTAATGATTGTTCATAGCTTAGATTAACTATCCATTTGCTACATATTATCCAATTTTAGTTAATCATATATCCATAATTTGTGTTCTACATCCTATATGAAAATCTAATCAAATCAACCAATCCAAAACAAGTTCTACCCTTTGGGTACATACTCTTTGATCAAAAAATCCAACCAATCTAAAACAAGTTTTACTATTTGGTATACAAACTTTTATCATCTACTCCAATTTGAATATCTTAAACAATATTGCAACACAATCCAACACTTATCCATTTTCCTAGTTTACTAGGACCATTCATATGAACCTCTTTTTTATACTCCTACCCTTTAACAAAATAGTTACTACTAAGTAGAAAAATCTATAATATCTTCAACAATTTTGATAGAACCAACCCCCTTGGAAAAGATATTTATGATAAAGAAGAGAATGATGCAAGACAGTCTGAAATCATAGAATAAGAAAAAGAGAAAATATACAAACTCTTAAGACAAGATAAAAACCAATACCTTTTTTTTGCATCCTAGAAATGGGAGAAATGTCTTATAGATAAACCTGAATATAGCATCAAAAATAAAAAATCTAGCAATTCAATAAAAACATCCAATGAAGCCTTATTATAAAAAAACCATGAGATGACACAAGAACTTTATCATATAGCTTCTAAGGTTTCCAAAAACAATGAATAAAAAGAAAAACCTAATCATGAAACCAATAATATCATGGACATCCCTCAACCAAACTCTTCATTCACACAAGAGTGGAAGAACATGAAAGAAATGCTAATGGGAATGCAAAAATAAACCAAACAATTCAACTTCAAAGAGCTTTGTCCTTATCCATTTGATAAAGACATGTTACACATACCATTTCCTTCATCATTTAAAACCCCAAAATTGTATAAATACAAAGGAAAAATGACCCAAGAGATTATGTCAAAGATTTTTCCATGGCATGCCAAGAAGTAGCTTACAATGATATATACCTCTTGCATCTATTCCTAAAAGTTTAAGAGGACAAGCCTTTTAGAGATCAACCTAATATGGATTCTTTTCGAAATCAAGACAAATCAAAATTCATCAATTGAAATCACAACATTGTGAATGACGAGATCACTTATTCTCACAATGTTTAAAATGTTCAAACACCTCAATCAAAACCAAACAAATCAACTAATTAACCAATCTTCATTCCTAGGAAATACACCACTCCTCGTGGATTCAAAAAGACAATTCACACAATATGGAGAAAGTATTTCTAGTGTATTATGTCACTTAGCAAGTGTGCATATGATAATCTATCTAATATCAAGACTCTTCAAATAAGGGAAACCAAAACTAACATGGTACAAATAAAATGAATATTGCGAGTACCATCGTATAAACAAACTTTATATAGATCATTGTATGAAAATCCACCATTTCATTCAAGATTTAATTGATTATGGAGATATTGAAATTAAAAACACATCTAATACTAAAATGCCAAATGATAAATTAAAGGTGTTCTAAGACCCCTTTCCAAAACATGGTACGAATGATAAAGCTAAAGACAAGGGCTAATCCTCAAACAATGTGTTAGGATTATACCAGTTGTATAGATAAACAAACAAGCAATGAATAATGCAGAAAACATAAAACAGAAAAGAATTCAATAAAACAAAGACACGGATTTAACATGGTTCACCCAAAATGGGCTACGTCCACCAGAAACAACCAATCCTTTTATTCAGTCCAAAAAACTCTCTCTCACAGTATCGCCACTAATACAATGAGCCTCATACATAATGACCCTTTAAAGATATTAGGGTTTTTATCATTTTGGGAAACATAGAAAACCCTGGTTAGATCGTGACCTAATAAGGAACGGTCCAGATTTCACAATGCATAAATACATATAAAATGTGGCTTTTGGGGGTGTTGCCCCAAACCCTTTACGGGGGCCACCCCAGACCCTGCAAGGGGTGAATCCCCCCTTGCAACCCCCATCGCTATCAGGCTCCACAACCAACAATCTCCCACTTGGAGACTGATTGTTGTAACTCCACCACTACAACTCTTGCTTGGACTTTTCTTCTTGG
The DNA here is from genome assembly GCA_018340775.1 of Taxus wallichiana var. yunnanensis. Classification (NCBI taxonomy): domain Eukaryota; kingdom Viridiplantae; phylum Streptophyta; class Pinopsida; order Cupressales; family Taxaceae; genus Taxus; species Taxus wallichiana. The sequence goes on along the minus strand of CM031239.1, from coordinate 473,994,116 downwards.
CTTGTTTCTTCCACTTCAAGATCAATCTTGAAGACCCACAAAAGTTGAATGCAAATCCAACTTATCCTTTGTCATTGGCTTAGTAAACATATTAGCAGGATTATCATCTGTATGAATCTTCACCAACTCAAGCTTCCCATCCTCTAACACCTATCGTATGAAGTGATATCTTAGTTGAATATGTTTGGTTCTAGAATGGAAGGATGAGTTATTTTCAGGTGAATTGCACTTTGAATATCATTGTGTAACTTACAATCCCCTTGTTCCTTACCCAAATCCTCCATGAACCTGCTCATCCATAACATTTCCTTACTTGCCTTAGTCACTGCAACATATTCTACCTCTGTAGTAGATAGGGCAACTACCTTCTACAACTTTGAGATCCAACTCATTGCCACACCACCAACTATAAACACATATCCAGTAGTGCTCCTCCTGCTATCCACATCTCTGTCATATCTGAATCCACAAATCCATGTAAAGTATAATCTGACCCTCTAAAGCACAAGTGCCTACTACTGGTCCCTCTCAAGTACCTGAGAATCCACTGGACTACCTTCCAAAGTGTGCTTTACCGGATTTGCCATATACCGCTAACAACTCCCATTGCTTGGGAAATTTCGGCACAGTACAAACCATGGCATACATGAGGCTCTAAGTCTTTGAAGAATAAGGAACCCGTGCCATATAATATTTTTCCTCTTGTGTTGTTGGGCATTGCTCTTTACTTAATCTAAAATGCCTAGCCAATGGTGTACTAATTGGTTTTGCATTCTGCATCTGAAACCTCTCTACCATCTTTTCTACATAGTCCTCCTAAGATAACACCAATTTCTTATTTTTCCTATCCCTCTTGATTTGCATACCAAGGATTTTCTTTGTTGCACCCAAATCCTTCATTGAAAATGTTTGTGCAAGCTTTTCCTTAAGATTTGTAATTTCTTACATATTAGACCCTGCTACAAGCATATCATCTACATATAACAAAAGAATAATGTGGCTCCCACTATCCAACCATTTAAAGTACACACAATGATCTGATTGACATCTAGTAAAACCATGCTCATGCATAAAACTATCAAACTTCGGATACCATTTTGGGAGCTTGCTTGAGCCGTATATGCTCTTCTTCAACATGAAAACCAATTTCTCCTTACCCTTCACCTCATATCCAAGTGGTTGCTGCATATAAATATCCTCCTCCAAGTCACCATGGAGAAATTCCATCTTGACATCAAGTTGCTCTAAGTGTAAATCTTCAACAACTAAACTTAATATAGTACGAATGGAAGACATCTTTACAACAGGGGAGAAAATTTCATCAAAATCGATACCTTTCTTTTGTTCATACCCCTTCACTACAAGCCTTGCTTTGTACCTTTTTCATCCACCTTCTTCTTCTTTCACATGGTAGACCCATTTGTTTTGTAGTACTCTCTTCCCAGCCGGAAATTTGACTAAATCCCATGTTTGGTTCTTCTCCAAGGAGTCCATCTCCTCATTCATGCCACACTCCCACTCCTTAGTGGACTCCACCTACATTGCCTCATCAAATCTCTCTGGCTCACCACTATCTATTAGTAATAAATAATACAAAGTAGGGGAAAATATTTCTAGAGGTCTACTAATATGTTGTGACCTTCTTACCAAAGATGGGGGTGTCACAAGATCATTGTTTTCTTACTGCTCATTTTCTTGAATTTCGACAGAGTCAGGTGACATATGACCTTTAATTTGTTGTCATTCTTAGCCTATAGAATTGTTAACCTCGGTGCACTGTAGGTGGATAATTTTCACCCAAGATTTCATTTTTAGGAGCTATATCCTCAACCAATTCTTCCTTGGGATTTTTTTCATCATGTACCTAATTCTTGTACTGGATCAATTTTCACGCCAAAAACATAATGACTCCTAATTATCTTAGATTCATCTAGATTCTAAAACAAAAATCCATAATCACCATTAGAGCCATAGCTTATGAATGTACAATGTTTGGATTTTGAATCCAATTTCTTCCTGTTTTCTTTATTAACATGTACAAATGCCTTTGAACCAAATACTCTTAAAAATGAAAGGTCTACCTCTTTCTGGTCCAAGATTCTTTGGGAAATCCTCCCTCTAGTACACGCGAAAGCCCACGGTTGATTAAGTACACAAAAATATCTATGACCTCTGCCCAAAACTAAAGAGGCAGCCCCACATGCAATCTCATTGACCGTGCATGCTCCATTATTGTTCTATTCATCCTCTCACTAACACCATTTTGTTACGGAGTCCTAAGAACTATTTTCTCTCTACGAATCTGTTCAAGGAACAATAATAATCAAATTTCTTACTGCAATACTCACCGTCATTATCGATCTCAAACATTTCAATTTAAAACCACATTGGTTCTCGTGAAGTGCTTTCCATTTCTTAAATGTAGCAAAGACATCAGACTTACGCTAATGCAATATACCCATACCTTCCTTGTGGCATCATCTAGGAATGTGACATAGTATAGAGAACCATCGTGAGATGTAACATGGGCCTGACCCCCACACATCTGTATGAACTAGCTCCAATTTTTTCTCTTTCTTGGTATTCCCTGCCTTGAGAAATTTAACTCTTTTCTATTTCCCAAAAATGCATTGCTCACAAAACTCTAAGTCCAATTGCTTCAAACTTGAAAGCTTACTCATTGTATATATCTTCCCCCTCAGGTAGATATGGGAAAAATAGAATAATATGGAGATCACGACATAAGGTGTCGACATGAAGAAATTTGCACCTTGGCGCAGGTAAAGGGCGCACGACATAAGGTGTCGACATGAAGAAATTCGCACCTTGGTGCAGGTAAAGGGCACATGACATAAGGTGTCGACATGAAGAAATTCGTGCCTTAGTGCAGGTAAAGGGTGCACAACATAAGGTGTCGACATGAAGAAATTTGTGCCTTGGCACAGGTAAAGGGCGCACAACATAAGGTGTCGACATGAATAAATTCACGCCTTGGCACAGGTAAAGGGTGCACGACATAAGGTGTTGACATGAAGAAATTCACGCCTTGGCGCAGGTAAAGGGCACACGACATAAGGTGTCGACATGAAGAAATTTATGCCTTGGCACAAGTAAGAGTATGTCAACATAAGGATGGATGCACCGAGGTGCATCTTCAGGAGGCACAACATTTTGAGTGCTGACAGGAAGCAGACCCTGACCCAGATATTCAAATGGCCATAACTTTTCACAGGGAGCTCGGATTCATGCAAGGTTGGAATTTTCAGAAAGCTTACGAGGTCCTTTGTCCAACTATGAGATATATTTAATTGGGTAAGAACAAATTCTTAAAAATGCAAAATACGATTCGCCACTTTTTGGGTTTTTAGGGTTCTCACCTACCACCATAATGAGATGAATTAAATGTAACCTAGAGGTGGTTGGGGTAGATTTGTATTTCCTCTCTTTCCTCTCTCATTCTTCCTATAAATTTTAAGGAGGGATTCTTTCTAAAGGTTGGACATTCTTGTTTTTCCCCTCCCTTCTTCTCTTTGGAGTGAATTTGTGGAGTTCAAACCTCCTATCTAAAACTGTAATGCAACTTTGCCTCTTGGCATTTTGTAGTGTATTGTATCAATGTTTGGAGTAAATAATGCATGTCTGTGGATGATTCTCAACCCTCTCTGTGTTCATTTGCATCTTCCGATCTTTCACTTTGCAAATCTATAATCTATGTATGATCTTGCATTACATTTTAATGGTTTGTGTTTATTGCAAGACATATGTTTCTTCATTCCTCGGTGCATCACCTTTGTTAGTTTAGGTTTATTTTTGTGCATATTCTTATCCTGTCTCCTTATAAAGTTAGATTAGGTTTTTGAGTAAACCCTCTGCATTTTTATGCGTGCATCGAACAAAGGAATAGGAACCGGCCTTCATTCGGAGAGCTTTCCGTTTCACAAGGTCCACACTTTGGAAAAGCTCCATGTTATGCAATCACCTGTGAGAGTCTCAACCCATCGAGTTGTAGACATTTAGGGGTGCTGTGATTCACCATCAACATTACCTTTTTCTGTAGAATTTTCATGCCCTTCTCACTCATATGTCCCGATCTCTTTGTGCCACATGTTGACATCCTCATCTCAAGTAGACAATATGGTAGAAGAATTAGATATATAAGTAGACAAATAAAGAGTGCCTACTTTATTACCCAGTGCCACTACCAAGGCACCATTGGAAACCTTCCAAGAATATGAAGTGAATGTGATTGTGTAACCTTCACCACCAAACTATCCTATAGAGATGAGATTTCTCATGAGGTTAGGTACATGCCTCATGTCTCTTAATATCCATGTATTTTTGTTCTGTAATTTCAGGTGTACATTGCCCTTCCCGAAAATTTTTGATGACTCATCATCACCCAAATAAACTTGTCCAAAATTTCCTTGGACATACTCTTTAAAATATCTCTTATCAGGGGTTACATGGAAAGAGGCTCCTGAATCTATTACCCAAGAATCTACTCTAGTATCAAGAGAAAGTATAAGAGCATCCTGAACAATATTACCTATCGAATTTTCCTCTTTAATACCTTCAGGCTGATTTTATTTGTTTCCTTTGAACCAAAAATCCTTTTTAGAATGTCCTCTCTTTCCACAGTTCAAGCAAGTAATGCCTCTACTCCTAGATTTGGATCTGCCCATATTTGATTTAGATCTCCCATGAGCCTTACTATTTGATTTCTCTTTGATCCTCCTCTACTCTCCATATTCAATGCATTTCCAAAAGAAGAATTTTCCCCACGTAATTTTCTTGCGCATTTCCTCATTTAAAATGACACTTTGAATACATCTTCAAATTTAAGAGAAGTAGCTGATGTATTACTAAGCGCCATTACTAACTTGTCCCAAGTTTTTGGCAAAGAACATAGGAATAATAATGCTCTAACCTCCTCATAAAATGAGATATTAGCTGAATCTAACTGATTTACAATAGTGTGGAAATCATTAACATGGTTAGATACAAATCCACCTTCTTGCATTTTTAGATTAAACAATATTTTCATCAAATAAACTTTATTAGATGCACTAGGTGTTTCATATAAATTATCTAGGGTTTTCATCAACTCTACCGTACTCTTCGCCTATGAGATATTTGAAGTTCTGAGACGATGTTAGACTCAATCGAATCACACTGAGAGCCTCCCTGTCTAGAACCTTCCACTCCTCATCAGACATGATTGAGGGTTTCACTTCTTCACCTCCCAACAGTAGGTATAGATCCTTTTGATACATGTAATCTTTCACTTGCATTTTCCATAGCCTGGTGATTTCAGCCATCAAACTTCTCAACTCTGAACTTATTATCCTCTTCCATTTTTGCTTCTCCCACTCAAACAGAAATCCCTCTATGAGTATACTACCAACAAATAAATCTAAAATGTGCTCTAATACTAATTTTTAGGATTATACCGGTTGTACGAATAAACAAACATACGATGAATAATGTAGAAAATGTAAAAGAAAAGAATTCAATAAAACAGAGACACTGATTTAACATGGTTCACCCAAAATGGGCTACGCCAACAAGAAATAACGAATCTTTTTATTCAATCCCATCACTCACAAGTGCCTCCACTAATACAATGAGCCTCATACATAATGACCCTTTAAAGATACTAGGGTTTTTATCATTTTGAGGAAACATAGAAAACCACCCGTTAGATCTGTGACCTAATAAGGAACAATCCAGATTTCACAATGCATAAATACATATAAAATGTGGATTTTGGGGCACTTCCCCAAACCCCACCGGGGCATCCCCATACCCCATGAGGAAAAGCCCCCTTGCGACCCCAATTTCTTATCGGGCTCCTGACCAACAAAATGTTGAATTTAATTCTATCATTTCATTTATAGAACATGCACCTAATGCCATGGCCACCATCCAATTCCATGCTCCTAATTATGTGGTAATAACGTGCCATAAAAAGGTTTAGATATCTATGAAAAACAACCATCCACATCCTTAATACCTTAAACATAGAATCTAAAATCTAATCCTAATCCAAAATAAACATCTAGCGCTAAATATTCCTCCGATTCTTATGATATTATCACAAAATTAGGAAGACATTTGTAAAAATATTCCTCACAAGTTACTTAAGTCATTTCCCATACTTCAAGAGATCCTTACTCATTCACTTCATGATGCACATGTTCGAAGATTATCAAAACCCAACAATTCCAAGCCATGATTACAAATCTATCACCTAATAGTTCGATCCTCTCATTTGGTCATCATGACCTTTTTGAATGCAAATATCAAAAAAAATGATTCCTTATATATTGAAGAATTCATAACTCATCATAAAATTAAAAGAGTGCTTACAGACAATGGAGCAACATTGAATATTTTCTCTATGAAGCTGTTAAGATGCCTTGGTTATAATGAGGAAAGTCTAGGAACTAACGTCATCACTATTCATGGTTATGATAACAGTGAAAGATAATCATTATGAATAATCACATTATCTTTGAAGTTTATACTAAAAACTTTGGAAACATTTTGTCATGTTGTGGATGTTGAAACCTCTTATAATATTCTCCTTGGTTAACCATAGATCCATTCCATGTTTGTCATTCCTTCCACTTTCCACTAGTGTATTAAATTCCCTTACAAAGGAAAAGAATTTACCTTACTTTCTGATGTCCAACCATTTGAATATTACAAAATTCTAGAGGATATATATAAACACACAAAGTATTTACCTTTTGTAGATAAATCCTTATCTCCTCACATAATTCCCTTCACTGATGGAAACCACATTGATCCTGATATCCTTATGAAACTCCAAAATTCTACCTCTTCCATTCCACCTGAAATCAAAATAGTTGACAAAGCTATTAGAGAATATGAACTCCAAAATGCTTTTCATGTTGGAAAATTACCTTGATCTCCATGTAATTATGGAAATCCTAATGCTTCCCACTTCAAAGTGACTCATATTTATCACCTTGGAAATTCACTTTGAAGCGATTCAAATATCTAGAAGATGAGAACATTGAAGGTACTAAGAGATCTTAGTTTTATGATGATTAGTTGGCCACATGCTATGAATATTTTAAATACAATAAAACTAATAAAATGATGAAGAATATGTAGTGGAAAGGTAAATGACTCAAAAACATGAACAAGGTTTCCTTGATCATATTATGTATATAAAAACCTCTATCATCATGGTATATGTTTTAGCTCATGTGAAACCATGCCGGTATTGATCGATGTCTTAACTAGTGATGAGGATATTGACTCAAACATTGAGACATGTTCCACACATAGCCTCTTTTATAACTTCAACACAAATCTATTCACCAAAAACTAGTCCATTCAAATAATTGAATTTGACCTCATACATCCTAGTCTCATAAATTAGGATCAATTAAATCACATATCCATGGATCTCTTTCAAAACAATGAGGCCATTGAATAATTTCTCGGGACTTAAGACACTATACCCATTTCCGATCACATGAATAGATCTAATATTAACCTAGAAACTACATCCTATTTTGGAGAAGAACTCGAGTACCATCGTCTAAAAAAAAAAAAAAAAAAGAGAAACAAAATCTCCACAATGAAAACCTCATTGAGGTGCTATTCGAGAAACAAAAAAGAAGAAAAGAAAAACAATAAAAAGAAAAAGGATGCATCTCTAGTGGAAACCCTTCAGAGAAACTAAAGAGAGGGGAATCTCCTTCACATAAAATAAACAATCTACATCAACCTATGATACTGAGAGAGATCATTCTCATTTCAATGCACTCAACAAGTTTCAACAACAAGCAATCATCAAACTACTACTTAAGCACTGTAATCCACTCAAAATGCTAAGATTGAATACAAATCTATAAGAAAATTTTTGATCTCTTTACCTTATTATTCTCCTTTCAAGAAATGTACCTATGTAATCACATCATCCAATGCAATGAAAACTAATATTTTATCGATAACAACAAAATTAGATCGAAACCTCATTATTCTCAACATTTTCCTTTACTAGCTTTCACATTGCTCTAGCTCAAAACAATCAACTTTTAGGAAATTTTAATCTTATTGTCCCAATATATCACTCTTCAATGCTCCACTAGCCTACTCGGTGTACAAATAATATCTTATGATGATAAACTAAGAAGAAAAACCCAATTAACTTCTCCTTTTGTCAAAACTACATCCTTTAGTTCTTAAAAACAATTTCTTGGGTGGGTTTATAGTTAGAACAATCTAGACATGCCCTGAACAAGGTAAAGATATTTTAAAACACCTTTTAAGCCCTAGAAGGTGTGTGATAAATTTTATACCTTTACTCCTTGCTATGTCACTTTTCCACTATTCTTGTTCCTATAAGCCCTATCACCTTACTTTTCAAGCATAAATTTTCATGCAAGATGCTCTAACCATACTGTAGACTTTTCCCAATACCCATTTGGGTTTTCATTGTCCACTAAGTTACAAAGATTGAATAAAAGGTAAAACCTATTTTTTGATAAGTTGACCTCTTTAAATAGGTCTTTCAACGTGGTAAATTTTCCTTTCATCTCTTTGCCAAAGACTCGGGAATATATATCCACTTCAACCCTTAAAATTTTCAAATACGAAAGACTATGTTATCAAGATGGCTTCTACCAATTTTGACTCACTTTGTAGACACCTAGAATCCACTTACGTAGTTTTAATACTAAAATTGCCTTTGATGATCCTCTTTCCCACCATTTTCGTAATAATTAGTACTTTTCGCTAATTAGCTAACATTCCCTTCATTTTTGTTAATTACATTTCGTTAATTAATTATCCTTCCTATCACTTCAGATGCTAATTAATGACCTTTCGTTAGTTATAATCCACTTCTAATTGGTTAATTAAACATTATTAGTTAATTACGCCTTCTATTTTAATAATAATCCCCTTTTATTGGTCAAATTCCCCTCTTACATCCCACAAATCTTGCTAATTTTCCTCTAAATAGCTTCTATAAGCTTATACTTACCTATTAATTAATCACATTTGATTAATTAGACCCTTCTCAACTTCCATAAGTTGTACATTCTTTGTTAATTATTCTAAAACATGCTTATCCTTTGTATTTATTCTTTGGGATTTTGTCCAACATCCACTAATTTGCAAGCCTTTCCCAAAAAAGTAAGCTATGTAAAGGACCAAGCTCCTTCCTCTCAAACTTACACCATGCTTTGAATAGTTATTATTATAGGCATTTTGATAAAAAGCATTCTCCCTTGTTGGAATAGCTTCCTAATCTTTGCCTCCATTTCTCTCATGCTTGAGTAGAAAGGAAGATCCAAACATGGCCTTGTAGCCATTTTAGTGAGATATTTTCCTCACTTGGAGATCAACAAATAATTTGATTGCTAAATGATCTAATTAGGTTCATATTTTGAGTAGCAATAAAAAAGAGTAGGAATGGCTTAGCATTAGATGTTTCATTCATGTTTATGCATTAAGATAGTTATTTCCTTTACGCTCTTATCATGATGTTAATGGTAGATTAATTTTAATTTGAAACTACTTGGTGTTAGTTTCATTTAGATTAGTTTAAATTAGTTTAACATGCATACATTTGGCATGCCCGGTGGGACTTAATCCATTGTCCCATGCACTTAATTTCAATTTTTTGTAGTTAAGTTTCATTTTTTCTTATTAACCTCTATTTTGCACATGTTGATCTAACGTGTATTTCTTAACTTGTTTTGTTGAGTTTGCATGTGTTGAGTGTTCCTTGCAGGTATAAAGGAGGCGAAGTGCTATCAAAATTGGATCTTGATATGAAAAATTCAACCTTTCTCCATGTTTTCATTTTTAGAGTTTCATTGCTCATCATTTTGCATACTAGTTTTGTCAATTTGTTGAAAGTGTTAAGTTTTTTTTATCATCAATGTTAATGTTTGATAGCATTGAGTCTTCTTTGCATTTATTAATGAGATGGGTTCTTGTCAAAATTGAATCTTGATTGAAAAAAATTGACCTTTTTGCAGAATAAGGGACTTTTTTTTGACATTTTTGAGTATAGGTTAAGTGCATACTGTGAGCATAAGAGCATATGCATAACCCATCTCCCAGAGGCCATAACGTTTTCTCCCAAACTCGAAATGACTCCATTTTTTGTGACAAAAAGGTATTGAAGTTTCTAGACACAAATATTGCACATTAGACAATATTTAGCCCAGTCTTATACTATGATTTAAAAGGTTCTCAAGTGTACAAAGTACTAATTAATCCCACCTTTTGGCCACATTTTTCTTATCTTTTTTTCATCTTTCCCCGTATTTCGATACTTATCAGCCCATTTCATGACCGTTCCAAAATTATACTGAAATCGGGCACCCGACTTATCTTTGGGGTGCCTCGAGGCACCCGGTTCTAGTCTGGGCACCCTAATCTATGCATAACATATTCCACTTCTTTTGGGTCACTTCTAGTTGTTTTTCATCCTTATCTTCTTCTCATACCAACCTTATTAGGATTAATTATGAAATTAAGCTTGAAAGCCCTATAAATATAAAGTTATAAGACCATAATAAGGGTCCTATGTCATTGCATCTTATCAGTACTATCACTTCATCTAGGGCTGCATCCATTGCATCACTTACATCCACATAGTGCCATACACTCAAGCTAGGAGATCTCGCATCAAAAAAGCTGCATAGGAGGAGGGATTCTATTCTATTCCATGCACACATGCTACTTACATTTCTATAGCTACTATTGCTCGCTACTTCACAAAGTGCGACTGACATGAGAGCACCTAGGGAATAACATGCACACACACACACACACCAGAACTACATCAGGGTCTGTAATGTAGTGCAACACTTAGTGATAAGTCCACTAGTTTGGTGGTTGAGGTCAGTCCAACCCATTCATATGCATATTTTATTTTTCTAGGGTTGGATACTTCTCCTTGCATCATGGGTCATTCTACAGTTCATCTAACGAATCCGACACGACAGATAAGAAGAACTCAAAGACACTTAGCGACCATACAATATTCAAATTATGAGGATTTGTACTATTTTGAGTGCCAGATGATCATGAGACCAAGGCACCATGAGGTGCCCAAGTACACTCCTAAACACCTGTGTCATTTTAGATAGCCTAGATCTACCCTTTGCAGGGTCCCACGAGTATTTATCGCACTACCGAAGTTCGGTTCGGATCTATGACAACTCTTTGTGATCTGTTATTATCAGCTGAGTCTATTCCTTACTCTTCTCTTACACAATAGGGTTTCATTTTATCTATAATATTTTATTTACATTTATCTCATACTTCTTTATTTAATTTACAATGTTTTAGTCCTCCTAAGTAGATTAACACTAAAACCCTAAATACCCCATATAGGACATTATTTTTGTTAATCATTTTTGGTGAACTTGACATATTTTCTACCACCTTCTAAGGTTTCATCCTCACACCCTTTTATCCCACCATGTCATCCTCTTACTAGGTGATGGCCCACTCTTCGTACCCCACCTATACACCTACCAAGGTCACCAATATAACTACTACCGCAACCAACTTCATGCATGTCTACACTCAAGCATCCACCTCACTTTCTCCCACCCCATCGACTCATCCATCAACATAGTCACTACTCATCACACTCGTATCACTCCACCGGTTTCCATACCACCAAAAGTTACATCCTCTGCTCCCCCACTTGCTCCTAAAGGCTATGATATTATCGACCATATTAAAAATACACGTGCTAAGATATCCCTTTACAATTTATTACGTGATGCACTAGACTACCAAACTACCATTGAGGCTACTCTTCGTGCCATTCATGTTGAACGCGATCACTTTACCGAAGCTTCTTCCCATCTAATTCAGTCTCTTTGTAATTTACCCTATTTGATCTCTTTCACGGATGAGGACATATCACCTGCCACCCATAATAACCCTTGTGCACCCTTTCTCATTACCACTATCATTAGTACTACTTGTATTAAGCATGTCCTCATTGACAATGGGTCTACCATTAATCTCTATGCCCATTCCCTCTTACAACAATTAAGCATCAATGATAGTCTCATCTCTCATAACTCCACTCTCATCCGTGGTTATGATTCCTCCACTCGTATATGCCTAGGCATAATTTGCCTTCATATTCAAGTCATACCTAAAAGTGTTCTTACTGAATTCTACATCCTCGATGCTTCTTTTCAATTCAATCTCCTCTTAGGAAGGCCTTAGATCCACACAATGCAATTTGTACCCTCCATAATACATCAATGTGTCAAATTCCTTTATGATGGTTATGAACATACTATTACCGCTGACCCAGAACCATTCAAATATTGTTGGATTGAACCTGTCACTTCTATGCCTATCCCACCACATCAACCTATCTCGTATGCTAACCTGGATAAATATGATGTCTACCAATCTAGTGCACCTACCTTTCCTTCTCCAGCCTATATATACTCACACTTTAGTTATTATTTCACCCAATGCATTTTTCCATGCTAGTACTCCATCCCAATCACCTCTACACCTACACCACCCTCTAATGTCCTCAATAGTGCTACCCAAATAGATGACGTACACACCAACATTTCCACCGAGTCCAATGATGAGGTTGATGTTGTTGAACTCACTGATGAAACATTACAGAAGCTTGATTTTACTCCTCTCGGTGTGGACAATTCTTATTTTGAAGAAACATTTGTCACTGATGGCCCAGGAGAGCACCAATTCAAAAACCCTACTTCCACTGATACCATGATCTTATATAAGGGCTATGTTAATAGTGTCAACACAGTTTTATCTACCTCTCCACTAGAAGTCGTCTTGCGACCACCCTTCACATTCACTTTATATATAAATAAGACATTTTGGGAACACATTCCTCTTGATCTTGCTAATTTTGATACTATCTATACATGTGATTTCTTACCCAGGTTTGACATGATGCTTAATGAAATATTGCCACCTCCCCATTCACCCCATCTTTATTACGGTTACTTCCATACTATAATGGCTTATGGAAGACGAGTTTTTCACTTAATAGTATTTGTTACACACACGCCCATGGGTTGCCATTTACACTTGGATGATCTTGGCTTGATTATATTGGTGGTACCCTCGACCCGCTTCATTCTTCACTCTCCTTCCCCATGCCTTTTGGTACTATCTCCATTGCTAATGATTCTTCTCTTACATATGTACCTAACATTTCATGTTGGTGTGCTCATGGATGCCCACCAATTGCTTTTATGGATGAAGAATATGTGATGAATTCTTATCTCCTTCGTTGTAATGCATCTTTATATGATCCACCTCATTCTATCACCTACCAAGTTTCAATGCCGCTCCGGCCGGTTTCAATCGACAATGATGATTTACTTGACAGTAATTCCATAGTCCTTTTTTCACATTGTCACTTGGGGGAATAAACACTATACATTCCCACCATCCTCATTATACCATGGTCACATGTCTTTCTCCTTTGATCCCTCACATATCGACATCTTTATCACATATTATCGCACCCTCCTTACTCGATGACACACCCTAGTGCTTCGGTTTACATTAGACTATTGAGGGAATACTATTACACTAAACCCCACACACTACACTTCAAGACCTATACATTATATTATCCTACACCTATGCATCACATATCTTCATTGCATTCATCATCCACATACTACACTATTTGTCATTACATATACGTCTAGTTTTCTATTACATCTCTACGAGTCTACATTTACGCTAGAAGTACATTATATCTACATCTAGCTTTATATATTACCACTACACATTCCATTTTATATCTACGCTTATTAATACATATTACACACTTATACCATGTCAATACATCCTATAAATTCTACATGCTACACTAAATTTCCTTATACTTGGGTCTAGTTTAATCTATTATCATTACACATTTTATTCCTATCTACACACTTATTGCATTACACATTCCATACCCTACTACACATTCTACATTACATTTCCGCACTGCACACACATTCACATACCTTGTGGTTGTCTCACACTACAATCTATGCACCGCACTCACCACCCTATGATGTAATTTATTTCCTCAGTCCATACTCGACTGCCGAGGGTTTACCAATCAAATGTACCTTACCTACATACGACATGTCATCATACCACATTCATTAGACTAGTGACCTATGCTCTAGGCTATATTAACACCCATACTCATCCATCACATACTTTAGTGGTATACACTTAGGTTAAATCACCACTCTTTTCATCACTCCTACATCATCCTATTACATCCTATCATATGCTATTATCTCCTCCCATTACATTTTCTCAATTCAAAATTATTCCATTACATTATCACACCTTCCATCCTCCGTAGTGGTATACACCTTAGGTTAAATCACCACTCCATCCATTCATCCATTCTAATTTATCCTCGTACATCCTATCATCACACATTCTATTATCCTATTCTACATCATTCTATTACATCATCATTTATTCTACTCATCACTTAGTGGTATACGCTTTAGGCTAAATCACCACCTCATTCTTATTCATCACATAGTGTTCCACGCTAAGTTCTAAACCACCACCTTCCCTTAACCACTACGTACTCATTTATGATCCATCCGACTTCATCACCCATCTCGTAGTGACATATGCTATAAGATACATCGTCACCTTCTTCTTCCATCATGTAGTGATATACGCTTAGGGATAAATAATCACTCCTTTATTTCAACCATGCTATGGTAAACACTTCATTAGAGGGTCCATGCATATCTTTCCATATACCACATTCCCATCCATTCATCTCATAGTGATATACACTTAGAGATAAATCATCACTCTTCCATTCAAACACGTCGTGGTATATACTTAGGCTATAGGGTCCACACACATATTGCCATTCATCTCCCCACCATACACTCATTCTATAGTGATATATGCTTAGAGCTAAATCATCACTCCTATGATCAACAAATTCATGATATACGCTTTGGCTATAACGTTCACTCACATTTTATTCCCATGTCACATTACATCACCACTCCCCATACACACTCATTCATGTGCGCTACTAGAAAAACCAACATTACTTGACCATTTCCCGATGACGCACTCTCGTTTAAGGTTCATTCTTGACTACTAAGTGGGAAAACATGAACCTCACTGCATACACTTCCATACACTTGGGGGTACATTGCTCCTATCATTCCATCTTGCATTCCATTCCATCCATCCACATCATACTGCAATGTCTTGGTAGCATTTACTTTTGCATACTAGTGTTTTGCATGCTTATCTTACTACACATGTTATAATGCTTTCTTATATGTCATTATCATACGGACACGCGTTCACATCTTTTTCTAGTGTGATCGTAGATACATGACATTTACACGTGACATGGATGCTCACCTTCTACCCTTACTATATTGGTCATTTGAGGGCATCCACATTCATCTCATATAGGTGTTATTGTTTCATTTTGTACTTAGCATATTTTACTACTTGCTTCTACATGCTTTGACATATTGGTTTTCACTCTAACATGCTAATGGGTGTTCCATGTGCAACACTTGTTTTGCAGGACTACATGTTTCCATGACTACCTTTTTGTTTCTACTTGTCTGCTTTTGTTTGCTATTGTTTGTGGGATTTTCCCTTTGCTTGTGTGCACACTTGACTATTGTTTGTGGCCATGATGGCCTTGCGTGTCTTACGACATCATGAGTGATGTCCCATGTTTAAAACCCACTTTGTGCGGTCTACTTGTTTTCTTGCATGTTTACACTACTATGCTTGGTAGTTTTTCTACATTATCTGCATATTTTACACTTACTTACATGCATGCATTTAGAATAACACTTGTATTGGCTAGAAATCCCCTTTTTGCACTCATTGGTATCTACCAAGCATTTCCCTTCCCATGTAGGGCACAATTTTACAAGTCGAGTGCAGTTGGTCCTCTTTTGGGGCCGCATTCTCCTTCCAGGTCATCACATGCACCCCCAAAGAGGGGGCATCATTGAGGGTTTCTACTAACACAACGTATCTACAATGGTTCACCCATAATGAGTGACCTTAGACCAGTCCTATGAACTCCATACATAGTGGCCTTAACAGGACATGGTGTCTTTCGAGTAAATTATGTGGAGTGGTTATAGACTGGGGGTTATAATGGGTGGCCTCTCTACACTTCTCTGTCTAGTGGCGTAGGATTTACCAAAAAACCAATGCAGTATAGAGACCTTTTCAACAAGTTTCAGCAGAATCAATTAGAGTTGGAGGACACAAAGCATTTCCTTCCTACACTTCTTCAGCCAGGGTGGCGTGATATCAATTGAAAACTCACGAAGCTTCGGGATATCCTTCTACACCATTTTTATCAACATGGATCAGTTGCTCATGTTCCATTTTTCTATTTACACTTTCTATTCTAGCATATTTTACATACATACATATTTGAATACTTGATCATTTTCTCCTTGTAGATCCACCAGTATTAGAAACAAGTAGTCAAATTGGGGGCAATAACAACAACACACCACGATGGTACTTGCCATATTAACCATGCAGTACACCACACACATGCAATAGATATGCATGCATTCTACCCTAGGTTCACTCGCATCACTTTTATTCACATTTTTCATCTTTAATCCACGCTCTTCCAAATTTTTATTTTAGTCATTCCATGCTTGACTCTAGTCCTTCGACACGTATTCTTCTATATTCTACATGGTTATCATGTACACATCTCTATCTAATTTATGTTATCAAGTTTTCCCAAACTTATCTCTTTTAATCGACTCATCCTTGGATCAATTCCGGTGATCCAAAGACTATTTTAAATCTCCTTACTAGATTGAATGGCAAATTGACATTCATAGGTTGAGAGACATAAGCGGATGAACTCTTGTATGTTACAAATTATTTGGTCTTATAAGATCGTGCCTACATTTGGTTGTATGTTTGTGCTTGGATCTTTGGGATTGATCTATCTCTTCGGACATTCAACAACGTAAGTGGAACGAATCACAGCTTCTTCACGACTATGAAGGGAATCTAAATCCTAAACCTATGGGATTATCCTAACGATATTCTAAACTAAGGTAAATGCACCTACTTCCTAGCTATGTCTACTTATTCGGGTGATAATATAACCTAAGATTCATATTCTATTTTGTTGGGATGATGTCCTAACCTAAGTTGTTGTGTTAAATGGAATAAGGGAGAAATAACCTAAGGTAATGCTAGGCTATTTTTAACCTATACTTAATACTATTTGGTTGTAATTTTGATCTAACCTAAGGTGGTAATTACTTATGGAAATGATTTTGATTAAACCTAAGGTTATAACCTAAGTTATGGAAATCTATCCTAAACTATTGAAGGGGACCTAAGGTTGCATGGCATGTTGGCGACGGTTCCAAAGGAATTTATTTGATTTGATTTGTTTGAATAAATGGGAAGTACTGCCAGTTTTGGCAAAGGCATGTAAAGTTAGTGGGACTTACGTGGAGTCTTCACTAAAGTTGGAAATGCATGCTGAAGTGGAAATAGGTTTCACCAATTTTAGGAGGCGGTGGCAAGGAGAGATAGGTGGGAGATTGGGTAGTAATTGCATTAATGAACCTCAAATTTTGTGTGCAAACCATCTTGGAAACAATGAGGGTGGATTTGTTGGAGGTTGTTTGGTCTTGCATGCCTTGCGATTTTTGCTCTGCATGGAGCTATCTGGTTCTTCGAACCAGCAGTTTGACTTTTACTTTATGGCTATTTTTGGTTTCTTTGGTATATTTTTGATCCAAGGAAAGTATATGAGGCATTGGAGAAAGAGATGTTTGGTTGTTGATCTTTCTTAGAGGAAAAAAAAAGTTGGAAGCTCGGATGGAAGTCTCCTTCGAATTGGAAGAACTATCAGGCATGATAGGCTCTACCCATTAAGATTTCTTGCTTTCTTCTAAATGTTTCATTAAAATAACTCTGCTCTCATGAGATAAATTTTTTCATG
Source organism: Taxus wallichiana var. yunnanensis (assembly GCA_018340775.1). Classification (NCBI taxonomy): domain Eukaryota; kingdom Viridiplantae; phylum Streptophyta; class Pinopsida; order Cupressales; family Taxaceae; genus Taxus; species Taxus wallichiana. Next base: position 473,976,076 of record CM031239.1, on the reverse strand, counting down.
TTTTTTCAAGTTATTTACATTCATGATCGAATGAATCTCTGTAATTTTGGATATGAATTCATTACATGATAATGTTTGTCTTTGGATGTTCTCTCTGTGCAAGTTCAATGGTGATATACATGTGGAACTCGTGTTCAAGGCTTTGTGTTTTGTTATGAACTTATATTTGAGACTTGTGTTTGTTCGAACTTGTGTTCGAGGCTTTGTGTTTCATTCGAACTTATATTGTTCTAAATTTGTACTCGAAGCTTTGTGTGGTTTGAACTCATATTCGGGACTGTCTGATCGAAAAGAGCTCAATTTAATGGATTTTATTTAAGTCTACTTTGGAATCATCTATTGGACGCATCTTGTGTTTGGAAGGATTATAGAGCTTCATTCCGTCCTAGACTGTACTATTTACTTCGAGCATGTGATGGCATGCAAATGTCGAGGATATTCTACTCTCCTTTGCTTTGGGTAACCCACGTTTTATTTGAAAGTCTTGATTTGTTTTTTTAGAAGGATCTTTGGACCTTTTATGGAACAATATCTTGTTGTGGGGATATGGAACATTTGGTCAATAATGTATTATTGCTTACTCATTGGTACTAATTAGAGCTCTTTTGAAGCTTGATCAATAATGGGTTTTTGAATTTTATGGAAATGTTGTGTTCATACTTCTTCTGGTGTTATTTGATTGGAACAATTACCTTCTCTGTCTCAATCTTTATGTACTAGATGGAGTTGTGAAAGTCATTTTGTTGTGATTTTTGTTTTAGTCAATTTTGAGGGTAATGTTGAGACCTTGCTTGACTTAAACGTGTGTTGGGTTTTTGTACTCTCTTTCAAATCCTTTTAATTGATTCTTGGTTTTTAAAAGAGAGAAGAGTTGAATACTCTTGTAAGATGAATCTTATTTGGAAGGATATAGTACCTCTGGTTTGGGATTGTTTCATATAATTTGTTCTTCATTATGATCACGAACTATATGTTTCTTTTGTATGGAGCTGAGTAAGTCCTTGTAGTTGGGATTTCAGTTACTATCGAGTTCGTGAGTATTATAGAAACTTTTCTTAGCTCAATACTTTGGTGTTGGGTTTTAGTATTCTCTTTTAGATTCATTTGATTAGATTTATGAGTCTTTAAAAGGAGAAAGGAGTAGGTTACTCTTGTGGACTGTATCTTGTTTTGTCCAGAATTTGTACTTCTCTCTGTGGAATGAATTCGAACTTGTGTTTTAACAAAGTGGAATTGATGAACCAGGTTAGTGTTGATATTGTTGTTTGATAAAGTATGAATTCATAGGGAAACTAGAAGTATTGCTTTCTATAAACAATGTGTTTGGTTTTGTATTCTCTTTTGGGAACTAGCGAAAGAACTTCTGAGTTTGAAATAGAAATGGGAATTCAATTGATAATACAAAGGAAATGAATTCTTGATCGGATCTTTTCTATTTAAGTTCCTTTAACCTTAGTAAAGTTAAGTTCAGTTATTCGAACTTCTTTGTAGCTTGATTCTCTTCTTTTCTGTAGAGTGATTACTCTCTTAGACCTGTTTGAATTATTGAATTCAGATTTTCTATCCCTTCTATCTTGTATGAAATAGTGTGAACTCACTCTTTTGAAATGGAAACTTTCTTATGGATTGTTTAGTTTATTTTGTTACTAGTCAACTGTGGAAAGTTCAGGAAACAATTGTATGTTTAGAAAACTGTTGGACTGTCATTCTTGGTAATGGAAAAACACAATCACCCCCATTTGACTATTCTTGATCTCAATTATTTTTGTATTAAGTCAATTGTTGTATTGATGTGGAAAGTGAACAAATGAGTCTTTCTAGTAGAAGGGAAAACATAATCATGTTAGACCAATTGCTTTGTTTGACCGAGTCATGCTCCATTTGGATTTTGTTATTGGAAGGACTCCTCTTTTTGCACTCTAAAAATTATGAATCTTCCTTGGATGGACACGAGAAGATACTATCCTTGTGTAAGTCTTGCCTTGATTTTTGGAACTAATGGTTTTAGATCTTTGGATAATATCTTCTATAATGTAGAATTTATTAAGGCTTGCTTTAGTAGACTTTTTGATTCTCTATTCCTTCTCGGATTGACTTGGGGTTCTTGTATTAGATGTTGTCTTTGATATGGTGAATCCTTTTATTGGTTTCCTTTATTGATGTAGCTATTGTTGTCCACTCAAAATTTCCCTCTCTGATAAGAGTAAAATTTTCAAAATTTTGAGTTGAAGGGTTTTTCTCTGAAGTGCCTAAGTCGTGAAGTTGAAAGAATCTGTGTTTTGGGTCTTTTTGTGTGATTTTCGGGCCTGTCGGAACTTTTTGTCCCATCCGTCCCAAGTACAAAAGTGCACTCTGTTCCCCGATCGGCCGAAATCCCCGAAGCTGTCCCATTCTCGGGCCCGTCGGAAAATTTTGTCCCAAGTGTCCCAAAAATTTTTGTGCGAGTTGTTCCAATTTCGGCCGAATCATCCTTCCCGCGTACTTCGCACTTTCCTGTCCCAAATGTCCCAAAACTTTTGTGCGAGCTTTCCCATTTTCGCCGAAACTCCCGAGTCACGTACTTCACAGCTCCTTGTCCCAAATCAAAAAATGCAAAGTGATCCAATTTCAGCCGACTTGCCCGAACCGTGTCCTTCGCGTGTTTTCGCCCCAAATATCCCATTCTCAAAAATGCGCCCTGCTTCATTTTCGGCCGAACAGTCCAAGCGCGTTGAACTTTTTGTCCCATCCGTCCCAAGTCCAAATGGGCCCTTTGTTCCAATTTCAGCCGAAACACCGAATCGCGTTTCGCACATTTTCATCCCATTTGTTCCAAATGCATTTGTGCGTCTTCTCCTGTTTCGAACCGCCGAGCCGCGTGTTTCACACATTCGCGTCTCACCGTCCTAAGCGTACCAAGTGTCATTCACACTTAGCTTTTCCCGCTCATTCGAATATGACGCTTTTTCAAATTGGTGGTTGTGTATTCAATGCGCATTAAATTCATTCCGCTCCTCAAACGGCTATATAACCAAGCATACCACCTTCGCATTTTTCACATTGCTTCCTTGCTATCGTTTGCTCAAACCCTCGTAATCTAGTTCCCTGCGCAAATATCCCTTCCTTTGCAAATTCCTTCCAGTCCGGGTCGCAGCCTCCGAATCTATCAATATGAAGATCAAGTTTCGGGGGACAGGAGCAAATTTCTCCACTTGAGTCCGCGTTAGCAATATCGAGAGACAGTGAAGCTCGTCATCTCGACTTCGGTGATTTTTGGTCAAGAATGACAGATGCAAACCCTACTCAAATGGCACGAGATGATTAATGATAGCGGTTTAGCTTTCACCGGAGGTTTCCTATCTCAAAGATGCAGGTGTGCATCTTTGTGACTTTCATGCGGAGCTCACTTCGACCCGATTCGAGCGAATTGACAAACGTACACGGGAGCTCATTGCTGTCGGGACGCCGCCATTGGAGCTGCTCCGAGGATTTCGGAGATGGAAAATGCTATAGTCGTCTCTCGGGATCAAGCATGTGCCATGTTCGACCAAGACGGTGATAAATATAAAGCTCGAGTGGCGAGGTCTTGGTTGAAGAACCCTAGGAAAGGAGCTTCTCGTCACCAAAACCCTTCCTTAGGGCGGATTTCAATGAAGAATTGTCGATTTTATAATCCTGGCTCGGGTCATGGGTTTGCCCTCAACCAATGAGTTTCATTTCTGGATGTGCCCGCCATCAAAGCATGGTGTGCGAGGGAACGCAAAACATCAATTGGGCAGAAATCATAAGCATGAATTTGGCCGAGCAACTATCCAATGTGCAGCAAACGAAGAAGTTCTTCATGACTTCGTATCTGATGTATACCCTAGCAGCGTCACGGCAATGGTTTGGCTTTTCCTACATTGATGCGCACAAAGATGATCCAGTGTACGCTATTACCCATGATTCACCCTAGAGACCAAAGAATCGGAATTTCAGAAGGGTCAATGATGCTTTCACCATGTACGTGGTCAGATTGCTCGAAGGTGACACTGCCAGAAGGTTTTCAGACGAAGCTATGAACCTGATATCACAATATGGAGCCTATTTCATTCAGTTCAGGAAATTCTCTTATATCAGGCTTGCTGGCTATGAGAGCACCCCTCTGCGGCTTCCCATGTTCTGCAACGACAAAATGGCCTTGATTGAGATATGCAGGCAACTGGACAAGTTGCACTGAACTTGCAGAGACAAGAAGATTTCTGGCTTGCACTTTCCCATCTCTCTGGGAAACTACACATGCAAAACAACTCTGGATGCTCAGAACATAGAAAGAGCCCTGGTCCCTATCACCGTTCATTTCTTCAAGCCAAGAACCTGTTTTGACTTGAAGAAGTTCATTGAACAGAACATCAAGATAGTCTATCATCATAGGGCAGATACAGAAGACTACTGGGCATTTGTGCAGATGATTTTGAAGCCAGGAGAAGGCATTGTGGTAGGTTCTCCCTGCAATTGATCCAAGAACTCGGTCTGTACCAAGTTCCTGAAGGTCTCCAGGATGACAATTCTGATCTATACTCGTATGAGTATGAAAATGTGATTAAGCACACCCTCTGGAGGACCTGGATTGGAACAGGAAAGAAAGAGATGATCTGGCTGAGATTATTGCTCCAGTCTTGATCAGAACTAGGGTCTGGTTCAGTAAGAAGATCCGAGAATTCAAGAGGCACTCAGGAGAATCCAGCTCCAAAGATGATTCGACACCCATAAGGAGACATCGGCCCAGAGTCGGAACACCGGTGAAAACCCCTTTCGCCTCAACGGCTCGTGGACTGTGGAATCTACTCCTTCTCCATCTACCGGGTATACAAGAAGAAACTCAAAGAGGTAAAGAAGGAGCCTGCGCAGAGAATGACCCTCCAAGAAAACAGCAGAGTTGCCTATAGGGCCGAGAGAACATCATCATTCTCGGTGAAAGTGAAGACGGTGAGATGCCAACTCCCGCAAGTGTCCCCGAAAATCTAGCAGATAAAGATAAAGAGGTCCTCCGAGAGCATCGAACTTCCGGTGTACTACTGATTCTTACGCCGCCATTACCTCCAAAGTGTTCCGCCCACATCTCATTCTTGAGTCAACGGCCGCATGCGGACCTTGAGTGTCATGAGCTCCCTATCTCTTGGTCCCCTTGCCTCTCCCGCAGATTCTTCTTCCTCTTTTGCTTGGGTGCAACCTCGGTTGATAAAAGGAAGAGAAAATCCTCCTCTCAAAGCTTGGGACCAAATTTTGATGTCAGAAAGTGAGCCTTGTTGGGCACCACTCCTTCTCGTGCCAAGAAAGCGTAACTACTTCGAGATTGTGTCAGATGCTCAAGGTCAGCAATTCCTGGAGATTGCTAAGCCCACAGTAGACAAATCGGAATCAGAGTTGCTGACATCTGACTTGGAGCTTTCAAGGATCCCTATGGGAGAGTCTACTCCTGAAGGTGAGATTCATAACCTCCAGGAAACAGTCACCAGAGTCATTGGAAGGGTAGAGAAAGGGCAGCAGACGATTGAACAGCTGGAAGAACAAGCCCAAGTTCTCACGAGTTTTATCAAGTCACTTTTGTCTAAGGACAAAGTTTTGGACCCTACTCCCTTGACTGCTCTACCTCCTCCTGTAATTCTAAGCCAAGATGAAGTGCAAGAAATTAAAGATATGCACAAGTATTCTGTCTATGGTAGAGCTATCGAAGCCATGGTGGATGACATGCTTGTTGCCGGGCTAAACTTCATCGACGAAGCTTTTAAGCTACATGGAAAGGTAGACAATTTGCAACAGAAGCTATCCTCTACCATTGGGGTTATGGATAAGGAGCTTAAACTCTGGGGTAGTTGCATTGTAGACCTTCGCCTCATGGGACAGACAGATGAGAACATCTTACTGGCGAATAAGATTTTCGATGATGCCAAAGATAATCCATCAAAATCCTGGGTCTACAGCGTAGAGTGGAAAATCAGAGTCCTGGAAGAAGCTGTAGGAGAAATGAAGAATAACTGGCAAAAGGGAGAAGCTTTCAAGACGCTAGCAGCTGCTGCTTTCAAAGATATGCATTGTCATCTTCAGGATGAAAACTTTGGCGTTCCTTGTCCTCGCAAGAAATCAAAGCTCGGTTCGAGCTTTTGTCAAAGATAATCTTTTCAAGGAAGACTCCATCTCTAAGGACAAAATAAAGGAAATTTGTTCTCTTCACCGCTATTGAAGAAGCAAACAAAGACTATCATACTCACGTCGAGTTTGATAAAGAGATGGAGAAATGCTCGGGATTTTGGACTCGTCCCGCAACCAACACGTCGGTCCTCGTGGCGAGAGATATAGTGAGTCATTGAAGAAGTTTAGGCAGCGGATTCTGAAGACAGTGGGTCCCTCCCAGTAGCCGGCCACCTGTCTCCTTCTCCTTCCTTTCCTCTTCTTTCCTTTCTTTTCGTATTCTTTGTAATTAGTTAAAGTATTGCAATTGGCGGTACTTAACTATTCTTAGTTAAAAGAAACGGTTACGAAGAGTAACCGACTTGTAAGCTATATAATGGCCTTTCCACGCCATTTTGAAGGGGAGGAAGAACTTGGATATTTTGCTGAAAGTGTAAATAGATCTTAAAGAAATCAATACAAAAGGGCTTTTCGTTCTTCGTCTATCTGATTTCTGTTGTCTCTGTGTTTTCCTTTAATATAGTGAAGATCATGTTGTTCCTAATTCGTTTAGTCTCTCTGATTGCATACTATTCAGTTTTGCAAGTACAGTGATCTTGTACAACCAAGAAGGAACTTTGTGTCCTTGATTAACAAATCTGAAAAAGGTTATTTACAGAACTTTGTGTCTTTAAATTTAATCTCATTCAGCTAATGCAAATGATCTTGTCTCAAACCCTTTGAAGCTTCGCACACACGAAGAATTATTCTGCTATCTATAATTCTGAATGTTGCTATTCTGCTCATCTTCTTATTCCCGTTCCTCAGTCCTGGCGTAACTGATGATCCTTGTGGAAAACACTTTCGTAATATCCAAGTTTAACCATAAAATAATGTTCTGTGTATTTGTAAATAAGTTTGTTTCAGAATAAGGGAACCTCTCCCATTAAAGAGGAGGGACTTTTTGTCCCCTGACTGTTGCTCTTCTAAATAGTCCTATTTGACGACCACCAAACTATGTAGGTAATCGTTATGTACCTTTGGGCTGGTCTTCTATCTTTTAGATGAATAGTGAATCGTGGATAGTTTGTATCATCCTAATGAATCATCCTATATGTACTATGATGTTAGTAACTCTTTTTGTTATATAGTAAGGATAAATTATGTATTTCAATTTAGAAATAATTATGAAATAATTTGACAACAAGATCAGTTGTTTGTTTTTAAAGCAATTGATTGGGTGAATTAAACTATATGTTATAATATAGTTATTGTTGATTATATTATGATCTTTTCTTAAAAAGAAATTCATAATCATTATTTATACTTATTTTTTGTTGTTATTACTTATGCTCATTTGTATGATATATATTAATTATTACATTAAAGCATAGTTGTTTTAATGGAACAATTAGTGGAATGCAATTCATTTTAATGCTTAGTGCTTATCATGCTCGATTCAATGAACCGACTGCTAGCAATTTTTGCAAATAGACTTCGTAAGTGATAAAAGAAGGCAAAAACCTTTATGATTTATTGGCTTATTTAAGTCTGGATCTTTTGTAAAGAATTTCAATTCATTCTTGAGTTGTTTTGAAAAGGAAAATTTATGTTCTTTTATGATCTTACTATTGATTGACATGCAGTATGCCTGAAATGCATAGTCTTGTAAATGTATATTTTATCATAATGAATTGAAAGGTTTGGAGATTGACTCCAAATTGTGGTGTAAATTCTCTTGTACTTTGTATGAAGGAAATAGTAATGTTATCTTTTCAATATTCTTTATATCTATTTGTATACTATTACTGTTGTCAATTAATAAGTTGGATTAAGGGGATAGTACAATCTCCCTTACTATAGTGAAACTTGTTAAGTTGCAAAAGATGTTGATCTCTATCTAAACAACCATAGTTTAATAATGAAATATGTATTGTATATACAATTAAACTATATGAGTGATGAATGATAAAAAGGTTATGTTAACCCTAACATCTAACCATGAGGAGGAAGACTCTTCCTCTCTCAAAAGAATGAAAAATAAAAGGAATGGTGGTTATGATCTTTAATATGTGTACTTCATTTATATAAAGTAAACACTAGTTGAACCTAGGTGGAATATACACCTTCTTTGGTCAGCTAAGTGGCAATAAAATTAATTGTGTGATGATTGCTGCCCTGTTTATGGGATAATTTCTTGTTATGCCAAGATTAATGAACATAAATGTAAACATGGGTTAATGAAGTTCTTAATATCAAATCAAATTAATTATGGATAGAGAACTTAATGAATGTTGGAATTAGGGTTAGGCATGGTTGCTGCAATATAAATCTTAATCCATCAATTATGAATTAATGACCACTAAGGAGTATGTACATCATGATGAATCAGTTCTAACGGATATTGGCACACACCAACTACAGGACTGTACCTTCAAGAAGACAAAAGGCTTCTCGAGGATACAGTGTTATAGCTGACATGTGGCAACACCCTTCCGTATTTATTCATCTAGATCTACACACATCTAGACTTGAACTTAGTTTCTCTCTAGGTCAAGTTAGTAGCATGTTTAGAATAGGGAGTAGCTTTCTATGACTCGAGGTACCTTGGCACATTCGGTCGACTTAGGTCAATCGAGTATGCCCATATACCCTAAGTCATCGTGAGTGTATTCCTATAACAAATTATGTTGCTAACCCAAGATAGGGTCAAACCTTGGGCAAGTGGACTGACAGTAGTTAGTAAAGACCATTCTAGATAATAGTTGAGTGAGGTGAAGGATGTATTCAAATTGATGAGTATGCCATCTAGGAATAGTAACATGAACAATATGTTGAAAATATTTGGCCAAAGTATCGCAAGTTGTTGTTTGCATTGTCCTATGTCACTTAGTTTAAAGAACATGATGTTAGATGAATATTGGTAACAAATATTCAAATAGGTTCTTTAAACAAATCACTCAATACCGGAATAGGGTAGGAAAACCAAGTATATGTAGTATACATAAAGTATTCTATACTTTAAGACAAACATGAGAGATCGGTTGGTAACCGAGTCATGAAATGAGAGATTGGTAATTTACCGAGTCATTATAGCTACATATGGTTATCTGTTATGAGATTGATTGACATGGAATTTTTTTCTAAATTATATTTTATTTAGAATAGAGAACATTGTGTTAAAAAAAAAATTCCCTTGTTTCTAAAGTATTAAAATGGGAATGTTACATCTTAGTATCAGAGTTGAAGGTTGTATCTCTTGGACCTATTGTGTCTATAATCTAATGAAACTTAAATTTTCTTGTTAACAGAAAATGGTTAGAACAAGAGGAAATGTTGCAAATAATCCTCCACCTGAAGAAGGAGTGGCAACTACCCAAAAACTCAATGAGATCCTTACTGCCCTGTTAGACATAAGGGATTGTTTGGTTGTACTTGAACAGAAAGTAATGGGAAATGAGGAGGAAGAAGATGCTGGTAATAATGATCAGCCACCTCCTAAGGAAAACGCCAATTTAGGTGTTGATAACAACAATGTGAACATACCTAATCAGCCTGAGAACAAAAAGGATAGTTTGGTAGCTGAACTCACTAATGATATAAAATGGATAAGTCCAGCCAAGTTTGATGGCACCACATTAGGAGATGGAGTTGAGAATTGGCTCAGTGAAATGGAGAAGTACTTTGTAATAAGTAATTTCTCAAAAGAAACAAAAGTGATATGGGGAGCATATCAGCTTTCCCATGAGGCATCTTCATGGTGGGACAGCCATAAGGCTGAGTTGAATATTGATGAAACTAATATCATTTGGGATCAATTTAAAGGTTACTTTAGGCAACGTTGGCTACCGTAACTTTATTATGATCAGAAAATGACTGAATTCTAGAACTTAGCTCAAGGAAAGCTAACTGTAACTGAGTATTGGGAGTGGTTTACTAAACTCCTTAAGTATGTACCTTAGTATCAAACTGATGAGAAGTTTAGGATACGGAAATTCATCATGGGATTGAATCCCATTATAGGAGGAGAGGTGGATGTTCACAGCCCAACCACGATGGAAGGGGTTGTTGAAAAATCCATAAGGCAGGAACAAAAATTGAAGGCAATTTCTGCTCATAAAGAGGAAGTAAGGAAGAAAGTCCCCAACTCCTCTTCATCATCTCTTATACCTAAGAAAGGACCATGGAAGAAATTCAAAATGAAAAGTAAGTTTTCAGCTGATAATAATAAGAAAACAGCAACAAATAAGTCCAGTTGGTAATGCACGAAACAACTTTGTTAAGAATAATAATAATGAGACAAAAGTCCTATGGATGTTAAAATGATAATTCTAAGGCTGGAAACAAGTGTGAGCCTAGAAAGGGACCTGTAGGAGGTTGTTATAACTGTGGAAAATATCATTACACAAATCAATGTCCTTTGAAAAGGGATGATCGTAATCAGCAACATAAGATACATGCTGAAGTAGTAGTGACAAGAAGGTGAAAAATAGGCCACGCCCATAGAGGTTCGGGTAAGTTATTTGGCATACCTATAACTATTCTTTTTTATACTAGGAGCTACTAAATGTTTTATTTCTAGTAAATTAGCATCAAAACTAAAAATAAAATATGGAAACATGGATAAAACATGGACTATACATTATGGAAACAATGTTGTTCATACAATTAGTATGTGTCTTTTTGGAGCAGTCCTTGACTTACCTAGTTTTTCCACTGAATTTGATCTTTATGTTACACCTTTGGGGTCTTATGATGTAATCATAGGTGTTAATTGGTTAGTTGAACATAAGGAAAAAGTGGACTATTTTGAAAAACATATTAGTTGTTTAGATGACCTGTAGAAAATAGCAGAGATTCAAGGTGTGAAACGTGAGATTTTTGTTAGGAAACTATTAGCTATGCAACTTAAAAAGGCCAAAAATAAAGGTTATACCTTATATGTAGTAAATATTTCTAAACTACTAAAGAGAACAATGATGTCATGGAACGATATCCGTTGTTGCTATGAAACTTCAAAGTGACGTGTTTCGAAAGAGTTACCAAGTCTTCCACCCAAAAGGGAATTTGACTTCACAATTGAAATCAAGCTTGGAACCGAGCCTATTTCTAAGGCACCATATTGAATGACTACTATAGAATTAGTAGAGCTTAAGGCTCAATTACAAGAAATTTTTTCTAAAGGTTTGATTAGACCGAGTGTTTCACCTTGGGGAGCACCGGTAATTTTTGAAAAAGAAGGATGGAACACTTAGATTGTGCATTGATTACAGAATGTTAAACAAAGCAACAATCAAGAATAGATACCCACTCCCTAGAATTGATGATCTATTTGATCAAATGTGTGGAGCATCGGTATATTCTAAGATAGATCTTGAACTGGATATCATCAATTATGGATTAAGGATGAGGACATTCATAAAACAACTTTAGAACAAGGTATGGACATTATGAGTTCATAGTTTTACCTTTTGGATTAACAAATTCACCTGCAACTTTTATGAATTTAATGAATAATATCTTTCAAGAATACTTGGACAAATTTGTGCTCGTATTCTTGGACGAAATTCTCATATATTCTAAAAGTATTGAGGAACACCATGAGCATTTGAAGATAGTTTTGGAAATTTTGAGAAAGAGACGGTTATATGGTAAGCTATCTAAATGTTCTTTCTATGACACAAAAGTGCACTATTTGGGACATGTAATAAGTAAGAATGGAATTATTGTAGATCCTTCTAAAATTGTAGCTATAACTAAGTGGCCTGCACTAAAGAATGTACATGAAGTTAGAAGCTTCATGGGTCTTATTGGTTACTATAGAAAATTTGTAAAAGATTTTTCTAAAGTGGTTGCACCAATAACTTCATTACAGAAAAAGGATAAGAAGTTTGTTTGGAATGAGAAATGTGAATCTGCATTCAAAACTTTGAAGGAATAGTTAACTTCAACACCTATTTTAGTGGTACCAGACCCTAATGGAGACTTTCTTTGTTATAAGATGCATCTGGGGAAGGTCTAGGAGGTATTTTGTTACAAAATGATCATGTCATAGCTTATGAAAGTAGAAAACTAAAGTTACATGAGTTGAATTATGCTCCACATGATTTAGATCTTGTTGCCATTGTTCATGCACTACAAGTTTGGAGGCATTATCTACTTGGTAAACCTTTTGAATTAAAAATTGATCATCTTGGGTTGAAGTATATTTTCACTCAGCCAAATCTAAATGTAAGACAACAAAGATGGTTAGAGTTTTTGTCTCAATATGATTTTGACATCAATTACATCAAAGGTAAGGAAAATAGAGTGGCTGATGCTCTAAGTCATAGGAAGCACATTTATGCTCTTATAACATTGAGAACTTAGTTTAAGGATGAAGTAAAAAGTGTCATGGAATCTAATTCTTACTTTCAAAGCAAGTAAAAACAATCACTTGTTGTAGATCTAAATGATGTGAGGTATAAAGTTTTCACTTTGACAATGAAGGAATCTTAAGATTTGAAAACAAAGTATACATACCTTCGCTAAATGATTTAAGAAAGAAATTGTTAGTAGAATTTCACAATTCACCTTTTTCTAGACACCCTAGTATTACAAAGATGCTTGTTGATATAAGACAACAATATTTTTGGAAGGGGATGAAAAAGGACGTTATTGATTTTGTGACGCATTTCTTAGAATGTCAACATGTTAAAGATGAACATATGCACCCAATCGGTTTATTGTATCCTCATAGCATACCGCAGTACAAATGGCAAGTAATAAGCATGGATTTTGTACAAGGGTTGCCTATGTCAAGAAATAAACATGATGTTATTTTGGTAGTTGTTGATAAACTAACAAAAGTAGCACATTTTATTCTTTGGTAATCGAAGGATGATTCTCCTATATTGGCAAAGAGATTTGTACATGAAATTTTCAGATTACATGGAGTACCTGAATTAATCATATCTAATAGAGATCCTAGAATGACTTCAAGGTTTTGGCAAACACTTAATGCAGCTCTAGGAACTAAGTTGAATTTTAGTTCTGCGTATCATCCGGAAATGGATGGACAAACTGAAAGAGTTAATCAAGTTTTAGAGGATATGTTACGAATGTATTGTATGGATCACAGTATAAGTGGGAAGAGTACCTTCCACTAGTTGAGTTTGCTTATAATAACACATATCATGCCTCTCTTAAGATGGCACCTTTCGAAGCACTATACGGAAGAAAATGCATAACCCCATTAGTTGGGACAACATTGAGGATAGAGAGGTAATTGGACCTAAAATCCTTACGGAAATGGAACAACAAGTTAAAATGATTCGTGAACACTTAAAAGAAGAAACAGATAGGAAAAAGAGTTATGTTGATTTAAAGTGGGTTGATAGGAAATTTGAACTTGGTGAGAAGGTATTTCTTGAGTTAAACCGAAAAAGAGCTCTATAACTTTTGGCAAGGCTGCCAAGTTATCACCTCGTTACGTGGGACCTTTTGAAATAGTTGAAGTAATCAACCCTTGTAGCTTACCGTTTAGCATTACCTCCTGCTTTGTCACATGAATGCATGATGTTTTCCATATTTCTTTGCTTAAGAAATACGTTTCAGATTTATCACATGTGTTAAATTGGAATTCCTTATAGGTCAAGACCCGGGAATAATCATGGTTAAACCCAATGAGTGCTTTGGAAACTCACCGACGGTTGCATTTAAGAAATCATGAAATAAGTCAATGTAAGGTCCAGTGGGACCAGTTTAACAAAGAAAGTGCAACCTGGGAAAATATGGAAAATATGAAAACTACTTTTCCATATTTATTTGAACATAATTGACTATGATGATTGATAAAAATTTGTGATTTTATCTTTATATGTCAATAAGTCTGCCAATTTTGGGTAGATAACTATTTATTTTTAAATAAACAGCTATGTGAATGCTGATTTCTGGAACTTTAAATTTTGATATTGTTGCAAACATATGTTAAGAATGTGAATGAATTGATTGTCCTTAATGCAATGGTCAAAATAAGATAATCATCGGGATGATGATTCTTTTTAGGAGGGAAGTATGTAACACCTTTGACAAATTTTTATATTTCTCTTTTGCATTGCAAGCATTGACATGTGATTTTCTTGAATGAGGTGTGTTCCCTTGATTGATGAAGATCATGCTTGTTATGGATAAATCATTTTTCTCTTGGATTCATGAGACTAAAATGATATGGCTTGCAAGAATCCATTTTCACTATTGATAGGTGAGTTGCAATCTGGTTTTGAGGGTTGCAAACTTATCTCTTTTAATTGACTCATCCTTGGATCAATTCTAGTGATCCAAGGAATGTTTTAAATCTCCTTACCGGACTGAATGGTAAATTGACATTCATAGGTTGAGAGAGATGTAGCGGAATGAACTTTTGTATGTTACAAATTCTTTGGTCTTGTAAGATCGTGCCTACATTTGGTTGTATGTTTGTGCTTGGATCTTTGGGATTGATCTCTTCAGGACATTTAACGGTGTAAGTGGAATGAAGCCTACTTCATGACTATGAAGGGAATCTAAATCCTAAACCTATGGGATTATCCTAACGGTATTCTAAACTAAGGTAAATGCACCTACTTCCTAGCTATGTCTACTTATTCGGGTGATAATCTAACCTAAGCTTCATATTCTATTTTGTTGGGATGGCGTCCTAACCTAAGTTGTTGTGCTAAATGGAATAAGGGAGAAATAACTAAGGTAATGCTAGGCTATTTTTAACCTATTACCTAATACTATTTGGTTGTGATTTTGATCTAACCTAAGGTGGAAATTACTTATGAAATGATTTTGATTAAACCTAAGGTTATAACCTAAGTTATGGAAATCTATCCTAAACTATTGAAAGGGAACCTAAGGTCACATGGCATGTGGGCGATGGTTCCAAAGGAATTTATTTGATTTGATTTGTTTGAATAAATGGGAAGTACTGCTAGTTTTGGAAAAGGCATAAATTTAGTGGGACTTACGTGGAGTCTTCACTAAAGTTGGAAATGCATGTTGAAGTGGAAATAGGTTTTGCCAATTTTAGGAGGCGGTGGCAAGGAGAGATAGGGGAGATTGGGAGTAATTGCATTAATGAACCTCAAATTTTGTGTGCAAACCATCTTGGAAACAATGAGGGTGGATTTGTTGGAGGTTGTTTGGTCTTGCATGCCTTGTGATTTTTCTCTACATGGAGCTATCTGGTTCTTGAACCAGCAGTTTGACTTTTACTTTGTGGCTATTTTTGGTTTCTCTGGTATATTTTGATCCAAGGAAAGTATATGAGGCATTGGAGAAAGAGATGTTTGGTTTTTGATCTTTCTTGGAGGAGAAAAAGAGTTGGAAGCTCAGTTGGAAGTCTCCTTTGAATTGGTAGAAGCACTATCAGGCATGATAGGCTCTACCCATTAAGATTTCTTGCTTTCTTCTAAATGTTTCATTAAAATAACTCTACTCTCATGAGATAAATGTTTTCATGTTTTTTCTGGTTATTTACTTTCATGATTGAATGAATCTCTGTGATTTTTGGATATGAATCCATTGCATGATAATGTTAGTCTTTGGATGTTCTCTCTGTGCAAGTTCAATGGTGATATGCATGTGGAACTCATGTTCGAGGCTTTGTGTTTTGTTATAAACTTGTATTCGAGGCTTGTGTTTATTCAAAACTTGTGTTTGAGGCTTTGTGTTTCGTTTTGAACTTGTGTTCAAGGCTTGTGTGTTTTTGAACTTGTTTGAAGCTTTGTGTGGTTTGAACTCAAAGCTTTGTGTGGTTTGAACTCATATTCGGACTATCTGCTCGAAAAGAGCTCGATTTAATGGCTTTTATTTAAGTCTCTTTTGGAATCTTCTCTGGATGCATCTTGTGTTTGGAAGGATTGTAGAGCTTCTGTCCCAGACTATACCATTTACTTTGAGCATGTGATGGCATGTAAACATTGAGGATATTCTACTCTCCTCTGCTCTGGGTAACCCGCGTCTTGTTTGAAAGTCTTGACTATTTTGTTAGAAGGATGTTGGACCTTTTATGGAACAATATCTTGTTGTGGGGATATGGAACCTCTGGTTTGATATTGTATTGTTACTTACTCATTGGTATGAATTAGAGCTTGTTTGAAATAGTCGATAATGGTTTTTGAAGTTTATGGAAATGTTGTGTTCATACTTCTTCTTGTGTTATTTGATTGGAACAATTACCTTCTCTGTCTCAATCTTTATGTACTAGATGGAGTTGTGAAAGTCATTTTGTTGTGATTTTTGTTTCAATCAATTTTGAGGGTAATGTTGAGACCTTGCTTGACTTAAACGTGTGTTGGGTTTTCGTACTCTCTTTCAGATCCTTTTAATTGATTTCGGGTTTTTAAAAGAGAGAAGAGTTGAATACTCTCGTAAGTTGAATCTTGTTTGGAAGGATTTAGTACCTGGTTGGGATTGTTTCGTATAATTTGTTCTTCATTATGATCATGAACTATATGTTTCTTTTGTATGGAGCTGTGAGTAAGTCCTTATAGTTGGGATTTCAGTTACTATTGAGTTCGTGAGTATTATAGAAACTTTTCTTAGCTCAATATTGGTGTTGGGTTTTAGTATTCTCTTTTAGATTCATTTGAATGGATTTCTGAGTCTTTAAAAGGAGAAAGGAGTAGGTTACTCTTGTGGACTGTATCTTGTTTTGTCCAGAAATTGTACTTCTCTCTGTGGAATGAATTTGAACTTGTGTTTTAACAAAGTGGAATTGATGAACCAGGTTAGTGTTGATATTGTTGTTTGAAAAAGTATGAATTCATAGGGGAAACTTGAAGTATTGTTTTTATAAATAGTGTGTTTGGTTCTTTATTCTCTTTTGGGAACTAGTGAAAGAACTTCTGAGTTTGAAATAGAAATGGAAATTCAATTGATAATACAAAGGAAATGAATTCTTGATTGGATATTTTCTATTTAAGTTCCTTTAACTTTAGTAAAGTTAAGTTCAGTTATTCGAACTTATTTTTTAGCTCGATTCTCTTCTTTGTTGTAGAGTGATTACTCTCTTAGACCTATTTGACTTATTGAATTGGATTTTCTATCCCTTCTATCTTGTATGAAATAGTGTGAACTCACTCTTCTGTAATGGAAACTTTCTTGTGGATTGTTTAGTTTATTTTGTTGCTATTCGACTGTGGAAAGTTTAGGGAAATAATTGTATGTTTAGACAACTATTGGACTGTCATTCTTGGTAATGGAAAAACCAATCGTCCTTGTTTGATCATTCTTGATCTCATATATTTTTATTAAGTCAATTGTTGTATTGATGTGGAAAGTGAACAGTTGAGTCTATCATGTAGAAGGGAAAATGTAATCATGTTAGACCAATTGCTTTGTTTGACTGAGTCATGCTCCATTTGGATTTTTTATTGGAAGGATCCTCTTTTTGCACTCTAACATATTATGAATCTTCCTGGATGGACATGAGAAGAGACTATCCTTGTGTAAGTCTTGCCTTGATTTTTGGAACGAATGGTTTCAGATCTTTGGATAATATCTTCTATAATGTAGAATTTATTAAGGCTTGCTAGTAGACTATTTTGATTCTCTATTCCTTCTCGGATTGATTTGGGTTCTTTTATTAGATGTTGTCTCTTAAATGGTGAATCCTTTTATTGGTTTCCTTGATTGATGCAGCTATGTAGGTAATCAATTATGTACCTTTGAACCGGTTTTCTATCTTTTAGATGAATAGTGAATCGTGGATAGTCTGTATTGATTCTTCTTCTTATTTATTTAAGTTGTAGGATGAATCATCCTAATATGTACTATGTTGTAAGTAACTCTTTTTGTTACATAGTAAAGATAAATTATGTATTTCAATTCAGAAAGAATTATGAAATAATTTGGACTGACAAGATTAGTTGTTTGTTTTAAAAAGTAATTGATTGGGTCAATTAAACTATATGTTATAATGCAGTTGTTGTTGATTATATTATGCTCTTTTCTTAAAAGTGAATTCAGACTCATTATTTGTACTTCTTTTTTTGGTTGTTATTACTTATGCTTATTTGTATGATATATATTAATTGTTTCATTAAAGAAGAGTTGTTTTAATGGAACAATTAGTGGAATGCACTTCATTTTAATGCTTAGTGCTTATCATGCTCAGTTCAATGAACTGACCCGTGCTAGCAATTTTTTGCGAGATGGACTTCGTAAGTGATAAAAGAAGGCAAAAACCTTTATGATGTATTAGATTATTTAAGTCTGGATCTTTTGTAAAGAATTTTGATTCATTCTTGAGTTGTTTTGAAAAAGAAAAGTTATGTTCTTTTATGATCTTAACTTGATCAACATGAAGTATGCCTGAAATGCATAGTCTTGTAAATGTATATTTTATCATGATGAATTGAAAGGTTTGGAGACTGACTCCAAATTGTGGTGTAAATTCTCTTGTACTTTGTATGAAGGAAATAGTAATGTTATCTTGTCGATATTCTTTATATCTATTTGTATACTATTATTGTTATCAATTAATAAGTTGGATTAAGGGGATAGTACAATCTCCCTTACTATAGTGAAACTTGTTAAGTTAAAAAGATGTTGATCTCTATCTAAACAACCATAGTTTAATAATGAAATATGTATTGTATATACAATTAAACTATATGAGTGATGAATGATAAAAAGGTTATGTTAACCCTAACATCTAACCATGAGGAGGAAGACTCTTCCTCTCTCAAAAGAATGAAAAATAAAAGGAATGGTGGTTATGATCTTTAATATGTGTACTTTGTTTATATAAAGTAAACACTAGTTGAACCTAGGTGGATGATACACCTTCTTTGGTCAACTAGGTGGCAATAAAATTAACCATTTGATGATTTCTTGCCCTGTTTATGGGATAACTACTTGTTATGCTGAGATTAATGAACATAAATGCAAACATGGGTTAATGAAGTTCTTAATATCAAATCAGATTAATTATGGATAGAGAACTTAATGAATGTTGGAATTAGGGTTAGGCATGGTTTTGTAATCTAAATCTTAATCCAAATTCAATTATGAATTAATGACCACTAAGGGGTATGTACATCGTGATGAATCAGTTCTAATGGATGTTGGCACATGCCAACTATAGGACTGTACCTTGAGAAGACCAAGGATTCTCGAGGATATAGTGTTGCAGTTGACATGTGGCAACACCCTTCCGTATTTGTTCATCTAGATCTACACACATCTGGACTTGAACTTAGTTTCTCTCTAGGTCAAGTTAGTAGCATGTTTAGAATAGGGAGTAGCTTTCTATGACTCAAGGTACCTTGGCACATTCGGTTGACTTAGGTCGGTCGAGTATGCCCATATACCCTAAGTCATCGTGAGCATCTTCCTATAACAAATTATGTTGCTAACCTAGGCTAGGGTCAAACCTTGGGCAAGTGGACTAATAGTAGTAAAGACCATTCTAGATAATAGTAGAGTGAGGTGAAGGATGTATTCTAAATTGATGAGTATGTCATCTAGGAATAGTAACATGAACAAGTATGTTGAAAATCTTTGGCCAAAGTATCGCAAGCTATTGGTTTGTTGTCTATGTCACCTAGTTTAAAGAAACGTGATGTTAGATGAATATTGGTAACAAATATTTAGATAGGTTCTTTAAACAGATCACTCAGTACTTACGGAATAGGGTAGGAAAACCAAGTATACGTAGTATACATAAAGTATTCTATACTTTAAGACAAACATGAGAGATCGGAAATGTTTAGTGGCGAATTTTTGTAAACTCACAAAATTTGAAGTTATGGAATGAGAGATCGGCACTCTGACCAGCCATCCAATGTCTAACCCACCCGCCCAACCCTCACCTCGCCCAACCCTCAACTACCCAACCCCAACTAGCCTACTCAACCAACTAGCCTACTCGACCATCTTTGCGAAACGAGGGAAAAATGCTCTCTGTGAAATCACCTTTTCCACGAAACATTTTTTTAGATATTCACCAACGATTCGAAATTTGATTTTTGAAATTTTCCAACGATTCGAAAGTAATTTTTAGAGGGTCTTCTTAAAATGAACCTTGGTGCAACACTTAGTGATAAGTCCACTAGTTTAGTGGTGAAGTCGATCGACCCATTCATTTGAATCTTTTATTTTTCTAGGGTTGGATACTTCTCTTTACATCACAGATCATTCTATAGTTCATCCAACGAATCCAACGTGTGACAAACAAGAAGCATTTAGAGACATTTAAAGACCATACCATATTTATATTTTGAGGATTTACACTGTCCCGAGCACCCAAACAATAGACCAAGGCACCCTAGTACACTCCCAGATGCCTATGTCATCTCAGATAGCCCAGATCTGCCCTTTTCAGGGCCCTTGAGTATTCATTTGCACTACGAGTTCTAGTTCTAGAAGCTGCGACAACCTATGTGATCTCATGTTATCAACCAAGCTATTGCTTACTCTTATCTTACACATTAGGGTTTTATTTTATCTAGAATAGTTTATTTACATTTATCTCATACAACTTTAGTTCATTTACAATGTTTTAGTCCTCCTAATTAGATTAACACTAAAACCCTAAATACCCCATTTAGGACATTATTTTTGTTAATCAAAGTGAACTATGCAATGAAAACATAAATTTAGGATTTAGACTTACAGAAAGTGCAGGGTTTTCATTTATTATAAAACTGGTCATTTTTTCATGTTAGATTCATTTTTTATCAACACCACATATGCTCTTCTCTTGCGCTTTCAAGCGACCTTGAGAATCAAAAATGGCTATGATTATGGATATTTTTCTAACACATTTAAATGCTTTAATGAATGTTGTATTTCTATGCTTTACTTGATTTAGATCAAAGCTTGTGTATGCTCTTCTCTTGCACCTTTTGGTGATCTCGATAATCAAAAACAACTTTGATATCTATCTTTCTAATATTTGGATTAACTTGGAAACTTCATCATTTATTTTGTTAAGGGAATGGATATTTTAAAACATTTAATGGTCATTGATTTAAATTTTTCCATTTTTACTTAGATAAAATTTTGTGTATGCTCTTATCTTGCACCTTTTGGAAATATTGAGAATCAAAAGCAACATTAGTCTTCTTTTCTAACATTTTGGGTTTATTTGGAAACTTAATTTCATTATTGTTTAAGGGAATGAGTAATTTAGAAAACATGTTTAATGGTCCTTTGATTTATATTTTTCCATTACTATCACATTGGGTTACTTGTTGTGTATGATTTTCTCTTGATTCTTTTAAACAATATTGAGAATTGGAAACAACATTTGATCCTCTTTTTAAAAAATGTTATAAGTTTTCATGGAGAACTAATGAATTTTGAGTGCATGACCTTATTCGCTTGTCAAAGAAAAAGGATATAAACCAATATTAAATATAGTTTATTCTAGGTTACCAACGGTGTGAAAAACCACATTAAGATCAAAAGATAAAAAACACACCACTTTATTCAAAACACTGTATTTGTAGGTTCGAATAAGAGCTACGGCTTGTCTACTTTAAACTATGGGAAGTATCTTGGCATAAGCCATAAAACTCATTATGAGGATTAGTATAGGAACCTTAGAGTAGTCCACACCTTGAGGGAAGTACTAGACAAAATGAGAAGTGCCCCACTACCAACTTGAGTAGTTGGAAACCCATGTGAGAAAAGCTTCATGTTACCCGTATGAGGCCCGTTCATTAATTTGATTATGGGGTAATGGTCTACCTCTCTAGGAGAAATCGTAGAAGTGCGTACCTATCTTAGGTAAGCTGGTAAGTGTTATGGATAAAATCCATAGGGAACCATTTGGCATTGGGGCCAACTTTAGCAAAACCAATCATGTTTTAAAAGAGCTCTCACAAAACAACAAATTTTTTCGAGTCAAAACCTTGTTATTCAAACACTGGGAGAGTCCATTAAAGATATAGAGCCGCGTGACATTAATCATGAAACTTTCTACATAAAACTTTGTCCTAATGTCTACCTTGTACTTTAAACAAGGAGAAACTCACGCCAAATTTTGGCTAGGTTGGTTTCATCACCACTTGGTTGATCTCTGTTCTCTCTTATTGATGTGTTTTATCAAAAGAGGAGAAACGTACAAAGTGTTACTCAAAATCACATCCACTAATTTTTCACTGCTTACATCCTTCCTTATTGTGTTGTGATAGTAAGCGTTGAAAGCTGTGTTGGTATGTCCTCATATCTTGAGTAGCTTTGTCTTGCTACCCACGTCAAGACATCTCATTTATAGCTAGGCTTGCTCATAATTTATTTTTCCTTGAGTTTTAATGTTGCTCGCATCATCTTGATTAATTTTGATACTTACATCTTGTTTTTCATAAACTTGATATAAGTTTCTAGATTGTATCATTACATTGCTCACACATTAGCAACTCCTTAGTATACTTTGACCTTGTTTTCTTACAAACATTTCCTTGAGTTTGAAAAGTGTTGTTGTTACATTGTTCACATCATAACAATATTATTTTGATACTAATATCTTGATTTTTCTGCAAATCTTGATTAACGTATCCAAGTGGGATTATTACGTTGCTCACATCTGTAACTTTCAATTTTTTGGGTATTAGGTCTTGTTTGTATCTAGACTTGTTTTAGTAGACATTGAGTTGGAATTAACTTTAACCCATTGTTAATACTTATGTCTTGTTTATTTTAAAATTGACTTAAGTGTTGACATTGTGTTGATCATTTTTCATCAACCTATCATTGAGACACATTTTTCATATGGAGTAGTTTCTTGTACATTGGTTTTGTGTGCCAAAATTGCGTGATTGTTCCTTGTGCTCTTTCATCTTGTAGACTAGTTTCCTAGAACAATCATTTTGATCCTTTGATCCTTTGGTTCTTTATTATTTTCCATTGGACATTCTTTAGCCATTGTTGGACATTATTTGTAACCTTCATAGTCATCACGTTGTCAATTTTTTCCTAGGTTCATTGTAGTACTTGTACACATTTTCAAACCTTAGTAAATTTTTTTCTTATCAAGCAAATTTTGAAACAATTTGAACATTAGGAAAATTTCCTTTACAACCTTTGTGTTGCTAAATTTTGATAAACCATTTTGACATTTACACTTGTAACTTGTTGTCAAAACCTTGTTGGATTATCAAAATTATGTCATTATGATGTTTGTTTTCCTTAGATTCCCTTTGGAAAATCACATAAGTATCCCCTATTTGCTTATAAAATTTCTAGTTGGTTGTTATTATTGCTGAATCAACATGGAACTTCCTTCCATTTAAAGGATTTCAATCATACTATCTAGTTATAGGCATTTAGACCCAACAATGCTAAAAATGACTAACTATCACATGGTTCCTCTTATTAACAACAATAAATAACCTAGGTTTCATGATCACATTAAAATATTCCCATCGCGACTAAACCTCATTTGGTTCTTCAAACTAGAGAACTAGTTTGGTTACCCCTTTCCCCAACTTCATCTCATAGTTAGTGGTATGATTTTGATGATTCTAATACAAAATGTTCTTTTGATTCCTCTCAATTTTCTAATGATTCTTATCCAAACTATTATTCCGATTCCTCTTAATCTCCCGATTATTCTAATCCAAACTATCTTTTGGATTCCTCTAACTATCTGAGCTTCATTCAATTGAATTTTTATAAGGAATAACCTTTACCTCCACGATGTCTTCCTCTTTTGACTATCTGTGTGACTCCAAGTTTTTCCA
This sequence comes from Taxus wallichiana var. yunnanensis, assembly GCA_018340775.1. Lineage (NCBI taxonomy): Eukaryota > Viridiplantae > Streptophyta > Pinopsida > Cupressales > Taxaceae > Taxus > Taxus wallichiana. The sequence continues at coordinate 473,952,227 of CM031239.1, read as the reverse complement.
ATCAAACGTCTAATTTGAATCCCAAGTCATGGTCCTTCCTTTATTTACACGGGAACAACTTTATCAATCACCTCAACGACCTCTTCCTCCATCGAAGATCCGTGTGACTCAAAGTTCCTCCAATCAATCATAAAATTTGACCCCTACATCGCAATCTACAAAATTTCTATGCGATCCTATTTGTCTACACTGCATTATGTCATCTTCTAGGAAAACCAATACCAACCTATTTCTATTCCACATCTTTTTCAACTCACAAGACATACAAATCTAAATCTACTTCATCTCTTGAGTCATCTTATTCTTAAAAATCCAATCCCTTTTTGGACGTTGAGCCCTTTCAACTATATCATCCCATATCCTTATCGCTCTTTTAAAGACCAATGTTTACGTCCACATAGAACAATTCACAAGAAATGAGGTGTTAATATATATTTTAAAAGCACTACTCAATACCTTTGTAGGAACAATAAGGTCAAACCTTCCCCTCATATCCATCATCAAACATATTCTAAATCTTCCACATTTGTTGGACCCTTTTCATCTAATCAACCTTCTATCATCGGCCAAACAATTGTAGTCACAAAATCATGCACATTAGACATTATTTATCCCAGTCTCATACTATTATTTAGAAGGTTCTTGAGTGAAAAAAGTAGTAATTAACCCCCATCCCTTGACCATTTTATTTTAATTTTATTTTGTCATTCCCGTACATTTTCACATACATTCCCAACCTATTTTAGAACTTTCTCGAAGTTCCAACCTAAACTAGGGTGCCCAGGACCTATACTAGGGTGCCCTAGGGTGTGTTAGTCCCACAGGTCACCCGATCCTATTTGAATCTTCCCGCCACTTTTTGGGCTTCTTTTGACCATTTTTGTACTTATCTTTTTACTAGTCGGCTATTTTGGGTTTAATTACGATATTAGATCAAGAGAACCCTATAAATATAAAGTTACGGGACCATAATGAGGGTCCTAACGTCACACACTACTTCGATCCATTTAGAGTTGCATCCATTGCATCACTTGCATCGACAAAGTGAAATGCATCAAGGCTAGGAGATCTACATCAACACATACACAACATAGGGGGAGGGATTCTATTTTATTCTATTCTATTCCATACACACATGGTAATACATTTTATATAATTATTATTGCTTGCTAATTCACATAGTTTCATTAACACAAGAGTACCTAGGGCATGACATTACACACACACACACCAAAATTACATTTGGGTCCGAAATGTAGTGCATCACTCGGAGTAGTAAAAACCTTTGTTGTGACAACCGAGGTTAGTCCAAACCATTCATTTTGTATCTTTTATTTTTAGGGATTTTATACTTTTTTTTCTCTTGCAGGTCCTCATTCCATCCTTCATTATTCAATACATTCGGTGTAGTCAGGAAATTGAGTGTGATAGATAGTGAGAGTTAGAGATTATCTTGCGGCCCTATAAAAACTAGATTTCAAGCATTTTTAGGGACCATGACACCTATTCTGCCATACCAAGGCACCCCAAGCCGCCCCGAGTACCATCTTGGGCACTCTAGTCTACTTAAATCCTCTATATCTGACCTTTACGAGACTTTTGAGTAGTCGTTCTTGCTTAGGAGTCTCTGTCAAACCCGCAACACTGCCATAGTCACCTTAAATCAACCGAGTCTTTTCCTCACTCTACTCTTGCACATTAGGGTTTTATTTCATTTAGTATAATTATTCAAAATTATTCAATTTTGTTTTAGCATATTTTACTACGTTTTAGTCCTCCTATATTAGATTAACTAGATTAGCATTTACATTAGTTTATACTAATTTTAGTTAATCAACGACCCATCTTGATTGATTTCTTTTAGAATGAAGAAGAAATCGAGATAATTCTTGGGGATACACGATGACATTCCTCTAGAGGATCATGAGCAAGGATTCTATTTTTACCTTGATGTGTTCACATAGTGTGGGGAAGAAGTTGATTCCATTTGTCAAAAAATATAGGAAGATCCTAAGATCAAAAAACTTGATCCTCCTCTTATTATTCCATCTTCACATTCCCCATTAAATGGAGAAATACCTGGGTCTATCATTGGTCCCTGACCTATCTTCTCATCACCCCATCATTCTTTACATATCAAAATTCCTCAATCACAATCTCACCTTTGCTAACCTCCTGGTAGCCCATTATCTTCTTCTTTATGTGGGCCACCTCTTAGTATCCCTCCATCTTCTATTTGCGGGTCACCTCAGGGTAGCTATTTATCCTCTATTATTGGGTCACATCCTAGTATCCCTTCATCTTCTATACTTGGTCCACATCATGGTATCCCATTCTCTTCCATGCTTGGGACACATCCTAAGTAGCCCTTCATCTTATGTTTGTGGCTCACCTCCTGGTAGCCCATCCTCTTCAATCCTTGGAACATATCCTATTCATATATCATATCATCCTTCTATCAATAATGGTGGCAATACAACCATCATCCCTACCATTTCTCTCATCAATCCTAAAAATCCACTTTCTTGTCCCACTTGTCGATATAAGAAAAATCATGCATTACTTGGTATGGAACATAATTTTTTTCATTAAGATAAGATCAAAACTCTAAAGAGATCTAAAGATCCAAATAAGTCAAACAACCATAAATTTAAACATCAAACATAATTCAAGAATGCACCCCAAAAAAAAAAGTGCAGAAATCTATGGATAAGGAACTTAAGATCCCACATACAAAATCCATGTTGAAAGATAAGTCACAGTCACTTATGGAGTATGAGCTCACCATGATCATTGAGATTGGAGATAATATCTCTCTTGATAAGAAAAAGCTCCTAGTATTCCTTATAAAAGAAATAAAAAATTTTTGTTGTGGGATCTATCATGTAGAGTAACATCGTTGGTCATAACTTCTCAAAATCTAAAAAAACTGAAATTTTCAAAAATACAAAAGAAAATGAGAAAGCATTAAAAAATTACAAAAAATCAAAGGTAAAAAGATAAAACATTGTAATTAGGTATTGCATACACATGGATGTTCTTTATTCCCTTTCTTTCCATTCCTTGGCAAGTCATCTATGATGTTCATCCCTTTGATGATATTTTGGTTAGTCTATTCGCACTCATTTTGTGACATTTATCTCTATAGTATCTGTTTGACCTTGGTCTTTCATCACCTTGGTAAATTAAATAAAGATTGACCTCTTAGAGATCCTATCACTATCTACATCTAATTAAATTTTTGTGAAGAAACTTGTAGACATATTTATTGAAACTAGTCAATTTCGTCATCACAATCACTTCCACATCCTTCCACCAAGCCATAAGTGGTTTTAACCCCTCATTAAAACAATTGAGAGAGCTGAAATAAGTTGTTAGAAAGAAAAATTCAATCAAACAGAAAAAAAGAAAAGCAATATATAACTCTCTCTTGGGGTATTTCCAGTATCTCTATCAGGGATATGGACGCTTGGCTAGTGGTAGAGAAATGTTATGACTAGAATCAAATACATCTCCATTAGGGATATGGATGCTTGGTTGATAGTGGAGAAACATACAAATCTCCTTTCACCCTTCATTCACAAATCACTTATTAAAATAAATCATTCCTACAAATTGGCTTGTGTGTATTCACTTGATGTCTATCGAAGGTTCCCTCCAAGAGGTAATTAATTTCCACATACACACACTGGATCTTGATGAGAAAAAAAGATTATTATGTTACTAAGTTTTGTTTAGACCTTGTTAAGAATATTGGTTTAGTCTATATCTTGCTCATGATTTATGCCTTAGGATAATCACCTTTTTATCACCAATCTTCTAGCTATATTTTTCATATCCTTTCATAGCATTCAAGCTTTTCTTACGCTTCATTCAAGATATCCACGTGTATAAGATTTCATTTTTACAATGTTTGAGAGAAATTTTCCCTTGTTTCAATAAACAATATTGTCCTTCTCTCTATCACATGTTTCTTTGCCAGCTTGCACTAGGGGCATGCTTGCTCCTTCTTGGCACTTCATTGGTTTGAGTTCATCATCATGTTGAACCTATCTATCTTGGCCTTGATCCAAATTATCTTCCTCTTGTATATACATGTGGGGTTTTCCTTTATATATTCTCATCTAACGCATTTGGGGAATCTTCACATCTTCACCTTCTTGCACATACAAGATTTTCCCTTGTAAATTCTCACCTCTTTCTAGGGGAATCCTTTCCTCTTTGTTTTCCTATACATAACTTCAAAAAACTTTAAAAAAACCCTAAAAATTTCACAAAATCCTAGAAAATCCAAAAACATTGGTAAAATTTCAAAAATCCTAAAAATTGCTAAAACTTTCAAAACTCCTAAAAATTCACAAAATTAGTAAACAAAACATTTACTCAATTGAATTTTTTGAACACAATGTCCTCAAATATAAAAAATTATCCTACAAAATATCTCTCTTTGGTTCTTGCATATTCTTGCATGTGACTTGCGGGTCGTTTTGGTCTACCTCCATTAGCAAAAGTTGGTTCACATGTTATGTCTGTACTTCCTTACACAACCAAGTTGCATGGTACTATTTCATAGGGCACATCTACTTTTTCCTGGGACTTTTATGTCCTCCGTTTATTCACCTTGCATGTATTGTTTCTTGGGATGTCATCTTTAACCCTTTTTGTATAACTCGAACAAGTGGAATATGAAGCTAGCTAACAAAAACATTGGTACAACTATCTTGAATGTTTTTTTAGTGTATTTGTATGTACTTGTTTGGTTACTTTTTTTGCTTATTTACTTTCTCATAAAGCATTGTATTTTGTATGTTTCTTTGAGTCAGTCCTTGCATGTATATATAATAAAGAGCCGATGATGTAGATCATAAAGAAAAATGATGAAATAAAGTTGTTTTTACATCAACTAGATGAAAGCTATTTCCATTCTCTTCATCTTCATTTTTCTTCCTTATCATTTTCTCTTATCACACTTTTTCTTCAAAAAAACACCTAGGGCAATAGGGATTATATTTATCCCCCTACCCCACTTGTTTCTTCTATCCACTTCCTTCATCTTTTTTAATCGCGATCGACCTCATGACACTTGAGGGGGCATCCTTCATTCTACTAATTTTTCTTCCACTCCCTCAAAATTTGTTTATCTATACTTTTCTACTATCTTTGAAGTGGCGTCACTTACGCCACCCCAAAGAGGGGCAAATGTAGATACCTAAAAACCACTTACGCAATTTTAATACTAAAATTACCTCGCTTATCCTCTTTCTCGCCATTTCCATAATAATTATCACTTTTCCGCTAATTTTCTAACATTCCCTTGATTTATGTTAATTAATTACATTTTGTTAATTAATTATCCTTCCTATCACTCTGGATGCCAATTAACTACCTTTCGTTAGTTATAAGCCACTTCTAACTAGTTAATTAACCATTACTAGTTAATCACACCTTCTATTTTAATCAATAAAACCATTTTATTGGTCAAATTCCCCTCTTACATCCCCCAAATCTTGCTAAATTTTCTCTAAATCCCCTATAGATATCTTCTATAAGCTTATCCATGCCTATTAATTAATCACATTTGATTAATTAGACCCTTCTCAACTCTCATAAGTTACACATCCTTTGTTAATTATTTTAAAACATGTTTATCTTTCATATTTCTTCTTTGGGATTTTGTCCCACATCCACTAATTTACAAGCCTTTCCCAAACAAGTAATCTATATAAAGGACCAAGATAATTCCTCTCAAACTTACACCATACTTTGAATAGTGATTACTATAGGCATTTTGATAAAAAAACATTCTCCCTTGTTGGAATAACTTCCTAATATTTGCATTCATTTTTCTCATGATTGAGTGGAAAGGAAGATCTAAACATGGACTTGTAGCCATTTTGGTGAGATATTTTCCTCACTTGGACATAAAAAACTAATTTTATTTCTAAATGATCTAATTAGGTTCATATTTTGAGTAATAGTCACACAAGAGTAGGAATTGATTAACATTAGATGTTTCATTCATGTTTATGCATTAAGATAATTATTTCCTTTAATATATTATCTTGATGTTAATGGTATATTATTTTTTATTTGAATCTACTTGGTGTTATTTTCATTTAGATTATACTAAATTAGTTTATCATGCATACAATCACAACTCCAAGTATAAGGGTTACAACTTAAGTTTCGTACCAAACCCTAGGTTAACCTCTGTGTTTACCCAAGAGACCTCGAGTCCCTATGAAATATATTTCTCACAACTTCAAACACTAAAACTTCACATGTAGGGACAAAAGATACCTTTCCACACTTCTATAATAGTAATGGATGAAAAAATTGACTTCAAGGTTAATATAAATTTGATCCTTCCTTCGTTGACATATACGTGACAGTACATATATGAAAAGACTCCACTATACCAAGGCTACTATTATATGCATAGATTTGTTTGATAATCCTTACAAAAATTTTTGAATTTTTTTAACATGATCCTCCACTCACTTCTTAAATAATTGAAACATACATTTCATTTCAAGAAAGACAAGCACTATTAATAATTGTTGTCCAATTTTCCTTAAGGGGTTCCAAGCATGCAATGGAATATAACAAGGGATTCAACATCAAGACCATTAAATATCACTTCATCCATTATATAAAACATGTTGATCCTTGAAATAACTTCATTTAAATATTCACATTTATAAAGTATCAAGAATCATTGCATGTTCACAATGTTATCTTGATGATAATTATAAGTATTGGTTTATATGATAGGAATTCAAGACATTTACTATTCTAACCTGCATCCTCCTCCTGAAATAGCTCTCATTAGACTCTCCATATACTCTCGAATAGAAATAAATGATTATTAAGCTACATATTCCTAAAACTTAGAACTTTAATGAAGAATACAAGTTTTTATACCAAAACAGCGAGTTATATTCCTCACAATGTATTTTTCGACAAAAATGCCACACCTCTCAATTCTTCTTCTCCTTAGACCTCAAGGAATATCTTTCAAATGAATCTTCATTCGAGTTTATCCCCTTCTCACCTCCATTTTCATAACCCTAACTAACTATTACAAGGCTAAAAATGGCACTCATAGCACTACATATTCAATACATCATCTAGTGAACTTTTACTAACTCACTATAACCTAAGACCTATTCAACATGTCCTCATAAACTTCTTAGACCTCTTTCACATACTTGGACTCCTTATCCATTCTCACAAACCATCTAGACTCCCTTAATTCCTTAACAAGCCATATTTTTCTCTTTTACAAAATTTGAATTACAAATTGGAGGGAAAATACAAATTTGAAAAATTAAAAACTTGAATCCACCTCGATGTGAATCAAACCAAATATCTTCTCCCATTACCTCATAACATGATAAAAATTAAAATTTAATCATTTTAAATTTTTTATCTCTCTAACACTCTTGCATCAACCTATAACATCTTTTTGTAAAACGACATAAAAATTCTAGTAGAAGAGACCATTGACATAAATATTGGCACAAATGAGTACCCTAAACTCTTACAACTTGGTGTTATCATAATAGAAGCAAAAATAGAAGATTTTTAGTACTTATTATTGAGTTCCAAGATATATTTTCATGGACATACAATGATATGATAGGGTTGGATCCCTCCCTTGTGGTATACCACCTTGTGGTTCATCTGGATGTAAAACCAGTCAAACAAAAACTAAGAAAAATGCACCCCAAAGTTGCATTATTGGTCAAAGATGAACTTCATAAAATCTTAGAAGTAGATTTTATGAAAACAATTGATTATTCAAAATGGATATCAATTATTGTACCAATTGCTAAAAAAACGAGAATCGAGTATACAGAGTTACGTGATATAAACAAGCCATGTCTGAAAGACAACTTTCCATCATCAAATATTGATATGATTGTTGACTCTACGACATGTCATGAAATTCTCTCCATATGGATGGATTTTATGGATATAATCAAATAAAAATTTCCAAATAGGATCAATACACGACAACATTTACCACACCATGGGGCACATTTTTTTATAAGGTCATGCCTTTTGGCCTTAAAAACACAGGTGCCACCTATCAGAGAGAAATGATAGTTATTTTCCACAACATGCTACATGAAATTATGGAATATTATGTAGATGATATCCTTTCGAAATAAAAAAACAAGATTTGATCATCCAATAGTTTTAAGGTGCATCTTTGAAAGGTTGCATGAATATAGGGTGGACTCAATCCAAAAATTTGTGTTGATCGTAACTTCAAGAAAAATCCCGGGGTTCATTATATCACGAAGAGGTATCAAAGTTGATGATGAAAAGGTCAAATATATCATGGAAATGCATCCTTTACACAATCTCAAAAATTTAAGAGGTCTTTAAGGAAAAATCCAATGCATAAGATGTTTCATCTCACAACCGGCGTGAAGGTGCCACCACTTCAATCAATTTTTGAAAAAGGATGTACAAATTTAATTGAATCAAGCATGTTAAGACTCTTTCTCCAAATTTAAACAATATCTATCAAGTACTTTGGTACTCATACCACCTATTCCATAAAATGTAATGCTTTGTTATACATCTTGTGTACATGTAAAACTAACTATGCTAAGTGAAATTAAACTAACACCTAGTAGCTTCAAAGCAAAGTTAATCAAACAAGAACATCATGATAAGAGCTTAAGGGAAAATAACTTCTTCAATGCATAAATATGATAAACAAATAAATTCCAAGCCATTCCTACTCTTTTGTGATTGTTACTTAAAACATGAACCTAATTAGATCACTTAGCAATCAAATTTGTGTTTTTGCCTCAAGAATGAGGATGAGCTATCACCAAGAAATGGATACAAGGCGATCTTTGAATCTTTCGATGCTACTCAATTTTATAGAATGGATGAAATATGGAGAAGCTATTTCAAAAAATGTAAAATGGCTCAAATCAAAATGCCTATAGTTTTCATTAATCAAAAGGAGGTGTAAGTTTGAGAGGAAGGAGCTTGTTCCTTTATATAGCTTTCTGGTTGGGAAAGACTTGCAAATTAGTGGATGTGGGACAAAAGCCCAAAGAATAAATACAAAGTATAAACATGTTTTAGAATAATTAACAAAGGATGTGCAACTTATGGGAGTTGAGAAGGGTCTAATTAATCAAATGTGATTAATTAATAGGTAAGGATAAGCTTATAGAATCTATTTAGAGGGGATTTAGAGGAAAATTAGAATGATTTGGGGGATGTAAGAGGGGAATTTGACCAATAAAATGGGTTTATTGATTAAAATAGAAGGCATAATTAACTAATAATGGTTAATTAATCAATTAGAAGTGGATTATAACTAACGAAAGGTTGTTAATTTGCATATGGAGTGATAGGAAGGCTAATTAATTAATGTAATGTAATTAATTAATGGAAATGAAGGGGAATGTTAGCTAATTAGTGGAAAAACACTAATTATTAAGGAAATGATAGGAAAGAGGATAATCAATGCAATTTTAGTATTAAGACTGCGTCGAGAGGATTTTAGGTGTCTACATTTTCCCCTCTTTGGGGTGGCATAAGTGACACCACTTCAAAGATAATAGATAAGTAATTTTTTTAAAGGAGTGGAACAAAATTTAGTAGAATGAGCGATGCCCCCTTGAGTGTCGATGGGGCAATAAAAGAGGTTGATCGATGATCGAAAAGATGAAGGAAATAAATAGAATAAAAATGGGGGAGGGGGATAAATATAATCCCTATTGCCTGGTTGTTTTGGAAGAAAAAGTGTGATAGGAGAAAATGATAAGGAAGAAAAATGAGTATGAGGAGAATGGAGATAGATTTCATCCGGTGATGTATGTAAAAATAACTTTATTTCATCATTTTACTTTATGATCTATGTCATAGGCTCTTTATTATATATATACATGTAAGGATTAACTCAAAGCAACATATAAAACACAATGCTTTATGTGAAAGTAAAAAACAAAAAGAAACCAAACAAGTACAAAAATACACTAAAAAAACAATGTTCAAGAACGATTGTACTAATGTTTTTGTTATCTAGCTTCATATTCCACCTATTCGAGTTATACGACAATGGTTAAAGATGCCACTCCAAGAAAAATACAATACATGTAAGGTGAATTAAAGGAGGAAAAAAGTCCCGGAAAAAGTAGATGTGCCCTATGAAACAATACCATGAAACTTGGTTATGTAAGGAAGTACAAACATAGCAGTGAACCAACTTTTACTAATGGAGGTAGACCAAAATGACCTACAAGTCATGCATAAGAACAAGAGTGAACTAATGAAATATTGTTTTGTAGGACAATTTTTGATGTTTGAAGACAATGCATTTGATACTGAGGATTTAGTTTGTGTGCATTATTTTCTACCAATTTTTATTTTTTTTTGAATTTTACATTTTTTTGGATTTTGAATTTTTACAATTTTGTTTGGATTTTGAAGTTTTTAATTTTAGGGTATTTTGAAAGTTTTCCGAAGCTATGTACAAGAGAATGGAGAAATGTGGATGCCCCTAGTGTTAGATGGGAATGTACAAGGGTAGATACCACTTGTATATGCAAGAAAGTGAAGACGTGAAGATGCCTACAACATTAGATGGGAATGTACAAGGGAAAATCCTTCACATATATAAAAGAGGAAGAAACTATGGATCATGACCAAGATGGATAGGTTCAACGTGATGATGAAATCAAATCAATGAAGTGATAAGAAGGAACAAGCATGCCCCTAGTGTAAGTTGGACAAGAAATAGATGATAGAAAGAAGGATAAGATTGTTTATTGAAATGGGGAATTTTTTCCCTCAAACATGGTAAAAAGGAAATATTATACACATGGATGTTTTGAACGAAGTAAAAGAACAATGAATTCCATGAAGGGATATGGAAAATGTATCTAGATGAATGGCGATGTAAAATTGATTAGCAAAAGGCATAAATCGTGAGACAAAATAAGGACAAAATAAAAGTTTGAACAAGGTCCAAACAACACTTGGTAATATACTAATCCTATTTGCTTATCGAGATCCAATGTTTTCATGTGGAAATTAATTACCTCTTGTAGTGAAGATTTGATAGGAAATAAGTGTGGAAAAACTAGCCAATGTGTAGGAATGATTTATTTTGATAGGTGATTTATGAATGGAGGGTGGAAGGAGAGCTATACATTGCTCTGCCGCTAGCCAGGTGTCCATAGGCCCGACGAAGATGTATTTGATTCTATTTGCAACATTTCTCTACTACCATCCAAGCATCCATAGCCCCAGTTGATTAACTCAAAGGTGGACAATACTATACTTAATCTAATATAGAATGACATGGAAATACAATAAATAAATGCAATAAATAACTATGGTAAGTGACTCAAGTAACTAATCTAATGAAAGTATAAATCCTAATATGCAAGAAGAGTGAGGAAGTCACTTAGCTGATTAGAGGATGTTCTTTGGACTATGTTCCAGAGGTGACTGGAGAAATAGGAAGCAAGAAAGACTATGCTGAGATGCCTTAGAAAGGATGAATCTAGACTGATTCTTTGGTGGAGCACTGGAGAGGGGTGGGGAGCTTATGGGTGTTTGGTCTATGAGATGGGTGCCCTTACCTATGAAAAATCTCAAGAACCGAGTTTCACAAGTTTGAAAGGTGGTCTAAAAGCATTGATGTTTATTGCATTGAGTTTGCTACATTGCACCAGGTGGCACTGATAATCAACAATGAAAGAAAGACATGCAAAACCCTAAACAAGGATCAATTCCTAAAAAAGAAAAATACATATGATAGGGTCAGATTGACCTCAACTGCCACAATAGTAGAATTACTAACTGAGCATTGCACTACATTCTAGACCCAATTGTATCTCTTTCTGTGTGTGTGAAGCATGCCCTAGGGTGTTCTTACTCTAGTCACACTTTGTAATGTAGCGAGCTAACTATGTGTAGAAAAATGTAATATAATGGTGGATAGAATAGAATTAACTTACCTCCCATGCTTGTGTGATGCGAGATGTCCCAAACTTGTCCTTTTATGATGGAGCTAAGTGAATGCAAATGATCTTCAAATGCCTTAGATGGATGAAACCCTAGGTGGATGATAATAGTAACTAGTGCTAAGTCCCTCATTATGGTCTCATAATTTTATATTTACAAGTCTCTCTTGATCTAATTTCATAATTAACCTTGAAATGGCCAACCATAAAAAAGATGAGAATGAAACATCTAGAAAGTGCCCAAAAGTGGTGAGAAAGTTCAAAAGGATCGGGGCACTTGTGTGGGACAGGGGCACCCCAAGACTAGCCTAGGCACCCTAGTCAAGGCTAAAATGATGGAAGATGACGAAAAATGACTGGGCATGTGTGTGATGGTGGTTGGGAATGACTATAGAAATAAAATAGAAATAGCCAAGAGACATGGGTTAATTAGTAATTTCTTCACTCAAACACATTCTAAATAGTAGTATGAGATCGTGACTAAATATTACCCAAAGTGCGTGATTTAGTGTCTACATTTTCCCCCACTTTATGTTGGTGAGTGGAATGCTCGGTAACATAAAGTAGATAGAGATGCGTACTGATCGCAATGTAGAGCAATGTAGAATGCATGTTGAAGGAATAGAAAATGTGTGGAATGACAAAAAGATGATGGAGCATGAAAACTAAAGATGAAAATAAACAAAAAAAGTGATGAGAATGAACCTAGGGTAGAAAGCGAGTGTGTAGTTGCTAATGTATGCCATCTACCTACATGGTTGGTATGTTGTGTGCTTTGTCACGAAGTGTTGTTGTTGTTGCCATTATTTTTGTTGTTACCCCTATTTGATTCGCTTGTTCCTCATACGACTAGAATTGCAAAGAGAAAATGATCAAGTAGTCAAATATATATGTATGTATGTGTAAAAGTGCAATGTAAAAGACACATGTGCATGTATGTAAAAGTAAGTAAAGGTAAAATACACAAATGAAAAATGTAAATAGAACATGTGCACCTAATCCATGTCAATAACAAGCATGTATAAGGATATCCTATCTTGCCACGGTTTTTTGGGTGATCTGATGCCATAGGCCGAAGAATTCTATGGAGGAATTCCACTTGTATCCTCGAATAGTTAAATGCTTCCTTGAACATGTGTGAAGAGATCTCTCTACGTACTTGTTTTTGGGAGATCCGATGCAGTGGTAGAAGAAGTATTGGGAGGAAATCCAATGTATCCTCAAACCATTAATTCCTCCTCGAATGCTAAGGATAACATGTCCTATAAAATCCACTATGTACGAGGTTCGTAGACCGGTGAATGCACTCACTATATGTAGTCCATAATGCCAAGGGTAGGAAGTGCATTGAACTAAACCAAAGTGTAAACACACCTTTGTATATATTGTAAAACCCCAAATGATGACCCTCTCTTTGGGGGTGCATGTGACGTCAGCGATAGGAGAATGTGGCCCCAAAAGAAGACTCCACCATATGAACTTTGTGCCTGCGAGAGGGAAGGGAATGCACCTAGTAGAAAACAAGACATTCAAAAACAAGAAGGCTATCCAAAGACAAGTGTTTGTAAAAACATGCATGCATGTAGAAAATAAAGTATAAACTACACAAACAATGTGTAAGATACTAAGCAAAGTAGTAATTATAAACATATAAGAAAACAAGTAAACCCCAAAACCACGGGTTACAAACATGGGACATCACTCATGATGTCGCAAGACATGCAAGGCCATCATGGATGCAAACAACAAACAAGTGTGTACAACAAACATAGGGAAAGGCCTGCAGACAATAACAAACAATAATAGACAATGTAATAAACAAATGGAAGAAAAGATCCCTACAAAAATTCGCACATGAAGCACCCGTTAGTATGTTAGAAAAATAACCAGTATGTAAAAATCATGTATAACCAAGTAATGTAAAGTACTAAGTACAAAATGAAACAATAACACCTATGAGAGACCAATGTGGATGCCCCCATCGACCGGTATAGGAAGGGTAGAGGCGAGCATACGTGATATGTGTATGATATCCGTATCTATGATCATAGCTAAACAAAGATGTGAACACACATGTGTGGATGATATAGATAAATGACATATAATCAATCTAGCTAAGATGTGCAATAAAGCAACCATGAACAAGCAAAAGTAAGCAGGAGTAAAAGCAACCATAATATGCAATATGTTGTGGATGGATGGAATGAAATGCAAGATAGATGGTAGGAGCCATGTGCCCTACGAGTGGATGGAAATATATGTAATGAGGTTCATTTAGTTTTCCCCCTCAACAGTCAAGAATGAAATGTAAACAAGAGTGCGTCATTGAGAAATGGTCTAAGTGTGTGTTGTGTCTAGCACACTATGATGAATGTGTATGTGTAGATGTGTGACATATGGAAGAGATGTACATAAACCTTATAGCCTAAGTGTATATCATGACAATATGAACATGAGCTATAATTTATCCTAAAGCATATATCACTACAAGTTTGAATATTAAGGAGTGGTGATGTAGCCTAAAGCATATACGCTAGAAGATGAAATGGATAAGTGACAATTTAGCCTATAACATGTGTCACTAACCTATAATTTTCACATGATAAAATATCGAATGAGAAACACGTGATGAATGTAAGTTCCATTTGATTTTTAAACCCTCGCAATCGAGTATGGACCAAGGAAATAAAGTGTGTCATAAGGTAGTGAGTATAATGTGTAAAGGATGGAGTAGTATATGTAGTGATGAGAAACGACCATAGAATGTGTAAATACATGATGTGTATAATTCAATGCAAGATATGTAGAGTGTATGATATGTAGTATGTAAGATGATCTAATGCTAGACTCATATATGATGAAGACTAGTATAATGTATGACGTATAGTTATGTAATGATTAAAATGTAGAATATATGATGTATGACGCATGATGAGTGTATAGATGTGGTAAGTAATACCTATAGTGTAGTGTGTGGGGTTCATGCATAGTAATCCATCAACAATCAAGTGTGAACCAAAGCATAAGAGTGTGCCATCGGGTAATGGTCGATGCTAGTGTAATGATGAGTAAGCCTAATGTATGGAGATGAATGTATGAAAATGCAAAAGTGAGATATGCGTAGATGATAAGATGAGTGGGGGATGTTGAATTCTATGCCCCCACACATGGGTGAAGGAATGAAATATCCAATGACAGTGAAGGATGAAGGTCCTCCATCCGATGTAAGTGGTGAGGAAAGCATATGACTAGGCTTTAATAGTGGTGGTATAGTAGACAAAAACTATGCTAGTGAATGAAATTATGCGCATGTGAGGGATGAATATATGAAAAATGATGTGACAAAGTAAAATATGTTGGTAATGGAGATATATGTGATGCTTTGAGTAAAAGGTGATGAAGACTCATGTGGAATAAATTGAGGTGGTGATCTATGTCGAGATGTAGTAACTATCCTAGGAATGGGCCTATACCTATGTGTAGGACTAGTGGAATGATGTGGTCATGTAGACAATGCTCAAGTAGGTGAGATAGGAGTAGATTATGCTTTGAGCAACATAGAATGTGATGTGCTAGAAGAAGTAGATGATGTGTTAACTACTACGTGAGCATATGACAACCATGGGGCGAGATGGAGGAAAACGTCAATAGAAATGAAATGTTTGTTGTGAATAAATTTGAGTCACAAATGATTCATAGAAATGATTTATTGAGAGTGATGAATCCAATTGAGACCAATTATCATGTCACATCCATCGACTATGTTTCCAATGAGGAAAGGCACAAGTAGTGTAAGAGGACCAACTGTAACATGTAGTTTAACAACACCAAATGGTTTGTTGAAAGGGAACTAAATTTGTAATTGAGGATAGCCAATAGCCTTGAGAAGTGAAATAAAGCATGCACTAATGGGCCATGAGGGGTTAAATTTAGTTTTGTTAATGGAGGTTGAGCCAACATATGCATTGATATGTAAATGATTGGATGTAAAACTTACATGATAGTGATCCAGGAGGAGGTAATGTGTGATATGTATGACTGACATAAGAGTTAGATGTCTTTTTGTCATATTTTTGAGATTCATTGTTAAAGAGATTGAGTTTACCCTTGTCGTTGGTTGGCATAGAGTTAGTAGAGTCTAGAAACTCTAGTTTGTTCTCATCAATTATATCTTGGATGATTGTACGAAGTTTGAAACATATATTTTTGAATTTCCTACACATTGATGATAATCACAGTGGAATTTATCATTGTAGTTCCTACCTTTTTGTCGTGATGGGTCTAACTCAAGTGGTGGAGGAAGGGTAATAAGGTTTCTCTCAAGAAGTTGTTTCAATATAAGATGTGGAGGCATTGGAAAATTTCTAAATGTGCGCCGAGGTTGTTGTGATTGAATATCCTTAGTAGGAGTGACCACGTTTACAATGATTTTAGTGTCGATTGGTTTAGTTTTAGATGGTTTGAATGGTGTCTTGTTTTGAAAACGAGTGGAGGATGAAGCTTGCTCCTGATACTTAAGATTTCATATGGATAGGAGTTTGGTCTCACGAAGCTTAAGAGTATGAAAAATTTGATCGAAAGAAGGAGATGTCTCAAATAGAACACTTTCTCGAGAGACGATAAAAGACTTTGGATAAAGAATTCCTAAAGCGCGAGTTTGCAAGAACATTTTCATATTAGCTAGATTATTCTTATACCTTAAAACGTAGTTAGCGAGGTGTTCATTGGATCCTTGTTTAAGTTGTGATAGTTGAGCGTAAGAGATCTTAGAGCCAATATTGATGGAGAAATGAGTAAGAAAGGCATTGAATAGATGTGTGAATGAAGTTACCGAGTGAACAGGTAGGTCATAAAACCAACTCATCATATAATAATAGAGACTATGAGGAAATATTTTAGCTAAGAAAATATGATCTTCAAAGTGAAATTGAGACAAACAACATGAACTTCTCCAAGATTTTCCTCTGGGTCACCATGCCCATTGAAAATGGGAAGCTTAGGGGTGAAAAATCTATGAGGAAGTAGATAAGTAGAGATGGCAGGTGAGAGTGGAGTATGCAATAATAAGGTATAATCTAAAGAGGGAAACACATGTGAATTAGCATGTTGTAATTTACGGATTTGAGCTTGAAGGTCGTGATAAAGAGAAGTTAGGTCTTTATTACCAACGGATGAAACTTGCCACACATGAGAAAATAAGGGTGGTGTAAAATATTCGTAGGAGTATTAACAAAAAAAAAAATAGTAGAAATAGGTGGGAGGGTGGAAGCTAGTGGTTGAGTGACAACAAAAGTGGGTATAGCTATGGAAGTATTGAGTTCCACCAAATTAGTAGCTTCCTCGTGAGAAACATGTAAAAGTAAGTCTAGATCTTGAGGATGCTCAACTATATAATAATTAATGGACTTAAGGTGTTGTTACTACAAAATTATAACAGCCCTGATTGCTTGTCATTTTATGTATGAGGCAATCAGTGTAACCTGCATAACATGGGATTATCTTGTAGTGTGGGATCTTGCAAGTAGGATAATCCTCCAGAAAGCTGACTTCTTCTTCTAACCTAGTGCCAACTTCTCCAAAGTGCAAAGAATGGAAAATAAACTAATCCTATCCTAATGCTTTCCAAGGAGACATGAGATAGAAAGATGCATGAAATAAAACTACTCTAAGTGAAGGTGATGCACCAAGAAAGGGTGAGACAATCCAAGTGAGTGAAAGATAGAGAGAAAAAAAAGTAGGAGAGGGCTGGTAGAAGCACCACAGTCTAAGACAATATTCAATTCCCTATATTCATAAAGCACAACAAACTATAGACCCTGCAAAGAGATAAATACATGCATAATATACTTGCAAATATAATGGAAGAAAAAAATATGCAATTTCATACAAGTTAGGGAAAAAATGGCCACAAAACATGAATTTTATTGCTCAGAAACATGCACAATCCATTATAACATAAGCATAAGGAAAAATCCTTTACAATAAGCCCAAATTTAAGGCCTTTAGCTCACAATAGCTCTAGAACAATTTTGACATAGTTCCTTTGCTTTTCCAGAAAATATCCCCTCAAAATGAGGTAAATTTTACAATATATAGGAAATTTGGGTCACCAACTGGCTAGGATACATTAAAGAGGTATGGGAAACCATTCATTTTGGTACTTTTCTTACACAGGTGGTCATGGGCGCCATGCCTCATTAATTCTAGTTGTTGGGATGTCATTCATTCACCTACCCTCACATGGCTTGTAGCTCGTCCATTTCGTGGGTCATCCAATTATGTGGGGTTGGATGTCTTTCATCCTTTTTGATTCGTATAATTGTGATTAGGTCATCTAACCTAATGGTCATCCAAATTCATTGGGGTTGGATGACATCTAACTTTGTGGCCGTACATGCTTCTAGTCATGACCATCCTTACGGTGATGAATCAACCATCATGGTGACTCAACCAACCATGTTGTATAATTGTGATTCATCCATTCAAGTTGGCCGTCTAATCCTGCGTCATTAAACCGAAGGGTTGAATGACATGTATCCATGTCAACTAACCAAATTTTGTACGGGGGTTGGTTGTGGTCCAATCCATCACCCATCTAACCTGGATGACACACCTACAACCCATCTAACCAAACTACCATCTGACCCAGCCAACCAACCAGAGGGGTTAGATGTCATCCATCTCTGCCATCCAACCCGACCAGCCAACTTGTGACCCATCTAACCCGACCGACCAATTCTCTAACCGTCTAACCCAACTAACCAACTTGTGACCCGTTTAACCTGGGTGTCTTTCCCAATTTCATAATGAGCCCGACCAAGAATTTGAACATTTTCCATGGCTTGCCCAGCCGGCTTGCGAGAAAGTAAAGACAAAATTGACTGAGCCAAAAGATGGGTTGACTTTCTCTTCTAATGGGGTTAAATTTAATGGCTATTTGCACGTCCTAGAATCATGTACTTCAAATTTTGAATAGGTATCCCAAATTTACAGGACTGCAAATTTGGGATAACAGATGTTCTTGATAAAATAAATATGAGAATGAGTTGTGGTGAAAGGATAATAAGCCCTAGAATGATAAGCTATGAATGAGGAACTTAGAAGCGTGGATGATCGAGGTAGGTTCACCAAAATGATTAACTAAAATGTGGAAAATACTATAGTTAATCTAATATATAATGACTTGTAAATATAGTAAATAAATGTAATAAATAAGTATGAAAGTGACCCAAACAATTAATCTAATAAAAGTAGAAATCCTAATATGCAAGAAGAGTGAGGAAGTAGCTTAGGCTATTATAGGAGCTTTACGGACTATGTTACGAGAGGTGAATGGAGAAACAGAAAGAAAGAATGACTGTGAAAATTCCTCGAGAAAGGATGAATCTAGATTGATTCTCTATATTGGAGCACTTGGAGAGGGAGGGGGGCATCGGTGGGTGCTGCAGTGCAGAATAGGTGCCCTAACATGTGTAAAATCTTCATAATTGAGTTTCACGGGTTTGGAAGGTGGTATGAAACCCTCACTTGTTTATCGTATCGAGTTTGCTACACCTTGCATCGGTGTCGATAATAATCGACATTGAAAGAAATACTTGCAAAACCCTAAACAAACATCAATCCCTAAAAATAAAAATGAATTTGATAGGGTCAGATTGACCTCATTTGCCACAATAGTGGACTTACTAATTGAGTGTTACACTACATTCTAGACCCAAATGTAGTTGTGTGTGTGTGTGTGTGTGTGTGTGTGTGTGTGTGTGTGTGTGTGTGTGTGTGTGTGTGTGTGTGTGTGTGTGTGTGAAGCATGCCCTAGGTTTATCTTGTTTCAGTTGCACTTTGTGATGTAGTGAGATAACTATGTGTAGAAAAATGTAATATAATGGTGGATGGAATAGAATTAACTTCCCTTTTATGCTTGTGTGATGCAGATGTCCCAACCATGTCCCTTTGTGATGGAGCTAAGTGAATGCAAATGATCTCCAAATTCCTTAGATGGATGCTGACCTTAGGTGGATGATAATAGTGTGGTGCATGGTCCCTCATTATGGTCTCATAACTTTATATTTATAGGGTTTTCTTGATCTAATTTCATAACTTACCCGAAATGGCTTACCACCAAAAAGATGAGAAGTTGAAATGAATATAAAGTGCCAAAGAATTGGCGGGAAATTTCAAAAAGGATATGGGCACCCATGGGTGCCCTAGTACTATTATGGGTGCCCCCTTGAGGATAAAATGATGGAAGATGATGAAAATTGATTGGGCATGTGTGCGGTGGTGGTTGGGAATGATGATAGAAATCAAATAAAAATGGCCAAGAGACGGGGTTAATTAGTACTTTCTTCACTCAAAAACCTTCTAAATAGTAGTATGAGACCGAGACTAAATATTACCCAAAGTGTGTGATTTAGTGTCTCGCCGATAGAGAATCTGGAAATACCCCAAGAGAGAGTTATATATGCTTTAATTTTTTTTTTTGATTTTTTGATTGAATATTTTTTTGCTTTTTGAAAATTATTTCAGCTCTCTCAATTGTTTTGATGAGGGGTTAAGAACCATTGATGACTTGATGGAAGGTTATGGAAGTGATCGCAATGATGATATTGGCTCTTGTTAACAAATACGTCCAAAATTTTCCTCACAACAAGTTTATTAGATGTAGATAGTGATAGGATCTCTAAGAGTTCACTAGTTCTTTAATTTACCAAGGTAATGAAAGACCAAGATCAGATAGATACTATAGAGATAAGTTTTGAAAAATGAGTGTGAATAGACTAACCAAAATATCATCGAAGGGATGAACATGATGGGTGACTTGTAAAGGAATGGAAAGAAAGGGAAGAAAGAACATCCATGTGTATGCAATACTTGATTGCAATGTTTGATATTTGTACCTTTTATTTTTTTGAAATGTTTTAAAGTTTTCTCATTTTTTTTTCGTATTTTGAATTTTAATGATTTTTTTCTTCTTGAAATTAGGACCAACAATGTCACTTTGCATGATAGGATCCAACAACGATGTTTGTGATTTCTTTGATAAGGGATACTAGGAGTTTTTCTTATCAAGAGTAATATTATCTCCAATCTCGATAGCTATGGTGAGATCATATTCGTTAAGTGATTGCGACTTAACTTGAAACATGGATTTCTTATGTTGGAGCTTGAGTTTCCTATCCATAGGATTATGCAATTTGTGCCATACCTAATGGTTACGTTGGTGTGCATTTTTAATCAAGTTTTATTTTTATCTTTATGGTTGTTTGAATTTCTTGGAGCATTTGAGATCTTGATTTCTTATCTTATTTGGATGAAGACATTGTTTATGTTCCATACTAACTAATGCATGATTTATCGATCCAAAGAAGTGGGAGAAGAAATTGGATGTTTGGGATTTGATGATAGGAGTGGTATAGATGATGGTGAGATTTCCATAGTTGTTGATATAAGGATGATATGATGGAAAAAAGAGGATATGGTCCAAGGATTGAAGAGGATGAGCTACCGAGAGGTAAACCACATACAAAAATGAATGGATACTAGGATGTGGCCCAAGGATGGAAGAGAGTGGGATACCACGAGGTGAGCCATAGGTATAAGATGAGGGGATACTAGGATGTGGCCCAAGTATAGAAGATAATGGGATACTAGTAGGTGCCCCATAGATAGAAGATGAAGGACTACTAGGGTGTAGCCCAAGAATAAAGGATGAAGGGCCATTAGGATGTGGCCTAAGTATATGAGAAAATGGGATACCAGGAGGTGAATCATAGACAAAAGATGAAGGAATAATAGAATGTGGCCCAAGGATGGAAGATGATGGGCTACCGAGAAGTTCCATAGATAGAATATGAAGGGATACTAGGACATGGCCCATGTATAGAAGATAAGGGGATACTAGGAGGTGTCTCATAGATGGAAGACAAAGGACTATACAGAGGTATCCCATAAATAGGAGATAAAGGGATACTAGGATTTGGTTCAAGTATATAGGATGAAGTGCTACTAGGATGTGGGCCAAGAATAAAGGATAAAGGGATACCTAGAGGTGATCCACAAATAGAAGATGAAGGGCTACTACGAGGTAGCCCACATATAGAAGAAGATGATGGGATCCTAGAAAATTACGATCAAGGAATCATGATATGTAAAGAATGATGGGGTGATGATAGGATAGAAGATGGATCAAGGATAGACACATCCATTTTGTCATGCAATAGGGAATGTGAAGATGGAAGAATAAGAGGAGGATCAAGTTAGACAATCTTAGGATACTCCTTTGTTTTTCGACAATAAGAATCACATTTTCCCCACAATACACGAACACATCAAGGTAAAAAGAGAATCCTTGCTTATGATCATTATGCATCCCCATGAATTCTCTGATTGCTTCTTCATTCTGGAAGAAATCAATTGGTATGAGTTGTTGTTGGTTAATGATCAAAGGTTGATTGGAAGATAGGGGTCTAACAAGTGTGGAAGATTTAGAATATGTTTGATGATGTAGATGAGGGGAAGGTTTGAAATTATTTCTCCCATAAATAAATTTGATAGTGCTTCGAAAATATATCTTAACACCTCATTTCTTGTGAATTGTTCTACGTGGATGCAAACATTGATCTTTAGAAGATTGATGAAGATAGAATAAGGAATGATCAAAATGACCCAGGGAAAAAGAGGGATTGGATTTTGATTGATAGAAGAAGATGACTCAAGAGAAAAAGTAGATTTGGATTTAGATGTCTCACAAGTAGAAGAAGATGTGGATTTGGAATTGGTTTTCCTAGAAGATGGCATAGTGCAGGCTAGACAAAGAGGATCACATAGATAATCAGTAGATTGTGACGTAGAGGTTGACTTGGATGATTGATTAGAGAAATTTTGAGTCACACAAATCTTTAAAGGAGGAAGACATTGTTGAGGTGAATGATAAAGGGGGTCTTGTAGAGGAAGGGATGATCAAGACTCGGGAGTTGTATTAAATGTTTGATTGGAGGAACTTTGAGTCACACGTACCTTCATAAGAGGAAGCCTTCATTGAGGCGAATGATTATTCCTTTGAAGAAAGTTGATCGGATGAGGTTCAAGAGACTAAGGGGAATCAAAATAATAGTTTGGATTCAAATAATAAGGAGATAGTGGGGAATCAAAAGAATAATTTAAATTAGAATCATACCACTAACTATGAGATGAAGGTGGGGAAAGGGGTAACTGAATGGTTTCTCTAGCACGAATAACCAATCAAGGTTTAGTCATGATAGGAATATTTTGATGTGAATTCCTAAACCTAGGTTCCTTATTATCGTAAGTGTGAGGAACCATGTGATAGTTAGTCATGGTTGGCATTGTTGGGTCCAAATGCCTAGACCTAGATAGTATGATTGAACTCCTTCATGGCAAAGGAAGTTCCATGTCAATTTGAGTAGTGTAATGAAAACCAACTAGACATTTTACAAATATGGGGATGCTCATGTTATTTTCCAAAGGGGATCTAAGGAAAACAAACATATTGATGACACAATTTCGACAATCCAAGAAGATTTGGACAATAAGTTACTTGATAGGAAATGTTTTTACTAAGGTTTGAAAAATGTGTACAAGTTCTACAATGAGCATATTTCCCAATTTTGCATCCCTTGAAAAATTTGAACAACTTTCATATGTATTAGACATGGTGGATATTCAAAGCTAGATTTGAAGGAACCACAGAGGCTTTGAGCATGTTGCGGATGAATGAGCATTACCACAGAGGACCTATCCAAATCCGCGGTAAGAAGAAAGTTACGTGAAATAAAGAAAATACTATGCGAGTGGATATTCAAAGCCGTGATACTATAAGTAGTGCCGTGGACTAAGGCGTAGATCAAAAGGTGAGCCACAGGTAATAAGAAAGCAAGTCACATCATTTGGGAGGCCACAAAAGGTTTTCAAAACTTGCATGGACCAGGAGTGCCACGATACAAAGGAATGATCTGCAGATGTCAAATAGCCAAGCAAGACTAAATGAAGGGAGCCACATATCAAAGAAAAAAATAATTTCCACAAATTTCTATGATGAACTAAGGATATCAAATATGATTTTATTTGAAGATTTTAACCTTCTCCATGTGAAGGAAATCAGATTTCATGAAATAAATGTTGGTAGGTGGTTGAAGTGAAGGAAACTTCTCCAACACGTAAAATCGCTACTTGAGGCGGCACAATCACCAACATTAAATGCAGTATGGATGCTCATTTGAAGGAGTGTACTAGTGGATAAACAAGGTGACACCCTATTCTTTAAGAGAACTTAATGAATATGGTTTGGATTAGTTGAAGGAATTCAAATTTCCCTTTAATTTCTTCTCTCTCTCTACCTTCCACGATTTTCTATATATTATAGTGTAATGCACATTCTTAATGTTGGATGCTTTTAAAACTTGGGCATCTTGTAATATAAGGTTTCTCGTGTGTTGCATGTATGTCCTAAGGGTCACATGCCTTGGATCTTGATTCAAAAATGCTTGCATCTTCCTCTCATGACTGTAATAGTCTATGAAAAATTTGAGGCAATAGAGTTTAATCTTGTGGTTTGTTCGACCCTTGTTCTTATTTTATTGCATTCCTTGCCTTTCTTTCAGTTCTGCAGATGTGTTGTATGTTTATTTTCTAAATCTTTGTCGATGTGCATCGTGAAAGTGGATTCGGAGTGATTTTTATATGTGTCTCATATCCGGTCCTCTTCATTATCCTTTCCTTCCCTTTCCCCTTATCTAAATGTATCCATCCCCTTATTTTTGCTCTTATCACCTTTGTAGATTATGATTTTTGTTTTCGCATATCTTTCTCACTCCGGTCCCTTGGAAAGTTAGAGTAGAGCTAGATAGTTGAATTTAATTTTCTAGGAGTAGTTTTTTTAGTAAAGGTAAGTAGAGGAAACCGACCTTCTATGGAGGTTTGTATCAGTTTGAGTCCCATGACTTGGAGATAGTCCCATGTTATCTCAAACACTAGATTATTGTGTTCGGAATGGGTGCAATTTTGAGCTCCAACCGATTTGGCATGCTCGGTGGGATCTTGAAATCAATATTTCAAGTTTTATCATGTTTTCATGTGTGTCTTGATGAAACTCTATCCTTTGGAGGCTCTGCAAAAACAAATTTGGTGACTCCATTTGACATATCAACTAGTTTCAGTAGTACTAGTGACTCAATCCTTCCTAGTTCATGAGAAGGATACAAACTCGGTCTAGAACAAGACAAGAAGGCATATTTGAATACTTGCAATTATCCCAGACAAAGGAAAAAGAGGAAGATAGGTTCAAACATCTCCATCTCCTCCAAATCAAACTCGCTCCACACCTCCACCTTGTAGGCCTTTCTTAGAGTCTGCTAGAGTTCTTAGACCCATTACAATGGTTCATTTACAACAATCGCCACCTCAGGATCCATTTGTAAACCTCAGAGTCCACTTGATTTGAATGCCCAAAATCCTATTCCAGTTGATGTTTTGAAGAATATTCCGTATTTTACTAGAGAATACCACACTACTCCAGTTGACCACATTCAAGACATTGCAAATGTCAGTGCTATCCATGAAATTTCTGAAATGGACATAACAGTTAAACTCCCGGATTCATATCTTAAAGGAAAAGCTCTGTAATGGTTTAGGATCTTGACCGCGAGCTCAATCAGAAATTGGAACAAGTTTTGCACAACCTTGTACAATCAATTTAGGGAAAGAGATGATAACTTGTCTCTTTTAGAGCAGTTGACCACAATCAAGAGAGCACCAAATGAGAAAAATGGTGGATTTCAACTTTAGATTCCAAAGAACCTAGGACAGAATTCTAGTTCTTGTCAAGCCTACAACAGAAGGTGCATTTCTTTAATTTCTAAAATCTCTTAACTCTGACATATATGTTATGGTGTAATCTATAGGAGGTGTAGCTTTACCACCAACTTATGAATTGGCCATTAGGGCTGAGAATTATTTAATTCAATATGAAAAGTTAGCTTCTAGGCCACCTATTCTATTATACCCTTAATTTCCATAAGCCACACAACCTTCCATTGCTCCTATTCCTCAACCAAATCTGAAATCTATAGCTTCCACATCACAAACCCTGACACAACAAAAGGAAGATGAAGAAATGGAATCTCTAATTAGAAACTTGACAAAAAATTTATATCCCTAGAAAAACAACAAGCCCAGTCATATAGAACTTATCAAAATCAAGGACAATCTTCAAATCGGAGATATCAGCCATATAGAAACCAATAATTTAATCAAAGATATGTAAAAATCCAACAGAATAACAAATGGAAGAGTCAAAGTTCTCCTCTTCCATTGACAACAATCCCTCCTCCACGGGAGCTCCTACTCCCAGCTTTAGTCAAGCCTTAGTTCCAATATAAAGCAGTATGGCACAAGAAATAAAGTGGTGTTTTTCGGGTAATCTACCCTATAACCAACTTGGTTGTGAAAAGTCAATGCATCTCTAACGGGGTTCATTTTAAGAAGCAGGTGGTAAAATGGAGGTGGAAAATCCCCGATGAATATAGGTGGATCCACTTTTGTGTAAAGGTGAATTTTTCATGTTTTTGAGAACTAAAATTTCACTTGCAGACATTGATGCCTTGTTGTCACATGAAAAAAGGCTTACTATTGTGCGTTAAGAATCCTTCACGACACGTGATAGAAGGCTTGCTGTCGCACATCAAGAATCCTTCCAGACGTGTGACAAGTAAGCCTTCTATCGCGCATCAAGAATCCTTCTTGACGCGTAACAAAAAGCTTTCTGTTGCGTGTCAAGAATACTTCCTGACGTGTGATAACAAGCCTTCTGTCGCATGTCAAGAATCCTCCCTGACGCATGACAACAAGCCTTCTGTCACTTGTCAAGAAGGATTCTTGATGCTTGACATCAAGCCTTTTGTCGTGCATCAGGAAGTATTATTGATGCGTGATAGAAGGCTTGCTATCACGTGTTAGGAAGGAATCAAAACCCTATTTTATCCTATAAATATCCTAATGCCAGTCATTTTTGCATTTACACTCTCTAGCTCCCAAAATTTCTCATTTACAAGAATCAATTTCAGGTACAATCAAGCTCAAGGAAAAGTACAATGGTGACTATAAGTGCAACCCAAGGCCAAGCTCAAGATCAAAATCAATCAGAGAATCCAGTTAATCGGAAGATACTCTACAGGAATTTGTTATGCCCCCACATTTAGACATAGTTTTGCAAATGAATTTGGAATACAAGGATTTGGTCGATGCATGTGATTTTGATGGGCTCGTTAAAATGCCCTAGTTTGAAATAGATCATGATATTCGAATTACCTACTCTCCTCTTACAATACAGAGGACAATTTGTTTACTATTACTATGGATGACAGCCATATGTTTCAATTCGGTGTTGATCCAGTTGATATTCATCACTTAACAAGCCTTCCATACAAAAATTTACTGTTGTCACAATGAAAGAAACCTTGGTCGAAACCAATAAAAAGTACCTTGAATCAACTTTCGGTTTCCATGTTGATTGTACGTATAAACTGTTTTCAATTTTTATTTTATATTTTTAGTTTTCAATATTAATCTCTAATCTATAATCTCTAACATATAATATTTTTTTGATATTAATTAAATTGTCTTTTTGGATTTTTGTAGCTCATGTCAACAAATCAAGACATGGTGTGGATACACAAGGAATTGCACACCACTTTTTCTTCTTTATGATATATTTATTTCAAGCTAGAATTGTTTTGTAGGGACAACAAACTGATATACCAAACTGGGCTATTACATATATTCTTGCAACTATCGGAAAGCAAAAATTTGATTGGTGCACATTTTTATCAAATAAAATAAAAACTGATATTACAAATGCATCACTTTCGACAAACCAGTTATTCACTCCACAAACTATCTCCTTGGCCTTTATTACGAGGCTCTTTTTAATTTAAAAGACAAACCAATTCCTACTTGCATCAGATGAGACAATGAAGAATTTGTCGATTCCATTTCAAGAACAAGTATAAGTTTGTATTTCAACATAAGACTAACATTATGTTCATTTGGAATCTGATTAATTATTGACTGTTTGCAGAAAATATTTTTGGAGGCCCTTGCGCAAAAAAGCTGCATCAAGAGGAAGAGGCCAACAACACGCTGAGGCGTCGGCAGATTCGCAATCTAAAATGGAAGTTCACTCATCTCGAACCACCAAGCGTTTGAATTTTTAAACACCAGAGATGTAATACCCTAACATTTACTATTTAAAAATTCCCATTTTGTATTTTCAATTTACCATTTACCATATTGAATTGACATACAATTTATTGCTTGACATTGCAGGAACTTTGGACAATACTAGGGCTTCTCAAAGTCAACCATCTTCACCAACTCACTTAGTTCAGTCACATGCAATTGTCTCTTCTCAAACACCCACACAACAATCCTAGAACACACAACTCAAACACAACCAACTACTACTCCAACATGGCCACCTCAAGCTCCACGAAACGTTACCCCTCAACAAGGTATGATATAATTGCTTAAATACAAGACTCAAGTTTTTAATAGTTTAATAGTTTTTCATATGATTTTTCTTACACTTTTCAACATATTGTAGTCCTTCACATTCTTTACAAACAAGCGGCACCACCCCCTCCACCACTATGATTCAAAATGCCAACCAGAGGATCAGGGAAAAAGAACATTGGTAAATGCATGCCAATTCCTCCGGCCCCTAGTGGGACACTAAACATTTCCTCCTCATTTCAAATTCCAACCCTCTCTCTTGGTGGCTTGCCCAACGCAATGGGCATATCAGTTTTAAATAATATAAATTTAGATGAAGATTACTTGGGCATTGATAGCAATGACCCATCAAGATTTTTTAATACACGTGAGATGATTCAAGGCCAATAGGTATACTTCAATTTCAACTTTCATTACTTTTCATTTTAGATTTATTTATTTGAATATTGATTTATTTTATCACAAATAGGATCAAGCCACCCAAAGGCAGAAACAGTAGCAGTTGATGATCAACCAGAAAGCCCCCATACCTCTCTAGCTACATCATCTTCTTCAGATACAGATGGTGAACAATTACTACCATTTCCTTTAGAGAACTTAATTGGTAATGATTGTCAATCCCATGTCACGGAGTTTATTGTACCTCATATCAGTCAGCTTATAGAATGGGAGAGACGGGATAAAGTACTAATCAATGAAATAATAAGTCGTTATGAAAATTATTGGCAAAGAGAAAGTTTATACGTTGCAGTCCAGATACAACCTACGAAGATCGATTCCTTACTTACCCAAGTAAGAGGTGGGACAATCACATATAACAACAACTATAAAGATGATATTTTGGATAAAGCATTAAACAAATTGGAAAATATTAGTGTTGAAGCCCAAGCATATTTTAACAAATGGTCTAAGGACAAGGATCTGGTAGCAATTGCAAATGCTGAAAGAGATAGAGCGGTTGTAAGTATTATCACTTTGAAACAATATTTTTTGTTAATTTGACCTTTTCTTATTTTAGTAATATGTTTAATTGAGATCAATTTTTTTGTGCAGTTGAAATATGAAAATTTTAAGAGTCAAGCAAAGGTGTTCCAAGTTCACTTGGAAAGCACTAAGAAAAATTTATCTACAACAAAGAATTTGAAAGAAAATATTGTTTTAGTTAATAAAAGAGCATGGATTCAACCCAAAAATTTTATTCAAAGCCAAGGTAGCTGCAGATCCTAGTTTGTTATCCCATGGAGATGCGACAAGGGAAGAACAAAGGATTGTAAAGAGTCTACTGATGTTGCGAAATATCGATTAGTTTTGGGATTATTCAAGCCATTGGGGAAAGGGGTACAAGAGGATAAGCCATTGGGGAAAGGAGTACAACTACAAGAGTGGAAGCCATTGGAGAAAGGGGTACAAAAATTGAGGGTTGAAAATTTTCATGATTGAGGGTTAAAACTTGAAAAATTGAAACTTTGAATTTGAAAGTTTGAAATACTTTATAATCTATATTTGAAAATTTGAAACTTGAGTTTGATGGTCATGATGTTTGAAAATTTGAAATAATTTATTATCTAGATTTGAAATTTGAAACTTGAATGTGATGGCATTTGAAAATTTGAAATACTTTAAAATCTAGAATTTTATATCTTCTTATATATTATGTATAGAATTTCTAGATACATTCATTTGAATGTGATGTCATTATGATAATGGTTAATTATTTGTTTTAAGAAAATCTATAATGTGGTATGACAAAGGCATCTTATTACTTGTAATGATGATTACATAGATGTTGATGATGACATTAGAATAGAATCATAGATATGGATTATCATTACTTGTATGTGGATGATGATAATGGATAATTGTTTTAAGAAAATTTGGAATGTGGTAGGACAAAGACATTTAAACCTTCTCAAAATCTTCTAATGGATATGATATGATGACATTAGAATGGATATAGATGATGATGAATGATGATAATGGATAATTGTTTTAAGAAAAATTGGAATGTTAAAATAGATATGGATGATGATAAATTGTGATGATAATGGATAAATAATTGATTTAAGAATAATTGGAGTGTGTCAGAAGTCTAGTACTTACATCTTCTTATCAGGTTTATCAAAATATTCTTCTCTCTACTTGTCAATTGAACTAGGACTTACATCTTCTATGATGACATTAGATGTGGATGGAGACATTAAAATAGATGGATTATGATGAATTGAGTGGACATAGATTTTTAGTTTCAAGTACAATAGTGGATGATGAATTGTATAATGGATAATTGTTTTCAGAAAAATTGGAATGTGTTATGATAGAAACATCTTAATATGGAAAAATCTTATCCAACAAAGTTTAAACACTTTATCAAAGAATTTTGCAAATACAAAAATAAATTAAACATAATTGTAAAAAACTCAAGCAATGTCATATGATAGGGTTTAAGTTACCTCTTGTCTTTTAGATGGCTGTGACAAAGCATATGGAAGGAAAATGAGAAATCATCCTTTGTAGCATGTTGCGTGCTAGAAGACCTTCGATTCAAGAAAACTCAACACAAGAAATAGATTAGTATATATATGGGTGAGTTTCCTGACATTGTCAATCCCGAGAAGTGAGAGTTTCCTAGGATGGATGTCAACCTACGTTTTCAAAAAAATAAATGAAATAATGATTGATCAGATTAACGAAGAAACAAAAGATTAAAGAAAAATGCAAATGATAACTTATACATGTCTAGAAAATAGAATTCTGGAAGAGTATAACATGGGAATAATATGCAAACATGAACTCTGAATATCTTGCAAATTAGTATGCGAAAAATGCATGTAACAAAATTTTTTAAACAAAATTTCGTATTTGAAAAATCCAAAATAGTAATTATATAAAACATATTTTTATAAATAATTGTATTTAAAAATATGTAAATATATATACATGTAACATCTTTAATAATAACAAGAGCTGAAACAAAATTTTGTAAAAAGCCTCCTCAGTCAATATTTACATCTGTAGAGTTAATATGAAATTGAATAAATAACCACAGTCAATATTTGCATCTGTAGAGTTAATAATTGAATAAATAACCACAATCAAACAATAAAAGTAAGGTCAAGGAGATACCTATTTAAAGCTGAAACAATCCATTATCAATAGCTGATTCAAAGTTGTTAGGAAATAAGAGATAAAATATGCGGAATAATCCCTCAGAGAATCGCAATGCAGTAGAAACTAATATGCGAAATTATTACAGATCTGAAATAAAATTGTAGAATAAAATAACACAACACAAGGAGATAATATTTAACGTGGTTCACCCAATTTGAGATACGTCCACCAAGAATCACTTGCTCGAGATTTTATTACAAGCCACTATTCTCTCAATCTGATACCCGGATCTGTTTGGAGCTATACTCAACAAACTCTCTGAAATTCACACCAATTCAAAACACATCTGCAATGTTTCTCATTTTTCTATCATATGCATAAAACCATATAAATAGACAATGCTTAAGTAGCTTTACAAAATCGTGGGTTTCAAAACCATGGGAAAAACTGTCCCATAAACCTATGGGTCAAAAATCTCACCCATATGAGAAAATCATTTTTTCGAGGCCAAAAAAATTTACGCCTAAAAGTGTACATGAAAAGTGTACAGTACTCTTAGTGTACTGAGTCTTCAACACTTTCACACATGAAAACAGCTCCACAACCTAACAATATCCAAGTTGGAGACGAGTTTTCCTCGAGCAAGCTTCTCAACCCTTCACTAGTTTTTGTGAAGACCAACCAAAGTGAACACAACTTCGAGTTTTCCTTGTGACCACCTTGGTCATTATGTCTCAGGATTCTGACTGGTATGAATCTTCTCCAACTTCAACTTCTCTTCCTCCAAAGCTATCCTGATGAAATGGTACCTTAACTATATATGCTTTGTCCTAGAGTGGAAAGTAGAGTTCTTAGCTAGGTGTATAACACTCTGACTATCACTATGAAACTTTCCTTCCTCTTTCTTATGCCCCAACTCCTCAAGTAATTGTTGTAACCAAATCATTTCCTTGCTTGCCTCTGTGGCAGCAACATACTCAGCCTCTGTGGTTGACAAAGCCACCAACTTCTGTAGTCGTGAAATCCAACTTACTTGTTGTTCCACCTATAGTGTAAACATAACTGTTGTGCTCCTCCTACTGTCTACATCTCCAGCCATATCTGAATCTACATAACCACACAAAATGGTGTTTGATCCACTGTAGCACAAAACTATTCCCATGGTCCCCCGCAAATACCGAAGGATCCACTTTTGCTGCGGTGATCTCTACCTAGATCACTCATAAATCTACTCACCGCTCTCACCTTTGCATAGGCAATATCGGGCCTAGTGCACACCATGGCATACATCAAACTGTAGACTGCTGATGAGTAAGTTACCTTGGACATTTGGTTCCTCTCTACTCTGTCTTGGGACCTTTGCTCTTTTGATAACTTGAAATGGCCTGCCAAAGGATTCCCAACCGGTTTAGCATCCTGCATATTAAACCTCTCCAAGACTTTCTTAATGTACTCTTCCTAAGATAAATTTAGCTTCCATTCCTTCCTATCCCGAGATATCCTCATACCAAGGATTTGTTTGGCTGCCCCCAAATCCTTCATAACAAAGGATTCACTTAGTTGCTTCTTGAGTACTTTTATTTCTTGCATGTTTTTACCTGCAACCAACATGTCATCCACATACAGACAAAGGATAATATAACTGCCATCCTCAAATTTCTTTGTATACACACAATGGTCAGAATGGCATCTAATATAACCTTGCTCCATCACAAAGCTATCAAATTTCTTATACCATTGATGTGGAGCTTGTTTCAAGCCATACAAGTTCTTCTTCAGTTTGCACACCATCTCCTCTTTACCTTTGACCTCATAGCCCTCTGGTTGCTGCATATATAGTTCCTCCTCCAAATCACCATGGAGAAATGCAGTCTTTACATCAAGTTGTTCTAAGTGCAAGTCTTCTGTTGTAACTATTCCTAGAACAGTTCTAATAGAAGTCATTTTTACTACAGGAGAAAAAATCTCATCAAAATCTATACCTTTTTTTGTGCAAACCCCTTGACCACCAACCGGGCCTTGTATCTTTTCTTTCCTCCTTCTTTGAATCTGAACACCCACTTGTTATGTAATGCTCTTTTTCCTTTGGGTAGCTTTACCAAATCCCATGTCACGGTTCTCTATGAGACGATGCTCCTCATCCATGGCTTGATCCCACTTCTTCCAGTATCTCTACTGCATTGCTTCATCAAAGCTCTCTGGTTCTCCACTATCAGTGAGTAATAAATAATAAAGAGAAGGAGAAAAATGTTCAGGTTATCTTCTTACCCTATAAGACCTCCTCAATATAGGAGTTTGGGGTTCTGTTGAGGAGGTTCTGAACTGATTCATGTGTCACTTTTCCATCTAGAAGATCCTCTACTACTACATATTCTTTCTTGGATTCTTCTCTATTTTCCTACAACTGTTGCTTATACATGACTTTCTCATTAAAGACCACATCCCTAGATCGAATGATTTTTTTGTCCTTAATACTCCAACATTTATATCCAAAGTCATCACCACCATAACCAATGAAAGTACATTTTTCTAATTTAGCCTCTAGCTTGGTCCTATCATCCTTTTCTATATGAACAAACACCTCACATCCAAAGACTCTAAGAAATGAATAATCAACTTTCTTACCATACCAAGCCTCCTCAGGTATGCCTCCATCCAAGGCACTTGAGGGTCCTCTATTTATCAAGTACACAGTTGTGCTCACCGCTTCTACCCAAAAAGAAAGAGGCAATCCTGCATGTAACCTCATGCTCCTAGCACGTTCCATTATTTTTTCTGTTCATCCTTTCTAATACCCCATTCTACTTTGTGAGTTCTTGGAACCATCTTTTGCCTACGGATTCCATTCTTAGAATAGTAATCATCAAATTCATTGCTGCAATACTCCCCTCCATTATCTGACCTGAGACATTTTAGCTTAAGACCTGTTTCATTCTCTACCAAGGCTTTCCATTTAACAAAAATGTCAAATACATCAGATTTGTTTCTAATACAATAAACCCAAACTTTCTTTGTTGCATCATCAATAAAAGTAACATAATAACTTGAACCCCAAGAGATGATACAGTGGCCCCACACATTAGAATGTACAAGCTCTAACTTACTGTCTTTCTTCATAGGTCCAACCTTGAGAAACCTTACTCACTTATGTTTCCCATATATGCGGTTCTCACGAAATCTAAACCTGTTTTTATATATCCAGGCAATTTCTTCTTTATGATGTCCATGCCCTTATGGCTCATATGACCGAGCCTATATGCCATAATGTTGTATCTGCATCTGAAGCCACAAGATTACAATCATTAGTACTATCAGTGGATAAATACAAGGTTCCAACCTTCTTACCTCTTGCCACCACAAGAGCGCCCTTGGTAACCTTCCAAGAGTCAGTTGTAAATATCATAGTACAACCATCACTTCCCAATTTCCCGCCGATATCAAAATTCTCCTTAATGTAGGCACATGTTTGACATCCTTCAATAGCCATGTATTCCCATTCTGAATTTTAACCTGAACAAAACCTTTTCTAACTATACTGCAAAGCTCATCATCACCAAGAAAAACATGCCCAAAATCCCCTTGAACATAATCAACAAAATAATGCATATGTGGAGTAGCATGAAAAGAAGCCCCTGAATCTAAAACCCAAGATTCAGTAATATTATGCAAAGAAAGAATCAAAGCATCCTGACATACATTACTCGATGCCACATTTGCCTCCTTATTTTCTTCCTGTTGTTTCTTCTTGTCTTGAAGCTCCCAACAGTCCTTCTTTGCATGCCCAAACTTTCCACAGTGCCAACATACTATCTTGCTTTTAGATTTTGACCTTGCCCGATCCTTTGATTTTCCACGGCTTCCTCTATTCTTCTGTCTCCCTCTAGTTTCCATTGTCAAAGCATTCCTTGAAGTAGAAGATTCACCAGAGATTTTTCTTCACA
Source organism: Taxus wallichiana var. yunnanensis (assembly GCA_018340775.1). NCBI lineage: Eukaryota > Viridiplantae > Streptophyta > Pinopsida > Cupressales > Taxaceae > Taxus > Taxus wallichiana. Next base: position 473,916,643 of record CM031239.1, on the reverse strand, counting down.
TTTCCTCACTTAGAATCACCCCTACAACATCCTCAAACTTCAACTTTGAGTTAGCTGGAACCGAGTTGCTTACCGCCATTACCAAGCTATTCCAACTCTTAGGTAAAGAGCATAGAACTAATAAAGCCCTAACTTCTTCATCAAATTCTATTGTAACTGAAGCTAGCATATTTACAACTGTATTAAAATCATTTAGATGATCTCACTCTTGAACCATTCTCAGACATCTTCATATTAAACAAAATTTTCATTTAAAATATCTTATTAGAGGCAGAGGGTTTTTCATATAACTTCCCTAATGCATCCATCAATTCTTTTGTAGTCTTTTCCTTTGAAACATTAAATAATACCGAAAATGCAAGACATAGTTGGATTGTCCCAAGTGCCTTCCTATCTAGAAAATCCCATTCTGCATCTGTCATGCTCGAGGGTTTGTTCACCTTCTCAGATAGTGGAGTATAAAGATCCTTCTGATAAAGGTAATCTTCCATCTGCATCTTCCAAAGATAGAAATTCTACCTGTTGAATTTATCAACCCTAGATCTTCCATCATCTACCATAGCTCCCACTCAAGATAAAACTTTCCCTGTGATTCAACACTTTAGCAAACCAAACCAGGCTCTGATACCAATTGTTAGGAAATAAGAGATAAAATATGCAGAATAATCCCTCACGAGAATCGTACAGGTAGAAACTAATATGCGAAATTATTACACATCTGAAATAAAATTGTAGAATAAAATAACACAACAAAAGGATACAATATTTAACGTGGTTCACCCAATTTGGGCTACGTCCACCAAGAATCACTTGGTCAGATTTTTATTACAAGCCACTATTCTCTCAATACAATACCCAGATCTGTTTGGAGCTATACTCAACAAACTCTACAGAATTCACAGCCGAATTCAAAACACATCTGCAATGTTTTTCATTTTTCTATCATATGCATAAAACCATATAAATAGACAACTGCTTAAGCAGTTTTACAAAACCATGGGTATCAAAACCATGGGAAAAACCCATCCCATAAACCTATGGGTCAAAAATCTCACCCATATGAGAAAAGCATGTTTCCCGATATGTCGGGTGCATTTTTCGAGGCCAAAAAAATTTACGCCTAAATTTTTTTTTTTGGGCGCCGCGCCCCGGACCCCCACTTGGGGCCCGGCCCGGCCTCGAACCCCGGCGAGGATACATGAAAAGTGTACAATACTCTTAGTGTATAGTCTTCAACACTTTCACACATGAAAACAAGCTCCATAACCTAACAAAAGTCAATGTTCTCTTCTATAGAGTGTGATGACACACCAATTCCATCTCATCATTGGGAATAGTTGTACTTATAGCTATATTTTTACAAATATTCTTTGAAAGGGAATTCCAATGCGTAATTTCTCTGTCGAAAGAAAATGTTTCCATGGAGTAGCGAGAAACATAACACCTCATGCAAATTTCCATATTTTTATCGACTTGTTTATCAGTTTTGATTTTATAAATGATAAAGCATTGAAAACCCTTTCATCCTCCATAGACCCCAAAATAATTGTTTGGCATAACTCATATAATCTGAAATATTCATTGATGTCTTCTTGTAAGACAATACTTTGATAGATTCCTCGCCAAAGCCTTGTAATAACACCACTCTTAGAAGGTTCGTCTAAATTTTTATATTGGTTCCTCATTGTTGTTACAAAATTTGTTGATTGAGACTTTAATAAATGAACATTCAATATACCTTTGATTTCCATACCCTTGACCTCTGAAGTCTTTGTGAAATGTTCCATTATTGTACCCATGGATTTATGGAAATACTTTCTTACAAATTCTGCACGAGCACCTTCAGTATTCCAAAAATTAGGATTCATCACACCCATTGCTTCAAGAATTTTATCTTTGGAGAAACGTTCTCTAATTTCAGATGATAAGGATTCTGAAAATTTTTAAGCTTTATTCTTGTTTCAACTATAACAGACTCAAAAAGATTATGTGTCATAGGAACATCTTCTTGTTCCGATCCTGTAATATCTTGACATTTTTAAAAAATGTGCAGTGGTATGTCCCTCCCATTAACATTGATGCAGAGATTATCATGGATATTAAATCTCAAATAGTCATTGGGGTTTTTAAGATCTAATATATCTTTCCAATTCTCGAAATCAGGTGTATCAAAACTATATTAGGAACAATAAAAGACATTAAGACTTTGACATACCATTTTTCTCATCGTATAAAATCCACAATATAGATTAATCTTCCCTGTGCATGCTTCATGAGTGTATTGATCTCCTACAACATTGGAAGAATACCAACCAATGTAAGTAATGTCTCAAAATTAGTTAAACGGAACAACAAGTCCCTCGCTCTGTCAACTTCACAATTATATTTGTGCATGAAACCAACCAACGGAGGATACTCCTCACTAACTCAGCATGCAGGTTCATACAAATAAATCCATCTCGTCTCAACATCCTTTAGAAGTTTTTTTCCATCTGTAATTCCAATTACAAATTTATGGAACTCAAGAAATCACTTTGGGCTGCTTGCCATATAGGCATGAATTTCTCTTATAAGGTCTTCTACTTTAGCAACATTTTCATAGTTGCTTACCATTTTATACGCTAAATTCATTCTATAAGCAATATAGTGAATTGATAGCATATAAGGGGCCACTTTTTTTTGTAATCTAACACAAGCCTTGTCTTATGACCCTGCATGACTGATGCACCATCTGCTTCGACGCATACAAACTTCGCAGCAATTTCATAATCAATCATTCCAACAATATATTTCAAATGAGAAACAACTATTTTATGTAGGTTTTTGGCATTACAGTTTTCAACCATTTTCATAGCACCCAACATATGAGGTGTCCTTATATGATTTTCTAATGTATACATGGATACATAGACATGGATACATACCCATGCAAAGTGTTGTCATTCTTTGTCACTTCATCAATCGAAGAGAGATAAACTTATTTTTTTACATTCTCTTTTAAATCTTCCTTCTCTATCATTGAAAGGAATTTTTCCATTTCCCATGCACTACTGATCGAGACCAATGAGATTGAGAGTGTACGTTGGGATTTCCATTATATTGATACAAAATTTGAAATCGAGGAAATCTGAAATTGGTCTTCCTTTCTTTATTATGTGATATAAAGTAGAGAAGCTGTATGAGTTTTGCATGCAGATTTGTTTGATTCATCTTACCAATTTGCGATGTGATTGTTCCTTCCTTTTCTATGAGATGTCTACGTTTTTTCTATCTTGCTTCATACTCTGCTGCGTATTTAACATGCATGCATTTTTTCAGATTTTCCACTTGTGTTTTGATTTTCTAGCCATCCTCCCTATTACGGTAAAATATTACTTTCCACAATGTTTTTCTATAGTGTCCATCTTTAGTTACATTTTTGTTGGTTTCCCAATTTCCACATACATATTGTTCATATACATTCGGATGTGATACATTATGGATTAGATGACTGTATCTACAAGTTTGATAAACATAAATTTGGTAGCCCAATCGAACTTGTAAGTCCTCACAATCACCTTGTTCGTTTTCAATGTTTTACTTTTGAGTAGAATTATTAGCGATATCACAATGATCAATTTGGTTTCCTCTTTCGTGAACTAGAATTTGAATTTGATTTTTTTGTTCCATTTTGTTGAGTATTTGTATGTGCAATATCTTGATGCACTCCTAGTTGTACCCCAACAGGAAGAACATCTTACGGATCGGCATCTCACGGGTATATCTTCAAGATATGGTATGGTATCATCATAGGTGTCATTTGGTTGATATTGTGCAAAATGCATGTCCACCTCGATATTACCTTCCACAGTCAGTACTTCGATTATTTCCGGTGGTAGCTATATGGGTGCTAGTGGTTGTGGTATCTGTAGCAGCAGAGTTTCCAAAATACTTGAACAAGGACTTCTGAGATTTCTTACATACTTTTTGGGTTTTCCCATTCTAAGCACTAGCACCTTCCATTATTACGAGTTGCGTATGGATAAAATGAGTCGTGTATCGAGTATCTTGAGTCACATGTCAAAAATGTAGTGAGTCACACACATCAAATAAACCTATAACGCGCGTCAACAAAAAACTAAGTTACGTGTCAAAGCAAATGCAATGAGTCACGTGTTAATGAATATCCTTGTCGTGCATCAACAATAAAACCTTTGTCACTTGACAAAAAATATTATTGTTGCGCGCCATCAAACATAGTGAATTGTGTGTCGGATAAGCGGATGTCGAGTATCGGTAAAAAAATAAGTCACGCGTCACCAAACTTAGGCATGTCACGTGTCAACAAATATAATGAGTCGTATGTCAATGAATATCTTTGTCACACGTCAACAATAAAAACCATAGTAATCAAATGATAAATCATCGTGCTCTCGGTGCTTAGAGTATGCAAGTTCACAACTTCATGGTATTGGTAAGTTTTTGTCGGTCGGTGGTAGTATACTACCCGGTGAATCACCTAGGTTTTTATAGGAGATGTTTTCAAATGTAGGTGAATTTGACCCCAAAAAAATATATATTGTAAATTTTAGGTGAACAGGACATTGACCTGCTTGAAAAAATTGCCTTTTCAAATTTTCCAAAAATGAATTATTTTCTATATTATGAATATTTTCCACTAAAAATATCCCTAATCTCAACGCCTACATGATTCAAGGTGCTTCCATTTAGCAAGAACCACTTATTGAAGCACTAAATCATGGTGTAGAAGAAGGTCAATAAGCTACACCCGATGCTAACCTCATGTTTTTGAGAGCTAAGGATTTCTATGCACTCAATAAAGTTTCTAGCAGCTCTGGTAGACCTCATATGAATGTTGTGAACAACACACAAAATAAGAAAATAATGATGGAATCTCGGGTTGTTACTCGTGGATCAAAGCAATACCATGGATAAAGGAAAAAACAATTGGAGGTACAAAGGAAAATCCGTGACCAAGCGAGAAACAAGAAAGAGCGAGAAACCATAAAGTGAAGTAAATAATGTGTTAAAGTAATTTGCGGTGCACGATAAGATTTCCATGGAAAAGGAGGTTGTTGTTTCAATAAAGCCTCATGATCAAACAATGCCACAACTAAGAAAATAAGTTATTATGCCACAGATGCAGAGGTTGATGGGTCTTCCATTCAATATTGTGGAACAAATGAAGAGGACTAATGTTAATGTCTCTATGTGGGATGCATTTTCTATTCCATCACAACGTGATCTCCTATGTGAAGCCCTCAAGCAACTACCTTTGTGAGATGCGGTGATGTAAAAGACTCATGCCACTTTCCATGTCTATCAAGAAAAGGGTGATTAAGTAAGTAAAAATGTCAAGACCCCCTTTTACATGTCTATAATTGAGGGTAAACACCTGGTTCATAATTTTATGATTGATTCAGGAGCCAATACTTACGTAATGCCTAAGAAAATTGCTAACATCCTAGGTCTCAAGTATAGTCCTGTGACTAGGGGAGTTTTACAATTAGATGGGTAAATTGTGAATGTCCTGGGGGTAGTTAAATACCTTGAGCTAACACTTCATACCTATCCAAGTATTACAATAAATCATGATATATCACTCATAGACTTTCCGTCCATGTTTGTAATTTTCCTATCTAGATATTTTACTACTAAAACAGGCTGTTATCTATCTTCAGATTGGACTCACATGATTTTAAGGACCAGATATGGCACACAATTCAAAATCCAAGCTGAGCCTATCTTTTCCTATCACATAAAGTCATATGAACCTTACTCTATCTAATCGAATGTTTAATCCAAGAAGAACAAGATCATTTTTCAAGTCCGGAAGAACAACCCTTTGCTCCTCCTCTTATGCCTGATTTGTTGTTTGATGAATGGGATGAGAGAGATCACAAATTTGATCCTTATTCTTATGGAGAAGACAAAGTATGATACTTAGCAGAAGGCACACAAAAGGTTTGCACATAAGAATAGGGCACATTCAAAGGCACGAAAGGATAGGAAAGGACGCATGCACAAAGAACATGGCGATTCGGGACTTAGCCATTTTCAAGAGTACAAGCTATTTTTGGGGATAGCGTGCAGAGAACACAAACCAGATAAAGACTTACGTGACATGCATAGGCTATTTTGGGAAGAAAGGCTACTAAGTGCTTTGCATGGGTTCGAGTTAATAATAGAGTTTCTCTACCGATTAACCAAGAAGAGATCTATTGCTAGTGCACTTACATGTGTGTCTATTATTGTAAAGGTGTATAGCTATTTTCAGCATGTGACCTATTTTGGGAATTATGAAAGCAGTGAAGGGAAAGTACCCTCCCTTACAAATATATAGGATATGCATAGTATAGGAGGACTAGATATAAGTTATTGTGAAGTTATGCTGCCAGATCTGATTTGCGCATGAGATTATGGTATTGTAAGAAGCTTTTGTGTATTTATTGTGTTTAATATAATAGAGTGTATTGGTGATTCAAGTTGTTAAACATGATTACAAATAAATATTTCATGGAAGAATTCATTATGGCTATTACTTAAATCTATTACTCTTTAGATTTAGATCTGGAATATGCTCTGTAGAATGTTATACTAATTATGGATATGAATACATTAAATCTTCATCTTGCTAACATCCTACACAAGAAACCCTAAAGAGGGGCTTGGTACCTTTGCGCACTTCGGGTGAGCGCTCAGTCTAGGCTGAGTGATGTGCCAACGTTCCTAAGTTATTATTGGTAAATTCTAGGTTGTATCACTGGTTCCGTTGCCGGGACCTCTTTTTGAGTTATTTTTAGGATGATTTGCAATGAATACATACCGGTTCACTCTCATGCAAGTGTTGAGGAGTGGATACAAGATCTAGATGAAGAATACACTTAGAGGTTCAACACCAGATCTGAGTTTAATGAACGTGCATGGGTGGAACAAAATTTGTATGGAAATTTATATGATATCTTATTTATTATTTTTCCAGTAGAAATGTACAAGTGACTGATTTCTTATGCATTTAAAAGGGATTGGAGGTATCATGCACTTGTATGGATGTAAGAAGAATTTCGAGGCCCTTTATGATGCTGATCTTATTTGGACACGCACTATGGATACTTGGTTTCATGGTGTTATGAATGGAGTACTCAATTTTTAATTATTATTACCGAGAGGTAGAGAAATTCAATTTTACGGTGTCTATGGGAATCTACTTACAAGGCATTCCACTAGCAATCATGGTATGAATCCATTTCTTAATCAAAAACTCAAAAACAATCGACACTTTGGATTATACTAGAATAACTCCATACTGAGGAGAATGTCAATGGAGTAATGTCAAAAGTGCAAATAAACACCAAACATAATTCAATCAACTCCTACAAATTAGTTTGTCATGATCCAAGAACAATAACTATGTGATTAAACTAAAATGGAAAATAATAGTCTAATCAAGATGTTATAAAACTAGTAAATAAATGAAATAAAATGTAGTAAATAGATCTAAGGAATCTAAACAATGAAATATGAAACTCTTATGTGCAAAGGGGTGAAGAATTCCTTAGCTTATTCATAGATGTCATGGGACTATGTCGCAGTGGAGACGGGCTGAACACGAGGAGAAAATTGTCACACATGGACTCGAAAAGGGTAGATATGAGTTATCTAGCGAATGGGGCACCTAGAGAGGGATAGGAATTCTTGGGGCACCCTAGTCTAAGATATGGGCACCCTGGTCTACAGAAATGACTAGGGAACCTCCTCAGAAGTGTCGCTAATTGATCACTTGTGTTTGCTTCCTATTGTGTGAATGTTGCGAAAATTCGTTGGATGTCACTATAAATTAGAGATGGAGGAAACACCTGTAAAACCCCAGACAAATCATTAAAACCCTAAAAAAAAATATACATATGAAGGGATTAGAATGTCCTCAGCAACTAAAATGGTGGACTTACTAAGCGTTGCACTACATCTTAGATCTAATGTAGTTCTAGGTGTGTGTGTGTATGGAAATTATACCCTAGGTGCTCGTGTGCCACTCACACTTTGTGAGTAGTGAGAAATAACTAGATGTAGAATGTAAATAGATAGTGCATGGAATAGAATGAACTCCCCTCCTATGAAGTGTGATGTATATGAACCAACCTTTGTCCCTTGTGATGGAGCTAGATGGATGCAACCTTAGGTGGTGATAGTAAGTGCTTAGTGCTTGGTCCCTCATTATGGTCTCATAACTTTATATTTATATGGTTATCTTTTTCTAATTTTGTAATTAACCCGAAAATGCCAACCACCAAAAATATAGAAAGCTCAAATGGCTAGAAAGTGTCCAAAAGGTGAGAGTAAAGTACAAAGAGGATCAAGGCACCCAGAGGGGACTAGGGCACTGGGGCATCTCGGTCGTTCTTGGGTGCCCTAGTTAGAAATAGGATGAATGAAAAATGATAGTACAAACTAGGCAAGTACGGGTGAAAGGTCAAAAGTAATGATAGAAAGCAAAGTAAAATGGCCAAAGACATGGGTTGATTAGTACTCTTTTCACTAAAGAACCATATGAATAGTAGTATGAGACCGAGACTAAATAATTACCCAAAAGTGTGTGATTTAGTGTATGCACCAAGGCAATCAAGAAAGGAAACAATATTCAAAGAAATAAGAGTGCCATGATCTAAGAACAACCAAGGCAATACGGCAAAAAATAAGACCCGAATAAGCGGGATCAACACCACACCCTCCCATATTCTTTGAATGGGTAGAGTGATGCTAAAAATTTGTAAGATTTATCAAAATAATTACTCAAACACCTTTGAAAAATAACATTAGGATTCACTAGTGTTGGTGCTTGTTTCAAACTCACCCCATGTTATGCAAATTTCCTCCAAAATATCATGCCTTGTTTACATAAATAATATTTATCTAAAATTTGTTGAACAGTGATCCATGCATAAGCCTCTTGGTCTATCGATATTTGTTAATCCTTATGCAAAATTACATTCATGCTCCCGATACCTAAAGTAAAGTGGTGCATTAACAATATGATCCTCTACATCGGACTTAATTTAGACGTTTGCAAAGATAAATTTGAAAATGTGTAAGGAACAAAGAGAGTTCAGTAAATATGTCATAACATCATCTAAATATAATGTAACATGTGGGTGTATCCTGTTCCCCAAAAATAAAACACATGTAAAGGTATTAATTGGAGCAGGGGATGGGTTTTAGTTTCCCGGGCACATTACATCCGATAAAATGCAAGATGAAGTTGTAAGTTTGAAACACAAGGAAGGTGTATATTATATCACTAGTTAAAATCAACAAGTAAAAGGAAAGAAATATATGAAGAGAAAATTTAGGAAGCCAAGTAAAAGGGGAACAAGGTCTCATAATTCTTTGGTGTGTTTAAGTGACAAAAATATATCTGAAATCTGAATTACTTGAGAACATGAACCACATATGTAGCACACATGAGAGCAGAAAAGGAAGTGCATTTTGCATATTACAATAATGGTGTGCCTGTCACTTTACAAAAATCCTCCAAGGCCCATTGGTAGAAAAAAGAGGTAGTTCATTAATGCACTAGCCATATGAGACTAAAGCTACATAATGCAAAGGAATCATGTAGGAGAGATACATGAGATGATAAGACATGAAAATATTGCAACAGTTGAAAATAAAGAAGAAATTAAGAAATACAAAAATCTCTTCATGAATGCAATCTTTGGCATTAATGCATAAAATTTTGAGTCGTTAAGAAGGAAAACTATTTAAAAGCACTTTGCAAATAAATCCATATTTTAATATTTTGAAAGAAGATTTTTTAAAATTGAAGAGTAACTAGAGAAAAAAGTGAACTAAGGATCATAATATGTTGTAGTGTTTCCTCGGTCAAGTTATGAGCACTAATTGGAGTTTTGGTGGAAAGTTAAGTACATTGGTTCTTATATTTTATGTAATTTTTCAGGAATGGTGTAATAAGTTTGGGGTTGTCATAAAAGAGTTGTAGTAAAATTTACACTAGAATCATGAAGATCAACGTGGTTCCCTCAAAAACAAGTTCTAGCCTTAGTTCTTCTCTAAACGAGAATCGTTGATTTTGATGTTACATCCTGTGACTTGAACGATTTCAAACAAAGGTTAAACTCACGAGATAAGTAATATTATGACCAATGTGGAAAATATATATATTGACATTGTTGTTGCTTTCCCTCCCGCTACACCATTCCCAAAACTTATATGGGTATGTGCCCAACATTACAATCATGAATCCAGAGAAGTCCATGATGGAAGAGGAGAGTTAGTTTTATTTTTCGAGGAATAGGCGTTTGATAGAATGTTGGGATTTCCTCTAGAAAGATAAGAGGGGTACTTACCAAAGATTTAGCACAAGATTATTGGAACTCTCACTCAAGAAAGTGGAAAAAATTCATGAATGGGAATTGGTTAAACAATCCATGAACCTCTGCTTCCAGAATGACAAAAAAATTGAAGCAGTGCTGAATTTATAGAGGATGTTGGCAATATAATTACACGATAAATTAGGTAATGGGTATGGAATCTACTATTTTATTTCAAAAATGGATGTTTTAATTCATTTAGTTGATACTTAGGAACAAAAACTCTCTCCCCGGGCTAAAATCATAAGTAACCGTATTCATGAGCAAATGATGGGAGTTTCCTAGATTGCTAGAGGAGAAAAGCTTAGGACGATTGAATCTTTTATGACCTCTTACCTTATTTATAATATTGTTTTTCATAGAATTTTTCTTGAATTACAAATGGATGGGGAGCTTAGTAGTTCCAAGGTCTATGATGTTTTCTATCAGTTGAGATTGGAAAACTATGAAACACATTACATAAATATTGCCAATTATTTCTTTGAACCTACAATCTCATTATATCACCCTGATTGAGAGATAAAAATGTTTTCTCGCTAATGCTAAGAGATTCATTACTCAGTATGGATGTTATTTCATTTAGTTCATGACTTATTCATATATCAGGTTTATTGGTTTTAATGGGAAACCTTATGTGCTACCCATATGTGTCAATGAAAAATGGGCATTAATGGAATTAGGCGTGAGACAGTTGATCTCAATGCATCATTTCATTACCCAAAAGTATGTAACGTACCCAATCAAGTTTCCTATAATTATAGGGAATTATAATTTTCCTCATATCCAAAAGGAAAAATACTAGAAGGAGAGATGAAAAAATACATGATAGATAAATTTGAGGACACAAAATTATGATATAAGGCATATCTTACACAATATTGTGCCCACTCAGGTAGAGCACAAGCCTCATTATGAGGACTTCTAGATGAACTGTGAAGATGAAAGAGAAGTTAGACAAAGAGAATATTCAAGAATGAATTTATCTCAGATGATTGATTTTGGGGTCATACAAACTCTTGAAGGATTAGAGGATGATGGAAATATAATCAGTGAAGAATACATCCAAAATAACATTTCTTCTCAACCTTTTCCACTAATTAATTGGAACCTCAATGAGAAGAAATATAACCTAGAAAATACTACACACCCCATCCAAATTTCCATAAGGTGGTTATTTTCAAAAGGAGTGGATATAAGTTACCACCAAACCCCATTGTTGAGAGAATATAGAAACAACCAACTCATTGATGATGTTCTTCCCCATTCTGGAGATTTTTTGCCACTATAGATGTTTCATGGAGATAGAAGATTAAGAAGTTGGATTCATTGTCAACTACATGTGATGTAAGCATTCAAAATAGATGATTGAGAACTCCCCTTCTTCAAGCATAAAAAATAATTGGAGAAGTACGTCATGAAGGTATGGTTGAAGGTCTTACTGTTCATGATATTCCCTTTTAAACTATTTCAACACTTGCTCGAAGATCCAAAGGAAAAGAGAAAGTGATGGAAACCAATTTGAAGAGGCCTAAAGAGGAAAAATTGTTTGAGATTCCCCATGGTGATTCATAGGGACTAAAGGAGGAGAAGCAAATCTAGCTTCAAAAGAGAAAAAGAACCAAATATGTTGAATGGATTGATTTGGAGGAAGAGACCCTAGACAATTAATGAATCTTGATGTTCTGTTGTTTTATTTTTTACCACCCTGACCTCCTACAACTTTACCCATCGAGCAACCTATGCATATGATGAAAACCCTTGCTATTTTAGAAACTACAGTTACTCCACTCACCAAGGAACAACCCACCATAAATTTTCTTGCATTTCAATGACACAACAACAACATGGTGAGACTAATCGAAGAAATTCCAAGACAATCCTCACAAGAAGAAATTCTAGATGTCACGATTGCGGTAGTACCTCATGACATGAAGGAAATGAAAGGAACCTTGAAGCTCACATAACCATGACTGGATTTATTTATCAAGGATTGGGTAAGACAATTCTTGTTCCTGGTGAGAATATGGATGATGGTTTAACATAGACAGACAAGGAAGTTAAAAACTATTAACCCCTAACAGTTAGAGAAAGAGAAGTTCAACCTGAGCCTATAGAGAGGATCAAAAGTTAGGGTGGATCTATAGACCCGGATGCTCAAGTGGAATCAATATTCGTAATCTTATAAGGTATGTCAATACCTTCACCTTCCTCTAGGGCCCTTACGGTTGTTCCCGTGACCCCAATTCCCCAACTACTTGATGAACACGAGTCTCCAATAAGATAATTTATCAACAATACTCTCTTGAAGAAGAAGAAGGTGGAAATATGGATGGATGATGATGACTTACAAAGTTTGGCTTTACTCACCCCAACAAGAGCACCTAAAAAGACAAAGACTATCTCTAGGACAGTCTGAGTAAAACATGAGAAATATTTGTAGATATTGCAACTCCAAAAGTTAGTGTGCCTTGAGGGGAAGCATCCCTGTCTCGATTTTCAGGTTTCTAGGATATCACTAGGAAAACCTTCTACTAAATTTAGATGAAGTATTTTTTGTAGCAAAGAGAAGGAGTGTTCCAAAGGATTGACGAGTTCAAACAAACAAAAAGGGACTTAAAGGCCAAGAATGAGGAACTCTAATTTAGTCGAGAAAGTTGACTAAAACTCATGAGGAGGGACAAATTAAAATCTTAGAAATTACTAGTGAAGATATCAGAAGAGTAAGTGATTTAATTGAAAGAGAGGATGCCACTCTAAAATGGGAAAATAATTTGGTTGCTAGAGGCAAACTAGTAATTTTGAATTTCGTAAGATGATATTCTCGTAATTTTGAGAAAGAAGAAGCAACATATGCATTAATGGATAGATGCGAGTTGATAAGTTAATTTGGAATGATATGTTACCCAAAATGGAAGCTATCAAAAACATAGATGATGACCTAGTTTCTAAGGAAGGTATTGTGTCCCCTAATTCTTTGGGTAGTTAGCATGAATATTACAACATGGAAAAATTAAGAGTGGAAATCTTAAGAAATTACTCTCAAAATTCTTGATAGGGTAAGACATAAGATGATATATTTTATCATCCGTCCTCATTTTCTAGTAGAAAAATTGATTGGGATAGAAAGTGGAGAAATAATTAGAATGGAGGATACTGAAAATTTGATCAAGGTTTTTAGAGAACATATTATGGGTAAATCAGGAGAGCCCTGAAATTTTGATATAGCTCTCATGCGTAAATGGGCAAAATCTTGAATCACTAGTTGATAAGTTGATAAGTTGATAAGGAAGTTGAAGAAAGAAATACCAATCTTTAATGAGATTGATGAAAAAAGTATGAAACATGAATTAATCTTCAACTACCACTCATGGCTCGACGAAGAAGTTGTGACCTAAATGATTGAAAGATATGATGCCTATAAGAACAGGGTAGGGGAAAGTTCACATCAAGCCTCCAGGGAGAAACAAGTGCAATAAAGAGGGAGCGAAAGAGTTCACTAGAAAACAAAAAAAATGTCTTTTCTGTTTCTTTGAAGTTTCATTATATGTTTCTTCGCAGATTTTGAATTACGTGGAGCAAGGATTGGGATGATCTCTAAATATGTTTTTGGGGAAAGATGCATAGAATAATAGTATAAGTATGAGGGGTTTGTCCTCATACTAAGAGGGGGTTTTTCCTGAAGATTTTGTGAAGAACAAAAATTTGATATACTTTCTTTGTGATACTACTTATTTGTTTCCTAGAAGTACACTTTCAGTTTCGATCTCTTTAAAATTCAAAATGTTAAGTTGATTACAATGTATAGTCATTAACAAGCATTGAGATTAGTAGTTATCTTGTTCCCTTGTCAAGAATTTGGTGGATTTAAAATAAAATTTGTCTAACTATGGGTTTAGTTTCTATGTTTTGGATTTCAAATGTTGAACACTTAACTGATTTATTGCATTTTTTTGCTGCGGTTATGCATTTCTTGATTCTCGAAGTACACTAGGCTTGTCCTTAGTGATTAAGCTTTGGTCATTTGTTTGATATTCTATTGTGAGATTTTACTTTACAATATTTAATACAATTATAAAACCCTTGCTGAAATCATTTTTTCGATGGATCTTTGTAAGCTTTTGAGTGTATCTTAGGCATATGTGATCAAAAGTAAGAAACATTTCATCAAAATATTTGCATGAGACTTTTTCCAATTGTTTTGAGGATTGTGTGAGATATTTGTCTTAATTGAGTATAAATGAATGCAAATCTTTATTTAAGTGAAAATTGTGATAAATTAGTGAATTGTTCATCACTTTGTCAGAGCATCGTATGTGTTTGAACAAGAAGCGTGAGTAGTGTTATTTTAATATCTATCAATTTGTGAATCCCCCATCCTCATAAAACAAAATTTGAGTGTCATCATACTACACAAGTGTTCTTCTAGTCATCCTATTATGTCATTTGCATATACTAGTGAAAAGAAGCCTTAATTCCACTTTATCTTTCCATAACCATGCAGGAGCAAACATAACTATCCATTGTCTATAGTAGCATGAGTCTTGCTCGAGTGGCATTTGCACTACTTAGTGTGATAACTTGTAGGAGTTAAGTAGTGCACATATTGACCATGTTCACTTAGGACTAGTACTTAATTTCCAAAGAAAAGACTTAGAAACTATGATTGCATTTATCATTTATGAAAATACAAGCTACAAAATGGGATCTCTCTCCTTGGTGAAGGGAGGACCTAAAGCGATGAGGGAAGGTAATCCCCTTTTCACGTGTCACCCGGTTCATATAAGGTCAAGTTCAAGTAATTTTTTCATACTTCCTCTCTCGACTAAAAATGACATACATTTCGATCTGCCATCCTTAGAGTCTTTCAACTCACCTGTTGAAAATTGTCTAGCCCCAAGTGGGTGTAATTTCTGGTACCAACAACGAACAACTCCTCGCAATAAATAATGCCACTTAATAGGTAAAATAAGAGAAAAAATACCTGTCAATGTCTACCAATACCCCCACCAATGAACCCCATAGAATAAAGAATGCGAGAACAAATTACATTGGTATGCTTTTCAAAATATCCATGAATGTGAAAAGAAGTGGGATACACAAAATGTGTTATTGCAATAGGTTTATATGTGGAAGTAGAACATGCAGTAATAAGCCTAATAGGCTTAGTAGTATAAGGAACATGAGCGGGATCAGAAACTAAAATATCAAGGTCATTAGTGTTGGAAGCACAATGGACTATGGGTGAATCAGTCCTTCAAAACCTTAAACAATTCAACTTAACTTATATGAATCATTAACCATTCAACCATGCATTAATTGTGAGCTTAACAACATGAAACAACTATCCACATGAACATGAACAAGAGAGAGTACACAAGACACAATATGTAAGTGGGAAACCCTTAAGGGGAAGAAAACCCATTGAAAATTTTGATTATATTACTCAAACCAAAATACTTTCATGAATATGACTCATCACACAAGATTTTTTTAGTGAGGCACTAACCCCATAAAGAGCACCAACCCCTAGAAACCCTTGTTGATATTACTCACAACAAAGGACTCATGTGAATATGAGTAATCACACCTATTTTGGACAAGAATACCCTTGAATAAATACTGCCAACACAAACAGTTGATAGTGATCAAAGATTCAGGTCATACACCTTCAAATCCTCTCTAAACACACCTTCAAACTCACTCAAATTTGAACTGATTTGGATCATAAATATTTCACACTATATCCTCATAATTATTCATACTTTCACACACTCTCTCAGCTTTGACTTTGATTCCCTTGACACACTTTCACTCTCTCACATATCTTGTACTTTCCCCTCTCTTTTCAACTAGTTCGAATTTGAACCAAAACATGCACTTTATATGAGACTCAACTAAAAAAAATATCATATTTCATACCTAAATAAATATCTCAACCATAACAATGTAAAAAAATAACAACAAACTCATATAAATTCATAAAATTGACCCATGTACCATGACACAAGACAAGCCCAAAAGGGCTCAAAACCCCATCACCAAGCTCATCAAAGAACTTAAAAAAAATCACCATGCTTAGTAAAGCCTCAAAAATCCTCACACATGCCAAAAAAATCATAAAAAAATCATCCATGCTTGCACCATGCTTTTTACCAAGTATTATCTTCATAACACTACTAAGTAGTACCATTTCCTACTTAAAACATTTGCTTTTAGGAACCAGTCTTCACCAAACAAGGTCAAGATCATCCAAGAACATCTCAACTATGTAATATAACCACTCATTTTAAATCCAATAACATTTATAACAAATACATTATTTATATACCTCATGAAACATCCAACAATGAAAATCACACTTCTTTTCCTCTTTAGAAAATTGAACTACCCAGAAAGAAGTTTGGAAACTCAACTGGTTTGCACCCTTATTTTATCTTTCAAGACCTATAAATGCATTCAATAGGAACAAAATTAATCCATCTTCACTCTCCAATGTATATAAATAATAAACTAATCCAAAACATTTGTCTTCTACATCAATCTTCTAGCCAAAGCAGTCATGTCCTGAACTAGTCAAACTAGGTCAACTTGTGACCTCAACCATGGAAACTTAGTACACTTTCAGAGCTTCAAAAAAAAATTAAACATGTCACATTGGATGTGTAAAACACCTCCAATTACATTATACTCCTTAACCATTCTCTCAAGTTCTTAATCACTTCCATTTTCCAACATTGCGAAACTGCCTTTTAGGCCCAAAAACCAGACTTCAAAGATAGGGAAAAATTTTCCCTCTAGGACCTCAACCAAGACCTTAAATTATCATGGAAATCTATTAAATCTATCAGGATTTCATAAATGGTGATTTAGTCCATAGGTTCAATGGAAATTTTTTCCATAAAATGAAAATCCTCACAAACTTACCCTTTTGAGTGAGGTCCACATAATGTCACAATCTCTATCATAACTTTGTAGAAATATGTAGGAGTCCTCTACAACCTCCAATCATAAAATTAGCAAAAAAAATCTGTTTTGGGAACCTACCAAGAATATTTCTCCTAACACTCTCAAACTAGGGTTTCAAACTCATAAAAATCTACTTACCTTCTTAACGATCGCTCATAAATGTTTAGGCCTCATTTAACCTCATTCCAAATTTAATATCTTCTTAACTCCATGCCCTAAAATCCTTGAAAAAATCATATTCCCATGCAAACTTCACACATTCCAACCATGATAATTTCTCTCACTTCGAGCTTGAAAATCCACTCTTAAGAACCCTATTTTGGTCTAACCTTCATAACTTGTAAAATTATCATCATGGAAACTTGATATTTTTCCACAGTACCTCAATATACCCTAGTAACATATCCAATTACCATATTTTATCAAATATGTCTTCATATTTTCAACTACGATGACTGGGTCTTAGGGTTTTGCATGTTCTAAGAAAAAACAAACCAAACCAACACTACAAAAAGAATTAAGCCTCTATAAAATACCTCTACATGATGTAAAAACCATAAAATATGTCCATGAATTTCCTCAATATCTCAGACATACCTACAAGTGACTATCATGCCTTATTAGGCCTCCAAACACTAGGATTAGGTCTAGTTTAGACCTAGACCAAGTAGGAAAACACCATGAATAAGATTTCAAGATCTCCAAAAGAACCTAACATACTTGAGATAACATGTATCACACCCTTTCATGCCTCCATGAGCTCACATAGCTCTCAAACTAATCCTCATGCTTCATTAGGCCTCTAAACACCTAGACTAGGTCTAGATGAGCACTTGTAGTTGGGTTTTCCACATGTACCTACATTCTTAAACTCATTTGAGTTTCTCAAAATCTCTTATCATGCTCTCCATGCCTCTACCATGTTCCTCAAGCCACCATGCATCTCTATTCACCCTACTCAATCACCTAGGCTAGTTAGGTCACCTTATTAGGCCTACTAGGCCAAGCCATTCTTACCTTTTCTAGTCTTGCAGCCATGCATCAACTTGATTTTCCAAGTAATTATCATGATCAACACATTTTATCCCTTCTTCAACATCCTCTTTGTCATTAGCTGGATTTTACATTAATGACAAGCTCAAACTCACTCATGCCAACAAGTGGTGCAAGAGCAATAGTTGCGCAGTGGACTAGGAGCAAGGGTATGAGAGTCCACAATATGAGGGTGATGTTGTAGGATAGAAATTTTTTCTACAGGGAGTGTATGATATCATATTTTCCATGAATGAGGGCTTGTAGAAGATAATTTTGCTTCTTGAGCGATCTATTTTCTTCCACAAATTTTACTAGGTCCTCCTAAATGGAACAAACTTTAGTGAACAACATATCATTCTAAGAATCTAAAGAAAATATATCAGAGTTTGAATCCATGAAAAAGTAAAAATACACTCAAAAATATTATAACACCTAAAAACATAGGACATCGGGCTATGCCGAAAATACATCCAAAACATTGTGGAGTCTTTTTTTCTTATATCCAGTGTCCGGAACAATACTATATGAGTAAGAAAGAAATAAAATGTTTTCTTAGGAGAGGTTTTGACCACATGTCAAACCAGGCATCACCCTTCATTCTTCGACACTCGAGAACAAAAGAGTGCCAGGGAATATACTATGCAAGAGACTAGACACGACATTTAAAGTCGGGATGGTCTAGATTAGAGATTGATGTCGCCGATGGATGTAAATTTCCAATTTCCTAAAGCAAGCCACCATCAATCCACCCCCAAAAAAAGAAAATCCAATGCTGATCCATCCAACTAGAGAACATCAAGATGGGTCAAGTCTAGATCCACCAAGGTGAATTCATCAAGAGAAATAAGCCAATGAAGGAAGATATCAAGAGAAAATCTCAAGATGAACCATACAACATAAAGATGATATTTAGTAATGTAGTAAGATCTTGGGCTGAGAAATGAAGAGCTCCTTTAAACATAAAGAGATTCGCAAAAGAGCTATATAGGTTGAGGTTGGGACAAAACCAATAATAATATGTAATTGTAGGCCATTATAGAGATAAACATCAATATTGCAAAATAAAATCTATGTAATATAATAGATGTCTATAAAAATGGTTTAAAAAAAATGAGTAATGGTTGTTGAAGCTAGCTCGATACCATGTCGAGAGAAGCCAATGATTCTCATCCTAGGATCACTCTAGAAAAATAAACATTACCATCGTAGACACCCTAAAATTACACACTGTTTCCATCTTATCCTAGTACACTTCCTAGTTCATACCCCTTTACGATTGATTAATCAAATTTATTAGTCATGCACTTTCAACTTGTTAAAATTAATTAAATAAGTCTCTAACCACATTGTATTCACAAAATCACACACTTACTATTATAATTATATTGCCAAGTATGTTGTTTTATATATAGATCTTGCATAAAAGGAGTATTCACTAATGGCCCATCCCCTAGTGATGTCATCGGTTTATTTGGTCGTCATCATCATTTGTATTACATAGTCATCAATTACTCACATGTGCATACGATAATCGCTCACATGTATTGATAATCTTTGTATTGATAATCACTCACATGTGCATACCGATTCTTCTCCTAGTCAAACCACTGTTATAGTTTCATATCTTGACTCTTCTACTTCTAATATTACTTCTCATCATTCATCACATACTAGTTCTCATTCACTTTTATATTATGTTGATGATCCTATTGATAGTGTCCTTAGTGATATTCTCATTTTTGAGTCTTTATCTGATAATGATGAGGCAGTTGATAGCCATGGTTCTCCTTCTTTTCATATTGTTGAGTGTGAATCTCTTATTCCATCACTACCTTCTCCTGAGATTGCATCTAGCACTATGCATGAGTCACCTCCATCTATCACTTCTTCTTCTCCTACCATTTCATCTCCTCTTATCACATCATCTACACCTATTAGTTAATCTTCTCATATCGTTATGCCTCCATCGGCCGCTTTGCCTCCTAGGGATGTTTCGATCCTAGTCCTACCACCACAATGGGAATTCAATCTATATCATCTAATATAGATTATTTGGCACCTACTTTTAGTGTGCCCTTAGCATTGGAATCTCCTTTATCATCTCTTGATATTCCTATGATCACTCACAATGGAAAGTTACAACCTCTTAATACATTATTTCCATCTTCCACTATTCCTTCACAGGATATCATATCTCTCATGCATATCATAGTCCGATTACAATATCAGTCTTAGTCTCTAACTTTAGAAAGTAGGGCTTACTATGATTCTATTGACAACAAATCATTATATGGTAACCCTATTCCCAAGAAGATTCATAACTCTGCATTTCCTAAGGACTTTATCATGCCTACATTCACATGCTTTGATGGTATTGGTGACCCTCATGCTCATATCCTACATTACCATATTGATATGACCTCCTATTCTAGTGATAGATTATTGCTTAAGGAATTTTGACATAGTCTTAGTGATGAGGTGTTACAATGGTATACTCATCTTCCATTTGGGTCTATTAGCACTTACTATGACATGGAGGACACTTTTCACTGTTGTTTTATCATAAAAATGTCCCTAGAGTTACTTCTAACCGCCTACCTACTTTAAATCAACGTTTGTTAGAATCTATCAAGGATTATATCTTACAATTTAATGTGTATATGCATAAACTAGTATTCCAACTTGTTGATCTAGAGAATTAATTCATTTTCTGTCATGGTTTGATTGCCATGCTTAAGAAAATATTGCATTATGATACATGTGATTCATTCATTCTTCTATGCTATAAATTCATCGACCTAGAACAAAATCTTATTTCGACACATGTACCTCTACTCCTATGTATCATATACTTCTCATTCATTGACATAAATTGAGCATCCTACATAGTTTCCACCTTTACTTAACAAACAAGCTCAACCTACTCCATCACAAAAACATAATCCTTCTCCCCTCCACGACAAAGCTACTTCTCCTTCCACTCCATCTATGTCATGTGAGCCATTACACTTCTCTCATCATGATAGACCTCATGATGTGTTACTTTTTTTTTTTACTTGAAAATCATCTAATTCGTTTACCATCTAACCGACATCATCCACAACATCATCTATACCATCAGCGTGATCAACCTTATTATAATTATCATCGTATCAATGGCCATAGGGACAATGATTTCTTTTCCCTTCATGATAGATCACAACAATTAGAGGATAAGAGAATCATCTCCTTTGGCTTTTTCTCATGTGAGCATTCCATCTCTCCTCTAAATCATCGGTGAGTTTACACTACAATTGAGTCATCTTCTCCATCCGGTGCTCACATTATAGTCCATCCACCACCATCATATATGACTCATGTGCTCTCTCAACTACATCCATCCATTGTTGCACCGTCGCATCCAACACATACATGTTATCCATGTAATCATGTTACTACTTCATATTGGCTTCCAAAGTCCTCTACATTCACACATCCCACTCGCTGCTCCATATGATATTCCATTTAGTTCATATTATCACCCGCTTCCATGCGACATGCTTCCACTACTTTATGCTTCCTCGATATCTGGTAGGGTATTCTTATCACATTACCCCGATGATGCAATTGCATTCTTAGGGTTCTTACACAACTATTGGGGGATTTTCTATAAGAAAATCTTTTCATGTGTTTCATTGATTCATCTAGTGTACTTAATCATTTATTGATGATGCACTCTTGCTTTAGGTAGTTCATTCTTGACTATTGATGGGTCTTAACTACATGAACTTAATTATCCACATGTTGGGAATAATTAATCTCTCTCCCTCTATTCATCACACTAACATACTACGACCATGTTACATTATCAGGTTAACAAAATTCATCATGATACATTAGTTTTCCAATCATACATTATCTATTTTTACATACATTCTACTATCATCATTACACTAACCACCCATTATAAATTTCATTCAAAAACATGCATCTAATCTAACTCATCAATCACATTACATATGTTAACTATCATCCTCCACATTACACATTTTATATATCATTATTAACATCATAGTATACGTCTACACCAATAAATAAGGATGATATACAATATATTACATACATTCCAACAATAATCACTAAATCATACATCATCAATCACATTACGACATCAATACACAATGAAATAAACTCATGATATACCAATAACATGTGTCCATATATATCAAATACAATCATCATTGTAAAAATGTTTCATCACTGGGGGAAACTCCCCACATCAAATACAACAATACCAATCAAATCTCATCATCACTATTGCTATCGGGTACTATGAGAGCCCTCAAACTTGATGCCCAGCCACTAACTCTGCTCCATTTTTCATGAACTCAATACCTCTCAACCTACCTTCGTAGTAGTGTAACCTTGGTAGACTACTCGAAAACCGACGTTGCAGCTCCACATATCATGTAAACACATCCTACGCTAAGGGACCACCACCCATTGACTCTCTGGCTCATCGAGTCTCCTTGCATGCCTCGTCCCTCCGCTAAAGAACACAACACATGTTGTTGCTATTATAGCCACTTGGCTCGAATAAATGGGCATAGTCATCCATGATATCATCTACACGCTCTAGTATCCCTCCAGCAAGTACATCGGTCAACACATTCTACGTCAATGTGTGGATGGATGTGTCTACTATTAGTGACCAATACACATTTCCTATAAAACAAATAAAGAAACACATTAGATAACCATCGCTATAACTTAGGTAAACAAAAAAAAACACACCATAGCTATACAAGTAATCACATTATGCTATATCTGCTACCACATGGTCGGGGGCATGGACTTACCCCTCTCCTCCTCCTCCCTACGATAACCCTACTACATACGTAAACAATGGGAAATACAATACCCACCGATGTGTCACCCACCATGCGTGGTACTCCTCTATACGCCCCACATCATACGAGTCTATTAGCTCTATCACCGCATCAGCCTCATCTTTCCCAAGAGGTACTATCTTCTCTTATGTGGTCCCCTGGTTTAGCCTCAGCTCTCCTCGGTGATCTAATCACTCGTAACCATATATATGGATCTGGGGCACATCTTGAGCCATGCCAAACTATCACGATACTCTCTCCACCTGGAATAGCTCGACCACTCCTAAAAATTGATCCTCCAACCACATAGTCCTACAAATACACCGCAACTCTACAAGCATCCTCGAGCCATCCTCCATAGTCACAATATGGCCTCCATGTAATTACCTTGGGCCCCATCCTATCTATAAGTTCCTTGTAAGTATCTATGTCCATATTATGCCAATGTACATTAATCCACCTCCTTGCAAATATATCTAGCCTAACCCACTCTACTCATGAACCTCCAAATGGCCTCAATACGGCTATATGTTCATACTCCCATACATACAATAATGTGGTGGCTTATATCCCACCTCCATGCTCATCCTAAGTAAACTTGTATAGATCTCTATATAGGTAAGCCAACACACGTCGTGCCCACACATATTTATTTCTCTCCTCCTCTATCTACTAACATATATAATGCAACTTATACAAGATGCGTACACCTCCTCCCTTTATTGAAATATATGAAGAAATAACAATAGCTATGAAATTCCACAAGTGGGGAACCGCTGACCTCAAGATAACATCCAAATTGATATGGGCCTTGGTAGGTACTTGAGTCCCCACAAAATACCATCTCGTAGCTCGCATCTATCTCTGTATATCCTTAAATAACATAACATGTACTCTCTCCCCAACAAGTGGCAATCACATTATGTGATACACATCCTCTAATGTAATCATCATCTCACCCGTAGGAAACCAAATTTTACATGTATGCACACACCAAATCTCACATAAGGATATCAACATAGGCATATTATGGGGCACATCCCCATCCGTGCTATGTACCATAGGCCGACATGGTCCATAACATCCAAATAATCATCTAATGAGTCTAACCCAAGCAACGTACTCAAGTGACAACCACCGCAAAACTCCCTCAAATGAATATCCCTCTACACACCAGAAAATGAAAATAAAAGCAGCGTTAGAACACTATAAATCCAAACACACTCTTATCACAATACTATACACTAAAAATATAATTTTCGCCATTATAGATAAAATACACACTCTTTGGACAGGGGATCCCAAATGCGAGGACAAGGTTGCCCAGAGTAGGAAACTAGTGCCCAAAACTAGGTGCTCTGTCCCAAAGGTCACTAAAGAACCTCACCGCTCTTGTCTAGGTCTAAAACGCCGAGAACAGTCATAATATCAAATTTGAAAAAAATCAATAAAAAAGTACAACATATACATTTTTTCAAGAAAACATCACACTTACTAAGCTCGCATTTTCAGCGTGATGCCACGACGATCTCCACCCTCTCAAATTGACTAGGATGTGTTGTTCTTACTTGTGGCATCTTTACTCACTTAGTGCTCAATCTCACAATCGCGTCAAAGAAAAATGAAGTGGTTAATCACTTTTTCATCTTACTACTTATAGTTACTTTTCATCACCCACTTTACTATGGTCATTATTTCACACTTATTCTCACAACTAATACATACCACACTATTTTTTCATATCTTAAGCTTTTTGCTCCAATTTACACCCCATTTGCGCCATTCTTTTCATAATTCCACCTACCATTGTACCATATATGTTACATGTGAATTATATCTCCTCAACATTTTCTTTCATTCAATTTATACACATTTTTCCAATTTCTATCACATTCTGTCTATTTTGTGCTTATTTTCGCTCAAGATTTGTTCTATCATCATTTCCCCTTTCTCTCGAAATCGGGGCATACAATTGGGGTCATCCTATAATTCCCATTACATCATTATGTGATCAATAAACACTACCAATTCATCATTTTCAAACATTTAATAATTCATCATGCGACATTTCACCATTAACTCCCCTAATGACCTAACTTCGTGGCAAAAAGCAGACACTTCTTATATACAAATTTCATCACTTAGCCCTAATGATCTAACTTAGGGGAAACATGTATAAAATATTTCCAAATGATATTTCATCAATTTCTAGTGATTCCCCCTAATGACCTAACCTAGGGGTAATTAGCTTAAAATCTCTCTATGAGTAACCAATTAGGACAATCAATCAAACTATTAACATGTTCAAACCTATAATGACCGAAATCGTATCATTCAATCAATATAATTAAAAATGTTACATGCGGCCTCCCAGATGACCTAACTTGGGAGATTACACCCATTACTTTCCAAGATGACCTAACTTGGGAAGTTAATCTATATTTGGTGTTTGCTTCCAGATGACCTAACTTGGAATCCATCATACATTTCTTATTTTCTTCCAGATGACCTAACTTCAAAGCTATCAGATTATGGCAACAACCATGAAGTGGGGGTAAGAGTTTCTTTCCTCTACCACTCTTATATGGGTCAACTGTTTGATCAAAATTATTTAGATCCAAAACCACAAATGTTTTTATCTGAGTCCATCTGCAATAGCTAGATCTTGAGGATGTAGTTACAAGTTGGAGAATAACACACCTTTCTCCATATACTCTTCCTTTGGCGTCAGGATGCCCAAATCCTCTAGTCGATTATTTGTATACACACAAAAGTGGGTTGGGAACTGATCACTCCCTACCCCATCTCATCATCATCATATGCATTCAAAATCATCAATCATCTAATATCACAATCTTCACTCTCATTATAGTACACGTCACCATGGTATTACACTTTTATTACATTGCTTAGATTAATGCATCGATCCATGAATAAACACGCTATATGGTTATTTTGACACACTTTTACTATCACATCTATGAGTTCTACTACAGTATGGGATTCTCTAGATTTCTCTCAAGTATGCATCTCTATCTAATTTATGTTACCGATCTTTCCACTCACCAACAGAAAGTGGGGAAAATGTAGTAACAAAATCACGCACTTACTATTATAATTATACCACCAAGTATATTGTGTTATATGTGGATCTTGAATACAAAGAGAATTCACTAATGACCCATCCCCTAGTCCTATCATTAGTTTAGTTTCTCATCATCATTTTTTCTTGCACAATGATCGTCGATTACTCACACACTTCTAGTCATCTCCCCAGGAGTCTTAGATGTCATTATTTACTTAGTTATCATCTCTAGTCTTTGACTAGGGCACCTAGGAAGGGATTGAGGCACCCATGGGCACCTGATCCTGGTTACACTTGGTTCTCATCTAGAGTTTTCTAGGTCCGTCTTTGTAATTTTCCTTCCCATTCCCCTAGGTACTAGTTGACATGTCGGGTCATTAGTGTCAAAATTTGAGCAAGAGATCCCTATATAAGCACAACATACTTACTATCTTATGGGTGGACTATTTCTACTAAGGGTTAGCTATCTACACAAGGAAAGGGACTACATTTGAGAACTATTTGCATCACACACTTCATATGTGATTCTTCATCAGTAGGTTTATGATGTCATCAACAAAGCTAGTGTGACACACATGCAACAAAGATTGATTTATGTGAAGACATAACAACCAAATCAGACTTAGGTTTCGAGTTGTTTGTAGATCATGACACCCATACTACAAACCAAGGTTCCCACAAGAACCCTTATCCTACCCTTGGCACCCCAATTTGGCCATATCTACCCCTTATGCAATCTTCTCGAGGTGTGTCGTCATAATAAGCTCTACATGTTCATCATCCAGCCTTCAGTTCCAAAGTTGCTACAAGGTAATTTATTTTCATGTTAGTACCTTTTCCTCCTATTTCAATTATTTCATTTCATTTAAAATATCAAATAAATTATTTAGCACTTATATTTCAGTTTATTTCAGTTATTGCATTGTTGTATTGTTTAGATTAACTTAGCAAATTCAAATTTTAGTTAATCACACACCTTTATCTAGCTTAATTATCATTTATTAAATAAATGATTAATTAATTAAGTGTGCACACCATAGATAATTAAATTAGTTATCTAATTAGGAAAATACACTTATTTTACTAGTCAACGGCTTTTGGACTCCACTTGGATTCCACTTCCTAATCCTAGTTGAGATGTAAATAGGGGTTAATTTTTAAACTTCTCACGGACCCTTATAGGCACCGCTAATTTTAATCCAAAGATATTATCAACTTCAAATAAGAATGCAATGTAAATAGAGCACACACACACTACAAAACAACATTGATAATAAAGTTAGGTAATGATTATGTATCCAGGTTTATACGAACGGATTCATTACACTTCTGAGTTGTAAAATAGTACATACAATGGAGCTATCAATCTAAATGTGTATATCAGTGAACATGTCTAATCTAACACCCAAATGATAGTTGTATATGGATTTTATCCATGTGATATTACTATAGGGATTCCTCACTTGTGATAGTGGTATAGGGATTCCACCTTATGATCACATACCTAGCTGATTACACATGAATCTGAACTAGATAAAATAAAGTGATCGAGATCCAATAGATTACTCTGAACCAAAAATATGAAGAGAAAGTACTCCAAGTTCACCGAGAAGTAGAAACTCATATGATAGTGACCGTCAAAAAAATATGAGTCTTCAAATAGTCTTCCTTATATGAGAGGCATGCTTGACAAAGACTCCAGACGGATGCCAAAAGTTGATATGACTTCTATAAATTAAAACAGAGTCAAAATACCTCCATATTGGGAAAAAATACCACCATTAGGAGCATGGGGATACTATCTCGTATTTTCCTTACTATAACAAAGGCTGATTTTGCCTCTAACTCCTTCAAAAATAGTGATATATGAAAACTACTCCTTATGTGTATTGGCTTATCACAGAACAATTTTCTCAACAAATAGCTTGAGCTTCCTTTTATAGATTGTTAAGCTATTAAGGCATGACGGTGAGGCATTACGGTTGTTTAATGGGTGTTGGGGTTTGATTCTCTCCACCGACCCCTATATATCAGTTTAATCCTTATTAAAGGATTGCATTATATTTTAAACGACTCATATTTTTAAATGTCATTATCAATATAATAGTCGTATAGTGTTAGGTAATTATTTATTACTTAAACCATTTCATCACCACTTTATACACCACATGACTTCCTTCTTTGCATGAGTTAAATGATCCTTTTCTTATCTTTCCCACCCCCATAGACCATGTTTAGCTTCCCTTTTATGCCTCTCGCTTAGGAAAGGGAATCATTTAATCCACATATGTTGCTTAATGAATGGTGATGGAGTTTAAGTACACGGTGCCATCCAAATCATATGTGGGTTTGGCCACGTCTCACCTCTTTTGTTGGTCATCACATATAAACCATCTCAGCGAGCTGATTGAGATGTTGAGTGGTAAGGGCTTGGGCACTACATGCCACGTGGGTGGCCCAAACAATGTGGCTCTTCCACGCCCTAGGGATGTGATGTTGGCTTGGTTGAACCGCAATGTGGAACACACTAAGTTGGAAATAAAAATCGATAGTGATAGTGTATAAGCCCATGTAAATACATTGGTGGTGGTAATGTATATCATGCATCTTATGATTAAATGAATATTTCGTATCATGACCACTTGCCCAATACAAATAACAACTCACCGAGTTGTGTGAGCTCACCCAAACAATTTGGCTTGGTATAATAACACTATCATTGTGGTGGTAGGCCACATGGTGGCTGAGGACCCACCACATGGAGAAATATGATGTGGTGGAAAAGGCACCCCTCCACGAAAAGTGTGTGGCTTTGAACTTGGCCAAGGACCCCGACTAGTAAAAAGTGGGGTCCACCGTCTGAATAAGAGTGTTGAAGACCAACATTGTAAAACAAAAATTTTATTTTTCTCCTCCGCTTATGCACTTTTCTTCTACCACGTGTCATCGCCATGTTGGTCAATTAACCATTTCGGGTTGAATTTTGACCAAACGTGGACTATTGTATCTTGAGCATACAGAGTCCATTTTCCGCATTCTAGGTACTAATGGAAATCTTTTGAATGCTCTACCACTTTTTCATTATTTAGGAGATTTTGGGAACTCCCAAACATCCCAAAATGTACTCTAGATCACACCTCCGAGTGAGAAATATTTTTTTCCTCAAAAAACTTGTGAACCCCGAACCTTTGGTTGCTAAGAAGATATATATGTAGTACACTACTACTCCATAATCAAAAAAGCGATGGCTCAATCCCTAGGACATGTGGCATATGTACTATGTTACCGACACTTTGCCTAGTAAGCTTCATCCTACTAAAAGGACACGCCTCTACATAAAACAAAGTTGGTTCCAAATGAAGAAGACACTTTTTTTTCAGGTCGTTGCATGGTCTATACCTCTACATAGTGTACCGAGAAGTGTCCGATGGTGACTTTACTCTTTTGTGGCGACTTTACTCCAAAAATAGTGATATATGAAAACTACTCCTTATGTGCATTGGCTTTCACAGAACAATTTTCTCAACAAATAGATTGAGCTTCCTTTTATAGATCGTTGAGCTATTAAGGCATGGCGGTGAGGCATTACGGTTGTTTAATGGGTGTTGGGGTTTGATTCTCTCCACCTACCCTTATATATCATTTTAATCCTTATTAAAGGCTTGCATTATATTTTAAATGACTCATATTTTAAAATGTCATTATCAATATAACAATCATCTAGTGTTAGGTAATTGTTTTATTACCTAAACCATTTCATCACCACTTTATACACCATGTGAATTCCTTTTTGCATGGGTCGACCGATCCTTTTCTTATCTTTTCCACCCCCATAGATCACGTTAGTTCCCTTTTATGCCTCTCGCTTAGGACATGGAATCATTTAATCCCACATATGTCACTTAATGAATGGTGGGGAGTTTAAGTACATGGTGCCATTCAAATCATAAGTGGGTTTGGCCACATCTCACCTCTTTTCGGTTGTCACATATAAACCATCTCACCGAGCTGATTGAGATTCCAAGTGGTAAGGGCTTGAGCACTACATGCCACGTGGGTAGCCCAAACAATGTGGCTCTGCCACGTCCTACGGCTATGATGTTGGCTTGGTTGAACTGAAATGTGGAACACATCGATTTGGAAATAAACATTGGTAGTGATAGTGTATAAGCCCATGTAAATAGATTGGTGGTGGTAATGTATATCCCGCATCTTATGATTAAATGAATATTTCATATCATGACCGCTCTCCCAATGTAAATAACAACTCACCGAGTTGTGTGGGCTCACCTAAATGATTTGGCTTGGTATAATAGCACTGTCATTTTTGTGGAAGGCCACGTGGTGGCTTGAGGACCCACCACATGGAAAAATATGATGTGGTGGAAAAGGCACCCCTCTATGAAAAGAGTGTGCCGAACTTGGCCGAGGACCCCGATTAGAAAAAAGTGGGGTCTACCCATCCGAATAAGAGTGTTGAAGACTAACATTATTAAACAACAATTTTCTTTTTCTCCTCCGCTTATGTACTCGATTCTACCACGTGTCACTATCATGTTGATCAATTAACCCTGTCTAGGTTGAATGTTGACCAAAGTTGGACCAGTTGTATCTTGAGCATACAAAGCCTGTTTTCCGCATTCCAAGTACTGATGGAAATTTCATTGAATACCCTACCACTTTTACATGGTTTAGGAGATTTAGGGAAATCCCAAATGTCCCAAAATGTATTATGGATCACACCTCCCCAGTGAGAAATATTTTTGTCCTAAAAAAGCTTGTGAACCCCGAACCATTGGTTGTTGAGAAGAGATATATGCACTACACTACTACTCCATAGTAAAAAAATTGATGGCTCGATCCCTAGGACATATGGCATCCTGTACCATGTTGTTAAAACCTCTTGGTAAGTGTTATCCTACTACAGGGACACTTCCTCTACACATAACAAAGTTGGTTCCAAATGAAGAAGACACTTTTTTTTTTTTTCACGCCATTGCATGATCTCTAGCTCTACATGGTAGTGAGAAGTGTCCGATGGTGACTTTAATATGTTGTATGGATTCCACATCTACACATTACAAGTACATGAATGAGAATGAAAATTAAGTACTCCTCTGCTGTAGGACCACAAGTAGCCTCTACACATAGTGACATTACGAACCATTACTATATTTTAGTCAATGATCAGCTACCATTCGATGCATGGACTATGCCTCCTTAAAGAATGAATATCTAACATGATGCTAAGATCTCAAAATGGATAAAGATCCTCCACCAAATCTAGTGATCTTAATGATAAACCTAGTGTACTAATGATCGAGATCTCCTGAAATGATGTTTACACAATTTCTTACATGAAAGAAATTTGATACTTATAATATTATGTGTTAGAATACAATTTTTCCTCTGATGGGGTCTTACATTTGTAAGCATCATATGTATAAATAGTTCCCAAAATGGGTCTTAAAAATGCATGCTAATAATCAAGAGCTATGCAATATAAAGTTGAATTTTTTTACCAATCCATGTTAACGGATTTTCATCTGTAGGCATTACGTGATCGAGTTTGAATTTTCAACTAGTGGTGGAGTCGCAACTTCATTTACCTTTACCGAAGGTTTGTATTCCATATTTGGCTTTCCACTATACTGATGGAGAGATGGATGAAGTTTCCAACAAGTGTCCACTGATGCCCATGCACATGACAATGAACAAAAAATTTCCTCATTACCTTCTTTTGAGATGAGGAAATTTGACCGCCATGTCTCTCCTTTGGATGGATCAAGATGAAGGTTTATGATTTGCCTTGTTCCTAGAAAATGACAAAAATTATTCAACAACTTCATTATCTTCCAACATCTGACAACAAAATGGTTATGCATCCCACAAAACGTACAAGGAAACACATGCCACATTTTTTGAATATCAAATCCAAACTTCTTATACTAAAAAGTGGATCAAAAGTTTTACAACCTTCATGGTGCTTATGGTAAGAAAGTGGAGGTGGAATTTGGATACCTCTATGCTGAATTTTCTTACCAAATCCTTTTTCTAATGAAGAAACACCTGATTCCTACATTGAATCTACCTGTAGGACTATTTGGGTATTCTCTTCACCTTCGGAAGCTTGTCTTCCATTAGTGTTATTGGAGCATTCTTGAATATCCATTCCCACACTAGTATAACCCAATCCTACAAAATGAGGATAATCCTCAACCTATATTGGGTTAGCAATGCCTTGACTATCTTTGCTAATACCTCTTCCATTAAAACCCATCTTATATAATAATTTTGATCCAATGCCTCTATTATGATTTTCAAATGAACTAAAGACATCATTACAGAATCGAAACTAAATGGGAAGAAGAAGCAGATTCCCGTGGTGAAAAAATTATAGTGCAATTTGTCATGGTTCTGCATCTTAAGCAGAAGGAATTTTCTTCTTCAAGTCACCACACTGTAAACTAATCAAGAGCTCATTCTTTTATTCTATCTCCTTTTTCAATTGATCAACTTACTCTTCAAGGAATAGAGCTTGCATCACAAGAATGCATTTTCCTCTTGGATTTTTGATTGATGCTCTCAAGCTCCTCTAGTATTTCCCTCTTTAATGATTTTCCCATTATTACCTACAAACCAATTAATCCCAAAAATACTACAAAGTTCTTTGGGTAAGATGATCAAGGCAAATAGTTTACACGATGGGATTAGAAAATCACAAACTGATATCTCTATGCAAATGAAGCAATCACGAAACCAACTCGATACCAACATGATACGTAAACATGGCGTTAATTTTTAAATTTCTCATGGACCCCTATAGGTATTGCTAATTTTACTCCACATATATTATCAACTTCAAATAATAATGTAAAGTAAATAGAGCACACACATACACACTGTAAAATGAAATTGGTAATAGAGTTCAATAATGCCTACGTCTTCGGGTTCATATGAACTCGATTGGTTACACTTCTAAGTTGTAAACTAGTACATACAATGAAGCTATGAATCTAAATATAGATATCAGTGAACCTATCTAATCTGACACCCAAATGATAGCTATATAGGGTTTTTGCCCATGTGATAGTGGTATAGGAATTCTTACCTTGTGATAGTGGTATATCTATTCCACCCTTTATGATCACATACATAGCCGATTACACATGATACTGAAGTAAATAAAATAAAGTGATCAAGATCTAGTAGATTACTCTGAACTGGAAATATGAAGACAAAATACTCTAAGTCCATCGAGAAGTAGAAACTTAGCTGATAGTGACCATCGCACAAATATGAGTCTTCAAATAGTCTTCCTTGGATGAGAGGAACACTTGAAGAAGACTCTAGATGAACACCAAACGTTGATATGAATTATGTAGATTAAAATAGAGTCAAAATGCCTCCATACCGGGAAGAAAATACTAGCATTAGGAGTGTGGGGATATTTTGTGCATTTTTCCTTTTTATAGCAAAGGATAATTTTGCCTCTTACTCTTTCAAAAATAGTGATATATGAAAACTAATCCTTATGTGCCTTGGCTTGTCACGAAATTTTTTCTCAACAAATAGCTCGAGCTTCCTTTTATAGCTTATTGAGCTATTAAGGTGTGGAAGTGAGGCATCATGGTTGTTTAATGTGTGGTGGGGTTTGATTCTCCTTGCTGATCCCTATATACCATTTTAATCCTTATTAAAGGCTTGCATTATATTTTAAACGTCTCATATTTTTAAATGCCACTATCTATATAATTGTCGCATAGTGTTAGGTAATTATTTTATTACCTAAACCATTTCATCGCCACTTTATACACCACATGGCTTCCTTCTTTATGTGGGTTGGTGATCATTTTCTTTCTTTGTCGCCCCATGAACCACGTTGGATTCCCTTTTATGCCTCTCGCTTAGGATAGGGAATCATTTAATCCAAAATACGTTGTTTAATGAATGGTGGTGGGGTTTAAGTACATGGTGTTGTCTAAATTATATGTGGCTTTGGCCATGTCTCACCTATTTTGTTGACTATCACATATAAACCGTCTCGTTGAGCTGATCGAGATGCCAAGTGGTAAGGGCTTGGGCATTACTTGTCATGTGGGTGGCCCTAACAATGTAGCTCGCCATGTCCTATGACTATGATGTTGGCTTGGTTGCACCACAATGTGGAATTCACTAAGTTGGAAATAAACACCGGAAGTGATGGTTTATAAGCCCTTGTAAATACATTGGTGGTGGTAATGTATATCCCGCTTCATATAATTAAATGCATAGCTCGTATCATGACCACTCACCCAATGTAGATAATAGGTCACACGATGAAAATAACAACTCGCGCCGAGTTGTGTGGGCTCACCCAAAGAGTTGGATCAAGTATAATAGAATTTTCATCATGGTGGTAGGCCACATGTTTTCTGAGGACCCACCACGTGGCGAAATATGTAGTGAAAAACGCACCCCTCATGAAAAGAGTGTGTCAAATCTTTTCGAGGGCCTCCAACCAAGAAAGAGTTGGGTCCACCCATCTGAATACGAGTGTGGAAGACCGGTGTTGCATAAAAACAATTTTATTTTTCTCCTCCTCTTACATACTGCTTCCACCACTTTTCCCTGCCAAGTTGGTCAGTTGACCTTGTATGGGATGAATCTTGACTAAACTTTGATTGGTCAGTATCTTGAGCATATGGATTCTATTTTCCGCATTCCAAGTACCAACAAAAAGCTTGATAAATGATCTACCACTTTCGGCTTGGTTTAGGGAGCTTTAAGGAACTCTAAATGTTGTAAAATGTCATCCGGATAAAAATATACTCCACATGGAATCCACTTCACCATTCCAGTCAATCGCACTTGTAGAATCCTAGTAAGGTGGGGAAATTCAATTACACATACAACCACCTTTTCGGATGCAAATTTTGTAACTAAATTTATTTACCACCCTTAAATGAAATTTATTCTTCTCACAACTATTCAGTCCCCTCAAATGATATTTTTAGCATGTACATTCAACCACTTTCAACCAAATTCCAACTCAACTCGCGCTCTATGAAACAGTGTCATCCTCTTAGAAATCTAAGAGGATAAGCATGTGTTTTATAGAGGCTAAAGTTGGTTTGAAGTTGGTTGAATGCACATTCTAAAAATAGCATTTTAGGGTCTCGAATAATTGGTTGAAGATTAAATTCCATTTAGGGCGATAAATGAATTAAGCTGAAAAAGTTGCATCTAGAAAGGTGGTTATACGTGTAAATAAATTACCCCACCTTTCTAGGATTCTAGAAATGGATTGACTGGATTGAGTGGAGTCCATGTGGATTTGACTAGGATGAGGAAGTGGAGTCCAAGTGGTTGTTGACTAGGAAAATAAGTGTATTTTCCCAATTAGATAACTAATTTAATTAGATATGGTGTGCACACTTAATTAATTAATCATTTATTTAGTAAATGTTAATTAAGCTAGATAAAGGTGCGGTTATAGACTAATTTAATTAATCCTAACAAGGTGAAATTTCATGACTAATAAATTTAATTAATCAGTCGTAAAGGGATATGAACTAGGAAGTGTACTAGGATAAGATGGAAACATGTGTGTAATTTTAGTGTGTCTACATTTTATCCTCTTTAAAGTGTTATTATGAAGTAATACATATTTAAAGATAGTAAATGAATGTAGAGTAGTGAGAAGAAAACAATAAAGCATTAGGATTCCCCATTAAATAGGATAGCGATGAATCATTAGATGACCCAACTAGTAAAATAGTAGAGGAATGCCCCTAAAATAGGTGGATGACATAGCAGAGTGGTGGATGACCACTTGATAGGAAGAAGACAAAGGATTGGGAAAGGATTGTGCTCGTAGCATGATCATCATTTGGAGAATATATTTAGAGAAACCTTATTTTTTTCTACACAATAGAGTTATCACCATGATTATGATAGAATCAAGATGGGTAACCTAGATGCACATGAAAAAACACACACACAATAAAGAAAATATAAAAAAGAAAATAGAACCAATATATAGAGTAGGTGCAAGAATCATAGTTATAAAGGAACAAAGATGTAATCACACTATTCACAAGTGGTTTGAAAAGAGTAAACATTAGCAATGAAGCACAAAGTCAAAAAATAAGACAATCAACTATGCCCATAATACATGCCACAATGATGATTAAGTAGATGCAAATTCATCCGTAAATCTAGTCAAAAAAATTTCTTGACCTTGGACTCCTATAAGAGGTTTAAATATTGTACAAAATTTACTCGAAACAAATCAAATTTAAGTAAAAAAAATGCAATGCAAGATAAAAAACTTCACCAAGTTGATAATGTAGTTCGGCCAAAGTGCCTACATCTCTGGGTTCAATAGTTGAACCAATCCATTATAACAATCCAATTATAAGTACATAATAAACTTATAATATTACAATGAATGTTCAACCAAACTGGTGTGCCAATCAGTCCAGAGACCCAAATTTGGTCTTGGAATCTCGGTGCTCAATCCACACATATCTCCCTAGTTTGACACCTTCTAGATCTAAGTCGGAGTGTTGTCAATCTAAGTGACCAATCCCTCAATGACTTCCAAGTAACATGAACACGGTATCAAATGTCTAGTGTAAAGGTTCGTAGCTTGCAGTGTGTCTTCTCCAACACGATCAACTCCTTATGGCTCTGTAATAGAATTCCAAGCATTCACACAAGAAAATAATGGCTAACAAGACTTTACACTAGTGTAGTTTTATTTCACTATGTGTCGCAACGTGATTCGCCGATTGCCTCTATTTTTGCTCTTTTAAGCGACATCTTCGTGGGACGGTATCTTGCTCCAACCGATTTCATTTTCATGTTCTTATAGGAGATGGAAAGATCTTGGAGTCCACCACCATACTATGGTGATCCCATGAGGTTTTTGGAAACTCTATATAG
The DNA here is from genome assembly GCA_018340775.1 of Taxus wallichiana var. yunnanensis. NCBI lineage: Eukaryota > Viridiplantae > Streptophyta > Pinopsida > Cupressales > Taxaceae > Taxus > Taxus wallichiana. The sequence goes on along the minus strand of CM031239.1, from coordinate 473,879,372 downwards.
TGAACTCGACCTCTCGAGTCACACCTCCCAACTAAGGAGAATTTTTATCCCAAAAATATTTGTTTTCTCGCTCTTGATCTAAAACCTTATGTTTCCAAGAAGAGATCTCTGTAATTGACTCGAGGTTATTCACACCGCTAATCCACAAATCATATATTCACTTTTTGGATCAATAATGGGACCTATTGGTTATGGGCCCACTACCTTCTACTACGCCACATTATTGTCATCCCGAATTTTACACCTCTCATTGACCTCCACTCTATTACATAGCTTCCTGCCTCTACGCAGAGCTAAGTCAAGGTGTTCCTGGTGTTGATGATTTTCACCCTCTTGTTGAATTTTGTGATCATATTCCACTTTGTTGCATAAAATCAAACCTCTATTCAAAGCTAAGATTGGACCAAAGTGTTTTCAATGAGCTTAATAATGATCACGACTCTCCTTTGTGACGCCTAAGAAACTAACTTCATAATATGCCCAACGTCAAAGAATTAGAGCTTCTATTAGGTACTTGATGAGTAATTATAATGGATCATTATTTACTAATTGTCTACAAGGAACACTAGGCATGTTGAATGTATCATGAAGTGTTCACTTGTTTGGTGGCTCGGTCCTATGTCGATCCTCTCGTATGATCATCCTTGTTGTAATGTATGACATACAGTGCCTGTTAAATGTGTTAAAAAGACTTTTTTAATACTCTACAATATTTGGTGTTAGTACATAATTTTTAAATTTTTATGGGGTCTTACAATTACAAGTATCTCACAAGATGACATAATTCCCAAAATGGTTCTTTTTTATTTTATTTCAAAATAAGAGCATGAGTATATTTTATTTTTATTAAAAACCCAAAAATTCTAAAAAAGATACAATCAGTAGATCACTATTTTTACTACCACCTATATTCTCTATCAATACCCGAATCGGCGTGGACATGTTTGCTTCACCGATGGCTCTGTCGATCTTGTATGTCATCTAGGGATAGGTGGCCCCTAGTGAGTATGAGTCGGATGACTCACTGATGTATCCATTTTTGGGCCGCATAACCCAACTAGTGTTGAACTCAACAATCAACTAGTGATTTAGTCAAAGTTCAAGGCCTTCTCTTATATTTGTAATGAATGCATGGTGAGTTGTGAGGTGTAAGTTCCCTAAGACTATCTTTTCCATCTCCAATGGGATGATGTTGAGAGTCATAGTGTCTAAAAACTTCCCTCCAATGATGTATCACAGGGTGAAAAATCTAGTTGCTATCCCCTATACAAAACCATCTCATGTGCCATAGATTTTGGCATGAGGAATAGGCTCCTGGTAGGTAAGCCCATTCGGTGTACCAAGTCGGTTGTAACATAGCTTAGTCCAATGTCCCAATCGAAAACAAGCCGCATGGGGTGTACTTTAGAAATCACAGAATGCTTTTCCTAGAAATCCCCACCGATCGTAGAATCAAGTTAGGAGGTTCCGTTAGTGTCTTATGCTATCATAAGGGTGTTATATGATGATCTCGCAATGGGAATTTTGGGAGCTTCCCCCTTAGTTACAATATTTTTCGAAACCACCGAGGTGCCCATTCGTGGTTCCGTAGCCAACAATGCTCGCATCATGACCACCTTTGGATAAGTGGCTACACACTAGCCCGATAGGTAATGGTGAGATCTCTATATGAAGTTTCCTGACTCGATTTTCCATCCTGTCAAGTAAGGATTCAATAATCCTCTATAGCTCATAAATCCATTGATTCTATAGGCGTTGTTACTCATTGACATTCACCGATGTGTATGCAGCTCCAAAATCTGATGAGTCTAGTTCTAGTGCTTAGTCACCACCATCCATATCAACATGCCCAAAAGAGTGAGCACTACAAGCCACTTTGGAAGAACTGGTATAGGTCCATCACTATGTAATAGTGAGTTAGTATAGGAAGTTACCACTCTAATACCAACTTGATCCGTAAATCTAGACAAAAAAACTCTTGACCTCGAGACCCTATAGGAAATTTAAATTTTGTAATAAATTTACTCGAAACAAATCAAATTTAAGTAAAAAAATGCAATGCTAGATAAAAACATCATACCAAGTTGATAATGAGTTCGACTAATATTCCTACATATTCGGGTTCAATATTTGAACCAATCCATTATAACGATCCAATTATAATTACATAATAAATTTATAATACTACAATGAATGTTCAACCAGACCTAGTGTGTTAATCAGTCCAAGAGAAGTATCTTGGTCTTGGAAGCTTAATGTTCAATCCCCACGCAACTCCCTAGTTTGAAACCTCCCGATCTAATTCAAAGATTCATCAAGCTCGGTGAACAATCCCCTCCGGGCCACCAAGTAGCACAAACATGGTCTCAAACACCTTGTGTAGAGGATCAAAGCTTCATGTGTCTTCTCTAGTGCGATCAACTTCTTATGGCTCCATAATCGACTTCGAACACTCGCATGAGAAAACAATGGCTAACAATCCTTTATAGAAAACTTAGTAGGTTAACAATATTTAACTCCCAAAAATTCAATATTTCCTATTAAAAATAATACGTATTTATATCACAATAATTGCTTTAATTCTACTAAGGATTCTCCACACTATTCTCATCTCCTAACTCTCATTTTCCTTGGACTTGAATGTTGCAAGGAGCTTGTGTGTTGGAATGAAGTCGGGGAGACATTTTATAGGTCTATGGGGCTCGAGCTCCATGCTAAAACCTTTATCCACCAACTCTCCACATAGTCAAACCTTAGGCGTGACTTGGTAAGGTTGTGGGAATTATGGATGAGAGGTTGTGAGTTTGAATCCCCCGCCCCTTATCCCGTGCTCATTTTTTTCTCATTGACTTGTCATGATACTATGTCTTCCACTTTTTCCACCTATCACCTACCACATTCGCTGCCCTACGTCCACATGTTCACCACATCACACCGCTACATTGGCCACTTCCACCGTGTTTGGTTTGGGCATGGGTATAATTCCCACATGCGCCATGAGAGGGTTTGAATAAGCCTTAATAAAGGCTTTTCCCTCTCATTTCCATTGTGGCTTCAGCCACGTGTCCAATCACTTTTATCCTTTGGTTGTTAGCTCATTTGGTCGGTCAAGATGGAATGGTTGGTAGCTCGGCCTGTGGTGATGACTCGTCGAGTTTCTTTTATAGCTTAAATATTGACTCGGTTGAGCTTGGTGTAATGTGGAGAGATGGTGGTAGGTCACGTGGTCTCGTGAGGACCCACCACATTTTAAATCCTCCAATCAACTTGTGGTGAAATCATGAATTATAATATCTACGGCAAAGTCACCCCTCCGATAAAAGAGTGTGTTGACCTAGTTGAGGGCCCCAACTAACAAATAGTGGGGTCCACTGCGTCTCAAAATGAGTTTTGAAAACCAAAGTCACAAAACCATATTTTAAAAATTGTATAATTTTATTTCACCATGTGTCACAACATGATTCACTAGTTGCACCTATTTTTACTCTTTCATCTAGCATCTTCTCATGGATGGTATCTTACTCCAATTGAGTCCATTTTTCATGTTCTTATAGGTAATGAAATATCTTGGAGTCCACTACCATACAAATGACAATATCAAGAGGTTTTAGAAAACTCCATCTACTAAACCGATCTTTGGATCACAAATGCTTCCAAGGTGGGAATATCATCAGATTGGAAGAGTAGAGTAAAGTGAGTCATTATGACACTCTTGTTGGATCCATTGTGTAAATGATGTTAGGAATAAAACTTAGCTTAATTCATCATTTAATAAGTTGTAATGTTAAAGTAATTGAATTTAATTACTTTAACTTAGTTAGCTGTTAGTTAGCTATTATCTAGTTATCACATCCCTAGATTAGTGGGGCTATACTATTGTTAGTTTACTACTTTAGAATGTTCCCTGGATGTGATTAGTTAGGGGAAATATGCTATTTCTACATATTTTCCGTAGTTAGTATATTTGATCCACTTTCCGTGGATGTTGTTATAGTTGTTCAATGTCTATAAACATTGCAACTTCTTCATTTGATAATATGAAGGGTTTCCATAATATTACATTGTCAAGATTTGGTATCAGAGTTGGTTGATCCTAGTCTCTGTGAGGATCCCTCATCCTCTAAGGAGAGTGTGTTGTGAAGGTTAAGGGTTCATTTCTGCAAGTTTGAGCTTGGAGGAACCATAGTTGTCCCCGGCCTCTTGGAAGCACCTACCTTGCTTCATCACCCCTAGAGTTCTACACATAGTTGCATATTTTCATATAGTGTTGCAAATTAATTTATAGATTTAATAATCAGTAGATAAAAAAATTAAAAATTTTGATCATTAAAGCACTCTGCAACCCCGCATGCAAAATCAACGACCCATTTTCGATCATGCCACCACCATTGGAGCCAACATATTAGTGAGTGAGAAGATCCCTCTACACGATATATTCAATTTAAAGGGAATTTTTCACAATTTGGGTGAGTTGGGATCCATTGTGCATACACGTCAACCTCTTCCTTGTATGGCTGATTAATTCATTGCCTAGTCATGTTGTTTGGATGAGTTTATTGCTGTGGTGGGTAAATGGACGTACTAATTCCTCAAAGGAGAGCAACTCGAGATATGACCCACCCAACATTACTTCAAACCAGCACCATCTGCTAAAGATTTCGACATCTGCAGACAAGCAAATAGCCACTTGCAAAGTGACCGCACAAAAACGTGGAGGAGAAAATTCAAGTGGTAGAGTTGTCAAAGCAAATAAAAAAATTGACCCTGCTCAAGTCAATAGGTGACCAAAATAAAAATAAAAATAAAAGTGGTGAAGGCGGATATCACGAAGTGAATGTGAGCAGTAAGCCCTAATCGAGCTATGTTTTTTAAAAAAAAAATCCGCTATCTAAATTTTTTTCCTTTTTTGGATTTTGCGAAAACAACCACAAGGATATAATTTTTTTTTCCATTTTTGGAAAGGGGCCCGGAAAGATATTGAAATCAGAATTTAAACAAGTCATAACTTTCAACTGGTACCTCGGATTGAGGTGTCATTTTTTTAAAGTGTATGATTTTTTGATCTCTACATCTTGGTCCAACTTTTAATAAGCTTTGTCTTGTAAAAATTCAAAAAAAAATCAAAGGCTGAAATAAGTCAGTAAAAAAGTATAAAATTTGCAATTTTGTACTCACAATGTATCCCAAAAGTAAATGTTTCCATAGAATAAAAGCAAAATTGTAATCGCACTATCATTATAAAGTGCCAAAAACTTTTTCATTCTCATGGAGCTAGTTGTCTTTGCTTTTCACTCAGAATTTAGGGGGAAAAGATGAAAGACTTGTAAATTCTTCATTGATCACTCAATAGTGGTATTCCTTATAGATTAGAGCAAAGTGAATGGAGGGTAGTTTTTCGTGCCAGTGCCAATTTCGAGCTACAAGCCAACCTAACAGAGGTTTTATTGAGCCAAGAGCCAACCCAATAGAGGTTTTCAAAACATTTAGAGCTACTCGTTTGTTTTTCAAGCACACGTGCCAACCCAAAAGAGGTTCCAGACATCCAGAGACAATTCCTGAGCCTATTCCATCTCTTGCACACCATTTAAAGGAAGTACCTTCATCCAAATATTCTTATTCAGATGAGATCTAGAGAGACCATACTAAATTAAGGGGGAACGATAAAGTCATTTGATTCACCTTAGAATAGGTTTATTTTTAATATTTTTTTGCTAATAAATGTTTGCCTCATCTAAGCATATTTTATTTTAGAGAATTTCTCTCCTATTTACTTGAGACCTTGCTGAATTAAGGGGGAATGTTAGAAATAAAACTTAGCTTAATTCATCATTTACTAAGTTGTAATGTTAAAGTAATTAAATTTAACTACTTTAACTTACTTAGTTGTTAGTTAGCTATTATCTAGTTGTCACATCCCTAGATTAGTGGGGGATATACTATTGTTAGTTTACTACTTTGGAATGTTCCCGGATGTGATTAGTTAGGGGCAATATGTTATTTTTGCATATTTTCCGTAGTTAGTATATTTGATCCACTTTCCATGGATGTTGTTATAGTTGTTCAATGTATATAAACACTACAACTTCTTCATTTGATAATATGTAGGGTTTCCAGAATATTACATTTAAAAGAAATAATCGAAGTTGAAATTTCCTCAGGTGAAGTTATTTCACAGAGGAAAACAATTTTGTGACTTTCCCCAGCAGAGTTATCCTATCATGCAAAGGGAAGGAAGTGACAGTTATAAGATTGGAAATATCACTAAGGTAGTAGATAAAGGAATGAATTTATCAAAATTATGTTAAAATGTTGAAATATTCATGTGAAGGGTTTTCCAATTAAAGCATTTTTGTGATAAGTGAATGTATGTTCAAAAATTTTATATTTTTTTATTTTTTGGATTTTTTGGCTTCTAATTATTTCAGTACATGCGCTCAAGTGGTGCACCACTTTATTGAGTGTAAAAATACCAAAAACATTCAAAACAATTAAAAACATTCAAATATGTTTCACAAAATATAAAAATAATATAAAATTGTTCAAAAATTCAACATACAAGATATAAAATTGTCAAAATCAAAATATTGAGAGAATGTTTTACCAAATTTTAGAAATTGGATAACACAATTCAAAAATTTCACCATTTGACGATGCTCCTTATAATCATTCCAGATCATATTTTGATAATAATCTATATTTTCCGTGGTGTATATCTATGCTCAAGGCAATAATTTACCATTTTGCAATATAAACTTGCTTGGGGAACACTTGGATTTCACATTTTAATCCAATATAGATCATTCTTTAATGGGATCTAAAAAGAGTATCTTTTGGAGTATTTAAGTATCACTTCACTCTTTGTCCCAATCCAATCCTCTCACCTTCTAAGATATCCCTTAGGGGTATTCATATCTATCTAGTTTTTCAATGTGGAACAAATTTGAAGTGTCATTAGACGTCGTTATTGCAAATTGTGTTCTATCAATTACAACTTGTCAAAATTGTGACAATGCTTTTTCTTCTTTGAGTTTGTTATCTTTTTGTACTTTGTTTATATTTATTTTAGACCAATTACGGAAATTTATTCGCATCTTAGTTCACATATAACTTTGGTGTGAGTCAATTCCTGTTCATATTGGGTTTGTTTGTAATGCTTGTTTCATGTCTTTTTGTCGCTTACATTTATTGTGTTTTCTTCCTGGCTTATTAAATAAGCCATGGTATTTTCCTTTTACTACGTATTCTAGTTTTTTTACATTTATTTGCATTTATATTTCAATTTTTTCAAAAACTCACAAAAATCCAAAAACATATATTTCAAAATTCCAAAACTTTAAAATTATTAAAAAAATTGAACAAACATTCACTTATCAAAGAAATACTACAACTGGAAAACCCTTTAAGTGAATCTTTCAAAGCATTTCATCACAATATTTCCTAGTTAATCGCCTCTGGTTCCTAAAAATCTCCACTTGGAATCCACTTAACTAGTCTAGTCAATCGTACTTTTAGAATCCTAGAAATGTGGGGACAATTCAATTGCACCGTAACCACCTTTCCAGATGCAACTTCTACCAATAAATTCCTTTACCACCCCTCAATGGGATTTATCCTCTAGGAACTATTCAACCTCACTCAAGTGCTATTTTTAGGATGTGCATTAAAAAAAATTCAACCAACTAAGACCACTACTTAGCCTCTATAAAAGCAGGTTTACCCTCTTACAAATCTTCTTGGATTTCCGTACACTTACTCTATCCATTTTAGTTTCCAATTTTTGCTATTTTGGAAGCAATGATCCAAGCTAAATCTTCATGCAAAGTATGGTCATATTCCCATTCGAGAGATCACTTTTGAGAGAATTCACAATTAATCATTTACAAGTTTACACAAGTTAAGCTTCATACAACCTTACTTGAAGTATACATGGAAAAACTATAGGAAGGTTTGCACATCCATTTTGTTTGTCTTCCAGTTAGTGAGTTTTTCATTGTTCAAAAGAAAACATTGTGATTTTAATAGAATCCCTAGTTGTAGGAGAGAAACCAGTACCTAATCTGTTAGGAAAGCAAATAGTGATCACCTTTTTTACTGAAGTAATTAGTAATTAGTTATTATCTATGGTAAGTTAATAATTTGTTATATTAAAAAAAATAACAAATATATGGTTGTGTGAGTTTAACCACTCACATATTTAGGAGAGACTCGTGGAGGTGTAGTTATACCTACATCCTAAATTATAGAAATGTTATTCCTATATAATTGTATGGTTTGTATTATGAGAATTATGGAAAATATTGAATATCATTCTTGGTTATTTGTTTAGCATCTCTATCTAATCTCATTTGTAAATTCTGGTGTGTTATTTTCATTAGCCATCAAAGTGAATTATGTTCATGTAATGTCTATGTAGTGTTGCATAATGTAGTCAAGTTTATAGTTTAATTCCATTCACTATTCTTTTGAAATTTTGGAAGAATCTATGGAAGACCGATTGATGCATCTACGTTTCAGACATGATGAATTGTGCGGTACATGCACTATTCTAAATCCATCTTCTAATGAGATCTATTTTTCCGTGTTTGAGGTTTAGATCGAGCCTAGCTTAGAATTCATGGAATTAAACTTTTATCAAAATATTTCACGACATCAACAAGCCTACGGTATTCAATCATAGATTTTTCAACTCAAAGCACTAACAAATCCTTCTATTCCACACCTTGAAATCCCAAACACACTGGAATAATTTTCTTATACATCTGTGTAGTCATATGTTTTATTCCTCTACATATTTGTTTGGATTCTTGTGTCAATTTTTATTTTATTGGGAAAATATTTCCATATTGATTGAGATCTTCCTATCTTTAGCTCAGTGACGTATCTAAATCAACCCTTTATACAACACAAGCTACATTTGATTCGCCTTGAGATATCTTAGCTTCATTGACTTCTTCCTTATAGCTATGTATTCATGAAATTTCCTTAATTTCTTCCCAACATAGATCATGTGGATAAATTCTAACATTGGTGAGCCCAATCTAATGGTATTAAGTTGTTTTATTTATTATATTATCCATGCTTCATGTGTAGAGTATATGGTTTGTATTAGTCAATAGGTAAATTAGTATTATAATTGTATTCATGATTGAGTATCTATTTTGTAGGTCAATACAAGTTTTAATGTATTTGGTTGATATACATGTAAGTCAATATGACATAGGTTTGATATTTTTGACAACACAATTGTTAAATTTTGATTCAATTCTATAAGATTCCAACTTCAAATTGTATATTTTAACTTTTAGGAGTTATTTGTCATCTTATATGTTCAAGGTTGTAAATTGTATATCATAATAGTGTCTTTGAGATCATTCAAAAATGTCAAAATAGGTGATTTTAAGATTGTCATCCTTGAAAAATTCAAGTGTTGTTTAGTCAAATTCGATTCATTATCTTCTTGTCATAGAGTCAAAAATTGAAGTCAGCATTTTGAATTATGTCATTGAGTCTAAGTATTAAGTCATTTGTGTAAGAGTCATTGTAAAATTAAAAATTAGTCAAAGTATTGTAAAACTAAAAATATTGCCTAATGGATGCATTTTTGGTGTTACCCGACGTCCTGTCAACCATTGAGTCTCAATTCAAATCCCACTTGAGCTAACAATGTCAAAAATAGGACAGAAAATGGAGGTTGGAGGTCAATCAAAATCTCTTGTCAGTCACCAATGATGGGGCTGCATTTTGGTTTGGTGGCACATTTTGTTTCAGTTGTGTGTTTATTTCTAGTTGTGTATGGTATGCTTTTGTTTGCAGTATTCCTATTTTCAATAAGTGGAAATTTCACGTTGAGGGAGGGAAAAGATCCAATGTTCCATTTCCAATTTCCAATTTTTTTGTAATGTGTGAGCATATTTTCCTATGTTATTCCTCGCAGTGAAATGTGACAAGAGGTGATAATAATACTTAGCACATCATGATGTGGTTGTAGGTAAACCACTTGAAAACCTTCATTTTTTGGTTTGTAGTAGTCCAATTGAAAACCACCATTTTCGGTTTGTGGTAACTATTTGAAAACCATACAATGGGTTTTGATCATCCTGAAAACAATCATGTAATCATGAAAATTGGTGCAAGTACAAAGGAAGGTTTTCCCCATGTTCGCACTAGGGGGAAATGTTAGGAAATGAAATAGTGCTCACTTGTGTTATCGTATTAATTAGTAATTAGTTATTATCTATGGTAAGTTAGTAATTTTTTTGTTGGGCCCCTAAAATATTGACTAAGTACAAAAAGGCGCATGAGCGTGCAAGACTGAAGTTAAGAAATGGGTGTGCAAGAAGAAGGCATGCGAGGTAGGATTTCTTGGAGGGTTTAGAAGGGTCGTTACGCACGCGTCGGTAGAACAAGGTCTCGGGACTTAGCCATATTTGATGTCTGGGTAGAACACATGAAAAACGTCACCCGATTGTGCATGCGGAGTGGATAAGGTGCCAACCTAGCAACAAAGTTGGCTTAGGAAGGAATAAGCCCTGTGATGGAAGTTTCTAGAAGACATCATGGAAAAAAGTGGAGAGATCAGGCCTGGAGGAGCATTCTCTCATGGAGGACCAAATTCAGACACTTGGCGCTGGGTTTGAGGCCGTAAAAGGATGATTTGGCACTTCGGGATGCCTATATATACAAGTGTCCACAGAAGAAAAGAGAGAGAGAGAGAGAGGAAGAAGGAGTAGAGCTCTGTAGAAATGTTGCAAAGGAAATTTGTTTGGGTTGGGTAGATTAAATATAGGAGAAGGATGTATCAAGGACTTGGGGTTATAAAATTTCTTTTTGAGAGCTAAATGATATGGATCTAGTTATGATGCATGACTTTGGTCTGCCATAATGTGGTGTTTTGTAGTAAGCCTAATGAATGTAATGAGGTTACCAAGTTAATTGAATATGATCCTTCTTGGTTGATTCATACATGATTCTTCATAGTTCCTTTTCATGTATGTTTATAAGATGAATATGAATTCCTATGCATTTTCCTTTCTGTTTTGTTTCAGTTCTTTAAGTTTGTTAAAGTATCTCTGTCTGTAATGACTGCAATGATCTAGAGCCATTCTGAGCTCTATGATGTTTGCATGTTTCATTCCCACTCACTTCCTTTAAATTTTGGATCATAGATGATGTTTTCCCACTCAAATCACATAAAAGATAGACTCGAGAACTCGCGTGTGCCTTAGGTGAGCACCCAGCGCCCGTTGGGTGATAAAGCGTGCACGCATGGGATTCCCTTGTTCTTAGGTGGGTGTAAAAATGACTACATCTTGGTTCCATTTCCAGAACCTCTTTTCAAAGTTGTAGCGAGAAAATACATCATGATCTGTGTAATAAGTGATGATAGAACACCTAACTTTGGAAAGTGTTGAATCATGGTTCAAGAGCATGGAGGATGAATTTTCTCAGAGATTCAACACTGGACCTGATTTTGATGCATGTAGATGGGTAGAAGAGAACATCTACCATGATTTGTATGAAACTTTTTTGTTTGCTTCCTAGTAAAGATGTATGAATGGCTCTTGGCATTTGTATCTAGATCAAGCTAGTATTGTAAATCACGTGCATGGATCCAAGAAGAATACCGAGAGACCGTAAGATGTAGATCTGATGTGGACTTGTGTTGTGGATCATTGGTGGAAAGGAGTACCGCTAGCTAGCACTGTGGAGTATGCTATTTCTACATATTCTTGTCTAGAAGTTTCGAGATTGAGTTTCGTGGGAGCCCAAAGGATCATTTCTACGTGCTATTCTTATGTGTTGGTTTGAAAATCTATCGGGTGGGCAGATCTATGGATAGACGAGCCAACAGTGTGCAGGGCATAGCCCCTCTTTGAGACAACAAAGTGAAACTGGTTTATTGCTATTCTACCAAAGCAGGAGTCTGTGTAAGTCCTATAGTATTCTTCCCTCGGGGGTTTTGGGATCTCATCCTAGTAGAGTTAGTTCTGAAGAAGAACAGAAAGGAATGAAGGAAGGAATAGAAGAAAGATGGATTTGAAAGGAGAAAAGAAATGAATTCCAAAGTAGAAAGGTCAGAGGGTTTATGTTTTGGGCTAGTAGTAAATCAGAGCCAAACTTACTCACATAACAAAACAAAGCAATACTGATAAACAAATGACAAAAGTATAGGTGAATCCAACAAAATAAGTATGCAGATCTAACTTAAGAAAGATCTAACACATAACACAGGAATTCAACACAAAGTCTCAATTTTTGTATTAATATTTTGTTCTGTTATAAGAAATCTCAAAGTATTTCTCTCCTCATTTCTATTTTTCATACAAATTTGCTCACCATGAATACTAAAAGTATCCAAGTATTTATAGGAGAGGGAGAAAGAAGAAAAAAAGGAGCCAACAACTATTTACAAAATATTTAAAAGTCAAATGTTGACTTTGGGATAATTTTGTGGATGACAACATCCCATGGTGCAACATGGATGATGTCATCACGTGTGCCAACATACTTTTAAATACTTTTACAAAAATGGGATTTATCCCAGGAGGAAGGAGCCTATTCATCGTCATCCCTTGGCTTGAAAGGAGTGTCTTGCTTCTGCTCAAGAGAGGTGATGTGAAACTGAGCTCGATACTCCATGAACTTGCTGACCATCACCTGAAGTTGATCCTGAGCGGGACCCTTGGTGTGATCCCCGATGACTTCACAAGTTTCTCATTCATCTCTAAGTCTTTTAGGGAGTTTGAAGTATTCGTTGCCTACCTCCATCAGGTATCCAATGAAGTCACGACAGGCCCGAAGGTTGTTGATAGATTCTACATCAAAAGTGGCCTCTGACGCTAAACCTTGCGACGTGATTCCCTTGAAAAGTTGAATAGTATCATCTACCTTCCTCAAGGTGTACGCTGCACCGAGCAACCCTGGAGACATTCTTAAGATGATCTGCTCCATTTGATGCATGGCATCTAGGGCTTCCTCCTTGATTTTGTCTATCTTTTCCAAGACAAACTCCATTTGGTCAACCCGATAGTCTAAAGTAGCAAGGACTTTGTTGGGTGCTCACGGGTGATCAAAGATGCCAAATTTCAACAAGTCATCAACTGGGCAGTCGAGCATCTTTTGGAATGTCTCGTGTTGCAACCTGGCATGGTCCAACTCTTCGAGAGATAGGCCCTGCTATTGCCTGGAGTTCCTTGTTCTCTTGATCTATATTTTGATAGAGCTCTGTGAACTTTGTAATCACTTCCTCACTATCTTTGAGGATCTGCTCTCTCTAGGTAGACACTGCTACACCTTGCTCACCAATCTTGGTGTACTCATTTATCTTCTCCTGACTAAGGGCTTCAGGAGTTTTGGCGGCAGCTATAGGAGGTGCATTGCCCATCTTTTGCAGGGCTTGGAGAAGATGCTTGTTTTGCTCTTTTAATATTCTCTTCTCTTCCTTTGCTTCTTGAAGCTTCTTGTAAAGGGAATCCACTGCGGATAAGGCCTCTCCTTACAGGCTCTCTGATGATGTTCCCATTGTGACCTAAGTCACTGTAAAATCTATAGGAGACAAATATTCTTTCCTCTTTGTGGGATCAGAATGCTGTCGTTATCCAAAATTCACCCTCAAGGTAATTTTGATAACATGCATCAAATTCTTTAGTCCCAGGCAAATAGATTGAGTCAGGGGCAAAAATTCATGTTTCTAGGGTCCCCTCATATTTTTCTAACTCCCCTGTCCAAGTAGAAGAGAGCAAGTTCTGAGAAAATGTGAAAAAATTTGCAAAAACAAGCCCGGGCCAGGAAAAATCACGAAAAATGGCTAAGTCCTAGTCCTAGAAGCATTTGGGACAAGTGGGACAAAAAGGCGCGGATCGGCCGAAATGAGCACAGGCAGCCCCGGAAGCAATTGGGACATCTGGGACAAAAGTACGCGGCGGGCGCGAAAAGCCGATCTGGCCAAAAGAGAGAAAAAATTGGCTAACTGCTGAGAGGGTCGCCTTTGGGACAAGCGGGACAAAAAGACGCGAACCGGCCGAACCGGGCGAAATGAGTCAAGGCAGCCCGAAACAGTCTGGGACGCATGGGCCAAAAGTACGTGAACCGGCCGAACCAGCTGAAATGAGAACTTTTGTCCCGGAACAGTTGGGACAAAAGGGCGCGAACCGGCCGAACCGGGCGAATTTGTCCCAGACGGTCCGAAACCAAATGGGACATATGGGCTGCGAGTACGCGAACCGGCCGGTTCGGCCGAAATGGGAAATTTCAGCACCGAAACCAAATGGGACAAAGGGACGCGTGGGACGTGAAAAGCTGAAATGGCCGAAGGCAGGGAAGAAAAGTCAACGTTTGGTCCGGAAACTTCAAACGGCCATAACTTTTGACTCCGAGCTCCGATTTTCATAAAATTGGACTTTCTGGAACGAGCACGACGTCCTCTACGCCACAAAAACTGGATTTCTTAATTTTAATGAGGGTAGATATATTTAAATAAAAGAAACATATTCGGCTCCAGTCAGTCAATGCTCATTCCCGTCAAATGACAGAAAACGCCTGCCAGACCCAAAATTGCTGCCCACACTCAGAAGGCCATAACTTTTGCATTTCTCAACGAAATCGCACAAAATTGGTACCGTTGGAATCGTGGTTCCGATCCCAATGCAAAAATCAAGAAATTCCAGATTTGATTGGAAATTGTTTGGGTTTTTTAAGAAAACGTGGCCGGGTTCAGAACAGTGTTCTATTTGGTAGCTGGGAGTGCAATTAAGAGGCATGGTCATCATTCTTTCTCTGCTGCAGCACATGGGACAGTATGGGGAGCCTTTTGCAAGTAATGGAAAACCTTTTCACTCAATTTAATGCCTCTTACAGGTGGTTGAAGGACAGATTTCAGGATTTCCATTTTCCCTTCTCTTTTCCTTCTCATTTTTCTATAAATTGAAGTGTTGGGCTCATTGTAGGAGGGAGAGTTTTTGGGTAACAAAGCTCTGTCAAAATTGCTTTGTGAAGCCAGTGTGTTGCAGGCCCTTGTAGTGGACTCCATGGTGATCCGTGCCCTTATCTTGTAATAGTCGAACTGTGCATACCAGGAAGCAATAAAATACAAGTTTGTGGATGTATCTTCCCCTGCTGTGTTTTCTTGCATTCTTCTTGCCCATTTTATCTTTCTACAAGAATATTGTGTCTATTATTATGTTCTTGCAGGAATTCATTATCATTGTGTGTGCTTGAAATATTACTGTGAATGCATTTTGCTAGATTATGGAGAACTGTCATCACCTCTTCTAGTGTGCACTTTGCCTCTGTATTTCACACATTTGGAGACTACTCTCCCATCCTCCTTTTCTGGTGTATCACCGCTTTAGTGTAGGCTTTCATTTTATGTATTCTCTTTCCCTGGTCCCTTGGAAATTTAGATTAGAATAGTTAGCTTATCCTGCATTAGAGTAGATTGTGGCAGGTAGTTTAGGAGCAAGAACCAGCTTTCTCTGGAGGTCTATCTCAAGTAGCAAGTCCCACAACTTGGAGATAGTACCCATGTTATCCAATCACACTGTGAGTTCAAATACATGCACAGGGGTGCTGTGATTCGGTGATAACAGTACACGATCTCCATAACCCTTTCACTGAAGCACTTTGAGAGAAGTGGGTTATAGCCTTTTTCTTCTTAGGCCCTTTATCCAAAATAACGGAGAAGTCCATAGGTGTAATAGGGACTTTCCTCTTGTGTTGGCTTAGGTGTTTGGAGATCCATTCTGGACTTAGGGGGTGGGACCAAAGGAAGAGGAGGAAACAGGGGTGGAAGAAGGAGCAACTGTAGTGGACACGGGAAATGTGTCGAGACACTTGGTGGTGGCATTGAGAAAGAAGCCAACACACCAACACTCACGGGGTTAAGAGTCACTGTAAGAGAAGAAATTGTGGGGGTGGAAGGGATCTGTGAGATGAGGGAAGAAATGTTGGGGGACAGATCCACAAGGAAAGAGAAGATGGAGGAAGAGGGAGGGGAAACGGTAGAAGATGGGGGAGAAGACACAACCAAAGGAGTGGTTGTTTGAGTGACATGAGGAGGGGAAGGAGGAGTGAGAGAGGGAATGATTGGTACTTTATTAGTTGTAGATGTGACAACATCCTGAGTGGATGTGTCCGTTGGAGCACTGGCCACTTCTTCTCTTCCTTGGGACACTAAGTCCATAACTTGTTCCTCGGCTATGGAAGGAGGGCTCTCAGGAACTTCTTTCTGAGCAGTGCTTGCCTCTCCTTATTTATCTTTTCCTTTGCCTTTAGGCAAGTGTTTTGGCCTGGATGGTGCATTACCTAAGGGAGATGTGGTAAAGTCTACCCCAAGGTAGATGATACCATTTTTCTTGCACCAATGCTCGGTGCATTGCAGAGTGCCCTTGACCCTTTCCTCTATAGTATGAGGGGCCTTATTCCTATAAATTTTAGAAAATGACCAATTGTCCCCATCCATGTCTAGATAAACTTGATCAACTTCTTGATCAGTTGCTTGGAAATCCTTTGGGATGATAGCCACACCATATTGAATGATCTCTACCAGGGCCAGTCGGGAGTGATCCTTTCATCTGAGCTCAACTTTGTGATTTAGGTCGATGTAGATATCTTCGATCTGAGGGACATGAATTGGATTGATCTTTTCCCTTAGAAGGTAATCACGAGGATCAAAGGTTGGCCTTGCCAGAAATTATGCTTCAAATTGAGCAATTCAAGCTCTACAAACATCTCCCAGGATTTTCTCTGTGAAGTGCAGGTGTACCTACCCACTGTGAGGGGGAATGGAGTTCCACCCTTCTTCCTTTTAAAAACTTCTCATGGTATGTGATGAGCTGTCTAGACAGCTCCAATAGGATCGGCTTTGGGTCCCGCATACCTTAGCAATTTGGTGGTCTCTACTAAGAAGTTAGCTGCTCGAGATAGGTGAAAGTGGGGAATTACATGAATAATTCACCCCACTTCTCTATGGTGGTGACCACACTTTTGGTCGCCCGACTACAATTCATGTTGGGCCTCAAGAGGTAGATGATGTCATAGAAGAAGACATCGTTGATTTTACTTGAATTGGGCTATGGTGTTCTCCAGTCTTAACTCTAGATAGCATTCATATATTTTGACCTAGGGCCATACCCCCGCACCGATTCAATGTTGGGAAGTCCTCTCTCGAGGTAAAGAACATATATACATAGGAGTTCATATAGAACCTCCCCAGTTGTTGAAAGTTGTTAAAAGCTGCTCCGAGATTATGCTGCTAATAATCTCTCCCAGTCAAAACGCCGATCAAGAACATTTTTATTCATTATTTCGAGTACTAAGCATCCACTTGGAAAGTAGTGGGTATAAGGTAGCCCAAACACCCCGCTTATGAAGGTGATCAGATGTATCACTCTTCCTTTGAAAATTCACTATGATGAATGACTTGGGGCCACCTGCTGCTTGTCACCTTCTTATTCTTGAGGTACACCTCATTCATTAACTGCATACATTTGTCTTCATTTTCAATGCATGTATTCACGCATCTCTTCCCGGCTCACGCTACAAAATGTCTATGGTGAGGGATACCCAACATGATCTCAAAATGTCAGCCGTGAGGTTGATTATCACCTCACCTTTCTCATTTTGACACATCTTGTGTCCTTATTGTAACAACGGCTCACCAACATCATAAACTCATTGTTGATTGCGCTCACTGGGAGCCCTACAGCAAAGTGTAGACCACTGCCAACCAATTTATCCATCCATGGGCTACCTGTGACCTTCTTGGTTCTGGCCCAGAAGTCCTCCATGTCAATGTGCCCAAGTTTTGAATCTCTGATATCAAGATCGCACTCTGCAAGTGAGTCAGGCATCCTGACCCTTTGGTATTTATATTTCATTTCTTACTCTGTTAGCTTGGCTTTACCCTTGGACTTAGTTGGCTTCTTACTTGATGAAGACATGTGTGGATGATCGAGTTTAGCTGTTGATCTGCAAGAAGAATCAGGGAAGTCCATCATAGAAGAGCCATGTTAGCCGTTAAGTCATCCATAAAAGCTTACAGAATGAAAAGTTAGCAATTTATGAGCCTCTGGGCGCAAGGCGCAACTTTATTGTAGGCTGCAGGGACTTAGAAAAGCAAGGTGCACTTTAGGAAAGTGTTGCATGGGAGAAAGCAACGCCAAAGGGGCGGGGCGTGGATTGACCACACACAACATTCAGATGTTGGTGTCAAGGGATATGTGCTTGCACCATTGGAAGTCCTTAAGTGGGGCACATATATGATTGGTGTAGCATAGCAAGGTCTCGGGATGCGCCATTGACGTAGATTTGGCATATGTTGCATAAGGGTGAGGTGCGCCAAGTGCATTTGTAGAAAGTGCAACACATAGGTCAAGTACGCCAAGTGGCTTGGTTGGCTGCAGTGCGGAAAGGCTTTACCTAGCATGAAGTGTTGTTGCTCATTGTAGGTGTGCTCACGCCAACACTCCGAGGAATTTTTCTGATTTTACAAGGTACGAGAAAGGGCTTCCATTGTGCGAGTTCACAGTGCACCTTGGCGTGATTTTTTATGTAGCATGACTAAATGGTGCGACCGAGTTTAGTGCAATAAGTATGAAAATTGCGTCATGGAAGACAACAGGCCGATTCTCTTCATTTTGTGGTTTTACTCTCTCAGCTCAAATTTTGATAGCAAGGGGTTAACCTTGGCAAAGTAGGGGACAAAGGAGAAAAGGGGCAGGGGTCCATTCTAAGGTAGAGCCTTCCAGATTTGTAGATCTGGAAGGAGAGTGAAAAATAGCTTGCAGGTGGGTTTGCAAAATGGGTTGGGATTGTGTTATCTTCTTAGGTTCACTTGTTATTATCGACAATCCTAATCACCTAACCTAACATAAAAACCATAAAAAATCCATAAGAAGGGAAAGGGCCACTTACCAGGAATATATAATGATGAAGGAGACGATGTGGGGTCCATGAACGTGACAAATGGTACACGCAGCTAACGAGAGCAGCGCGAGGCATAGAGGAATAACTTTTCATGATTTTTCAATTGTGAAAATGACAGGTCAGACGTGCCTATATATAGCAAAAGGTGTAATAAATGCGCCACCAACTTTTCCTATGGCGCACTTGAGTGGATGTCAACACGAAGGGATTTGCACCTTGGCGCAACTTTGGGAGTGTCGACACTATGTTTTTAGTGCCCACAACGCACTTTAGAAAGTGATAACAAGATGGCACTTGCGCCTTGGCACACCTTTGAGAGGCGCAACATTTGGAGTGTTGACACTCCCTAGAATGTGCCAAAGGAATAGAGGGGTGCAATTTTGGTTGATGTAACGTGAATGAAAACTGCACCCAACCCAAAAAGGTTGAAAATGACCAAGTTCTAAAAACTAGATTTTCTCGGAAAGGGATTTTATGCCATTCTGAACGTTAAGAGACCTCAACGGGGACCAAAACGGAAATTTTTGTATGGTTACCTGTAAAATTGCCCTTGTCAATTTTACAGGATAATAGTTGGCTCTTTCTGGGGACTATCTTTGAGTGAAGCTTAAGGGTAGAGAATCCCAGATCTACATGTGCCTATCCATTGGGTTACAGAGTCAAAAACAAGGGCGATGAAAAAGAAAGGAAAACACACAACCAATGAAAATAAATACACGACCAAAATAAACACACAACTAAAGAAAACTGTACAAAGAAGAGAGCAAGCTCTACTTCCTGAATATTTTGAGATGTTTCTGCTATAGGGAAGCGGGAGCTCAATTCCGTCTAGATATGAGAGATAGAAGCTATTCTCTCCATTGAGCTGCTTGATCTTGAAAGGCCCTCTCCAAAGAGAGTTGAGTTTCCGTGCATGCCCTTTGGCTCTCTTTGCTTGTCCCATAGAAGGATGAGATCTCCCACTGGAAATCTCTCTGCTTGGTATTTTTATTGAACAGTTTCTTGACTTGATTCTAATGTTAGGTGATCTTGTAAACTACCCTTACCCTTTTTTCTTCAAGTTCTGTTAGATGCATGATCCTCTTTTCCAGATAATTCTGGAAAGTTTCATCTTTGATCACTCGTGCAAGTGCAGAGTAGGAAGTTCCACGGAAATGGGGAGTTCAGCGTTGATTCCATATAACACTTGAAAATGTGACATTCGAGAGACCTCTTCGGGGTAATACGGTCTACCCACAAAGCATCATACAATGACTTGTGCCATGACCGTTGATTCTCATCGACTAGCTTCCGTATGATAGTCACTAGGTTTTTATTGCTAGATTCAGCCTGACCATTCCCTTGAGGGTAATAATTTGAGGCATGGGCCAAGGTTATTCTGTATCCATAGAAAAAACTGATAACTTCCCGTGAGGAGAAGTTGGAAGCATTATCAGCAATGATCTTGTGTGGGATGCCAAATCTCACGATGATATTTTCTTTGATGAAGTTGCAAACAACTTCAGAGGTGGCATTCTTAATAGGTATGGCCTCCACCCATTTGGTGAAGTAATCTATTGCTGTTAGGACATAACTATGTCCGGCACTTGATTGGGGATGTAGTGCTCTGATAAAGTCAATTCCCCATTGCTTGAATGGTTCATCAATAATGACGGGCCTGAGGGGAAAAGCAACCAATTTTGGTTTACCAACAAACTGTTGGTAGAGCTCACATTTTGCTACCCAGGTGGTTGTATCCTGAAATAGTATTGGCCAGTAGTACCTAGCCCGGATGATCTTATGTGCTATTACAGACGAGGAGAAATGACCACCGTAGGCCGAGTCATGAAAAATTTCAAGCAATTTGATTTGTTGCGGTTTGTCAACGCATTGCAAGAAGATCCCATCAATCCCATGCTTGTATAAACCGTCATCCCATATGACATATCTAGCTACCCTGAGTTTTACAGTCCACTTCTCCTTTGAAGTTAGATGAGCTGGACACTCACCATAAGTGAGAAAGAAAGTGATGTCTAAATACCATTCATCACTAGTCACGACAAATAGAACCATAGGTAGAGAATCAAATTTCTCCAAATTGACCTTGCGCTTCGTCGATGCAATCAACTTTTTCTTCAGGATCTCTTGAACATTTATTTTCAGCCATGAGCTAACATAGGCCCCTACCCCTTACCAACTTGGTTGGTTTGATGTCCAGATTATACTCTTGGACCTTTGCAATCCAATTCCCTTGTAAGCTTCCTAACTCCTGTTGAGTTAGGATAGACTCAACTGTCGTGTTAGGAACCAATACTACCGTATGAGAGTTTAGGATGTAGTACCGGAAGTTCTTGACTACTTTGACTACTGCGAAGGCATGTTTTTATAACTGAGACATATTCAATTCATGAAGCTTGAGGGGGAGTTCATGAACGCGATTAGAGATTCAACATCCTCAGAGTTCCTTTACATTAATATGGCGATACAATATGCGCAGATGCATAATTGTACATGATAAAATCCTTGGAGAAGTTGGGACATACTAGGATAGGTGCATGAGCAACGGAGGATTTTATATCCTCGAATGACATCTTTCCTTCTTCACTCCACCAGAAATTTTGCATGACCCCTTCATCATATTTGATATGTGATGAGTCTTTTCAGTGAAGTCGGGAATAAAGCGTCTGAGAAAATTCACCTTTCCGAAGAAAGAGTGAACACCGGTCTTGCTTGTGGGTAAGGTAAGGCTCTGAATAGCCTTAACCCTTTCAATGTCTATCTTTATTCCTTCCTTGTTGACAACGTGTCCCAGCAACTTTCCTTTGGTTACCCCAAAAATAGACTTTTTTTGGATTTAGGGAAATCCCGTGTTCTCGGCATCTGATCAATACTTGCTCCAAATGATCACAATGATCACTTCAATTTTGAAGAACACAGTTAAGTCATCCAAATAAACTACGATGACCTTTCCCATCATACCTTTGAATGCAAAGTCCATCGCTCACTGAAAGGTGGCACCAGCATTGGTCAAGCCAAAAGGCATTCTGCGGTAGGCGAATGTGCCCCAGGGAGTAGTGAATGTTATTTTGAATTGGTCTTCAGGTGAGACTTTAATCTGATTATAGCCTAAAAAACCATCAAGCATGGAAAACATCTCTGAACCGGTTACTGCCTGCAGAACTTGATCCATTATGGGCAGCGGGTAATTGTCCTTCAAGGACGCCTGATTCAGATTGCAAAAATCTATGCATATGCGTATCTTGCCATTATTATTTCATACGGGCACGATGTTCATGACCTAGGTACTGTGATGGATAGGAAAGATGATTCTCACATCCAGAATTTTCTGTATTTCTACCTAGATGGTACCTAAGATCTTGGGATTGTAATGCCTCTATTTCTGGCAAAAGGGTTTGACATCGTCCTTTAACGGGATGTCATGCTGAACATCCTTAGGCTTGAAAGACTTTAGATCGGCATAAGACCATGCCAATACATCCATATACTTCTTCAAACAATTTGACAAACTTCCACTTTTCTTCGGTGTACAACATTTCTCGATGTTCACAAACTCGCGGATGTTCAGACAAAGACTGTGTTGACGATTCGATCTCACTGGAGAGGAGTTAGGATCATCTTGTCACTTCTTCTTGACAAAATGATCATGTTTGTCAAACAATCATTCCAGAGAGACTAAACCCTTTGGAATTTTATTTCCCTTGAGCTGACATATGCCATCGCCTTCTTTTGATTCGTTCACTTGACCAATGATGATTCACGGCATGTAGAAGTAGATCCCTCAAAATGAAGCTCATTGAAATTATTAGCTTTTTCTAGAAAAGAAACAAGCTGATTGTCATCGTTGAATACCGCTGAGAATTATCTGGCATGCTTGGGTGAAAGACTACCTCAATGGTATATGTGTCTATTTTCAACCCTGGGTGAGGGAGCATAAGAGATGTTGAGATGGCCAATGAATTAGCCATGTCATTTTGAGCTCTTGGAATGAATTTTATCGAGAAAGCGTCAAATTCCTCAATGTTGTCCCATATTGCGTTGCGGTAGTGCCTGAGTCTATCATTCTTCACTTGGTACACCCCTTTTATTTGGTTGACGATTAGTTTAGCATCACCCTATGCTTTTAGATTCTTGATTCCTCTTTCCTTTGCAGCTTGCATACCGAGTAACAAAGATTCATACTTAGCGGTATTGTTTGTATTGAAAAACTGCAATTTGAAAGAAAGAGGAAAAATCTCCTCTTCAGGAGATATCAGGACAGCTCCAGTGCCACATCCACTTGTTGCACAACTGCCATCAAACTACAGTGTCCATATCTTGTTAAGGTCCTCCTCCTGGACAAGAACATCCATTTTATCAGACTCAATGGATAAGAAGTAGTTCCCCATCCCTAATGATTCGAAGAGAATTTGGGCTTTGGGGTCGTCAGAGTTGGTGACCAGGTACTTCTTTTGTGATTCAGGCTCCAAAGTCTACATTACTCCTTTAACGGAATTCTGGCTTTGGACCAGTCCATGTGAATCTCTCCACCAACTTCTCTACAAAAGCTTCTCCCTAATAGAATTCCATATGCTGCTGGGATATCAGCAACGAG
This sequence comes from Taxus wallichiana var. yunnanensis, assembly GCA_018340775.1. NCBI lineage: Eukaryota > Viridiplantae > Streptophyta > Pinopsida > Cupressales > Taxaceae > Taxus > Taxus wallichiana. Next base: position 473,855,857 of record CM031239.1, on the reverse strand, counting down.
GATGGTCATTTTTACCCTTTTCTCTGGGAACGCTACAAATGCGAACTGTGCATCTTTGATCTGACCAATTAATGGAACCTGTTTGGTTTCCATGGAGTAACATCTGCCAAAAGGATTGGTAAGGGTGAGGCCTAAAGCATGAGAAAAATTTTCTGACATGACATTATCATAAACCTCAGAATCAATTATGCAGTTGCTTAGTTTGTGACCATTGATTAGGAGGGAGAGATAAAAAGGTTCAATTTTTCCTGATGCGGAAGTCAAGGCAACATTTATGCAAGATGCAGGAGGAGTGGAAAGGATTCCTTTTGGGGAGATAGGAGAGGGACGACACTTGGCTTTAGATATATTTGGTTAATCTTACAAGCTGCTCGGGGTTAGACTGAAGATACTTAACTTTAGACATTTGAATCTTGGTCTTTTTAGCGTGATCGACTATGTCAAATGTGACCAAGGGTTGCATTGACAAAGGAATGAGTCCCTCATTTTGTGATGGTAGGGTAGGGTTACTGGTCTTTATGGAAACAAAAGAAGGCTGATTTGGAGGAGAGATGGGAGGAAAAGATTTCTTCGTAAAAGGTTTAATAGGAGGTTGAGCAGGAAGAGGATTACCTCTTTTAGTGATTGTTGGAGGCGTGTTTGACACAGTCTTCTCCTTTTGTATCTTGGGAGAAACTCTTGCTTCTTTTCCTTATGAGCGGGTGAAAACAACGTATGAATGTCTACTTGCATACCCTTGGGTACCTTCCTCTTCATCATATTCCTCATCTTCAAATTCCATATACCCAATCGTAGAGTCGTACATTGGTCAGTTCACCGACATCTTGATCATCTTCACCTTGTGATGAAGGTTCTTCGTAAATTTTCTCATCTTCTTCGATCTCGACCAAGGCATTAACCGAAGGGGCCTCAAGTGCTAATCTTGGAGCAACAACAGGAAAACATAGGCTTTGTGAGGCGTTGTTGGGAGTGAAGTTCCTCCGTGGGATATCCGGGTATGGAGTGGTAGACAAAGCTTGATCTAATTGCTTCTTTAATGCAAGCAAGTCATTTGCCATCTTCTGGAATGTCAGATCTGATGAAGTGGCTTGAGAAAGAGTTAAAGCCTCAGGTTTGGATGACTCTCATTTTAACTCACCAGATATAAGTAGGTTGTCTTCTATCTGAATGGTCACAACTTAAGCGAGGACCAAGGTGGTGATTTTTTCTTGTAAGAGTAAGAAACTTACTCTTGAGCTCATGGCGTTCACAAAGAAACACTTTTGATTTTCTGGTGTTGGCAACATGGCAGGTGGCACACGGTTAATCAACGAATTGAAACAGGTGATAAAATCATGCATGGTTTCATTGGCCTCCTTCTTTAAGTGAGTAATCTTTGACAGTAACAAAAATGCATCTTCTGAAGGCTTATACCTGTCTTCAAACATAGTTCGTAATGTGGCCCAACTGGTGATAGATCTAGCTAGCCAGTGTTGGAACCACTTTGTTGTAGGTCCTTGCAAGGTCTCTAGAAAGAGGCGTATTGACACATCTTCATGGGTCACATCTAGGATACTATATGACATGATGAACGTAGATATATGTGAATCCATGCTTTGATTTCTACTCCCATCAAATCTTGGGAAATTCTTGCGATTTCCATGAGGTAGTGCGTGAATTGGATGTGGTAATGCAATAGGGCCCATAGCATTTTCCCATGGTACTGCCATTTGAAAAGCTAGAAGAGAGGCGCAAGCCGATAGGAGTGCGGTTTCGCTTAGTAACATGGCACTGCAAATTGATGTGGAAGCCCCTTGTGAAAAATGGTTCTTTTGTGGAGGCGAGGCACTTTTGGATGACCGATCAGCTGAACTCAGTGACAAGAAACGTGTTGGCGTAATACTGAAGTTGTGCCTTTGAAGTAGATCAAAAATAGGATCAAATTCTCCACGAGCTCTCCTACTACGGGTAAATGGCTCACCCGCCAGTGTATCTATTCAGATCTGCAATGATTTTAGAGTAGATTTTAAAAACTATTTTTGTTTGTACTTGTTGATTTTCTAATTTTTCTGACAAAAATCAGTAGCATGTACTTTTCTAAATATTTAATTTTATCCCTCTTTTGAAAACTCGATTGCGGTTTAATGACAAAGATTAGTGAGGATAAGATGGTGGTTAACTTAGTAAGCTGGTTTTGGATCTTAGATTTGTTTTTGTAAGTGTTTGAAAATAATTGTAAAACTATCAAGATCTTAGATATATAAAAATACAAAGATTTTTTTATAAAAACTCAATAACTAAAGGTTTCTAACTCGGTCCAGATCTATGGATCTCTTAAGAAAAATTTAGTTTGGATTACTTTTGTAAAAAATTTAGATTTTTAAACAAAGAGTTAAGATTTGCAAATAGGTAGTGATTTTACGCTTTATCTATTTTCTTAGTGTCCCCAGTGAGCTTTAAAAATGTTGGTGTCTTATAGCGACATAACACTCACATAGATCTGGTTCGATCCCCAGAGAGTCACCAAAATTGTTGGTATGAAAATCTTCTGGGTGGGTAGATCTATGGATAGATGAGCCAACAGCAGTGTGGAATAGCCCCTCTTTGAGACAACAAAGAAAAGCGGTTTATTGCTATTCAACCAAAGAGGAATCTGTGTGCAAGTCCTATAGTATTATGCCTTCAGAGGGTTTTGAGATCTCATCCCAGTAGATTTAGTTCTGACGAAGAACAAAAAGGAATGAAGGAAGGAATAGAAGAAAGAGGGATCTGAAGGGAGAAAAGAAAAGAATTCCAAAGTAGAAAGGTCAGAGGGTTTATGTTTTGGGCCGGTAGTAAATAGAGCCAAACTTACTCACATAAATAAAGAAAGAAATACTAATAAACAAATGACAAAAGTATAGGTGAATCCAACAGAATAAGCATGCAGATCTAACTTAAGAAAGATCTAACACATAACACAGGAATTCAACACAGTCTCAATTTTTGTATTAATATTTTGTTCTATTACAAGAAAGCTCAAAGTCTTTCTCTCCTCACTTCTATTTTTCATACAAATTTGCTCTCACCATGAATACTAAAAGTATCCAAGTATTTATAAAAGGAGAAGGAGAAAGAAGACAAAAAGGAGCCAAAACTTATTTACAAAATATTTAAAAGTCAAATGTTGACTTTGGGGCAATTTTGTGGATGACAACATCCCATGGTGTAACATGGATGATGTCATCACATGTGCCAACATACTTTTAAATACTTTTACAAAAATGAGATTTATCCCAGGAGGAAGGATCCTATTCATCGTCATCCCTTGGCTTGAAAGGAGTGTCTTGCTTCTGCTCAGGAGAGGTGATGTGAAACTGAGCTCGATACTCCATGAACTTGCTAACCATCACTTGAAGTTGATCCTGAGTGGGACCCTTGGTGTGATCCCCGATGAATTTGCAAGTTTCTCGTTCATCTCTAAGTCTTTTAGGGAGTTTGAAGTATTCATTTCCTGCCTCCATCAGGTATCCAACGAAGTCACGGTAGGCCAGAAGGTTATTGATAGATTCTATATCAAAAGTGGCCTCTAACTCTAAACCTTGTGACGTGATTCCATTAAAAATATGAATAGTATCATCTGCCTTCCTCAAGTAGTAAGTACACTGCACCGAGCAACCCTGGAGACATTCTTAAGATGATCTGCTCCATTTGATGCATGACATCTAGGGCTTCCTCCTTGCCTTTGTCTATCTTTTCCAAGACAAACTCCATTTGGTCAACCGATAGTCTAAAGCAGTAAGGACTTTGTTGGGTGCTCGCGGTTGATCAAAGACGTCAAATTTCAACAAGTCATCGACTGGGTAGTCGAGCATTTTTGGAATGTCTCGTGTTGTAACCTGACATGGTTTAACTCTTCGGTGATAGGCCTGTTATTGCCTCGGAGTTCCGTATTCTCTTGGTCTATATTTTGATAGAGCTCTATGAATTTTGTAATCACTTCCTCACTATATTTGAGGATGTACTCTCTCCTGGCAGACACTGCTACACCTTGCTCACCAATCTTGGCGTATTCATTTATCTTCTCCTGACTAATGGATTCAGGAGTTTCGGTGGCAGCTATAGGAGGGGCATTGCCCATCTTTTGCAGGGCTTGGAGAAGATGTTTGTTTTGCTCTTTTAATATTCTCTTCTCTTCCTTTTCTTCTTGAAGCTTCTTGCAAAGGGCATCCATTGTGGATAAGGCCTCTCCTTGTAGGCTCTCTGATGATGTTCCCATTGTGACCTAAGTCACTGTAAAATCTGTAGGAGACAGATCTTCTTTCTTCTTTGTGGGATCAGGGTACGTGATCTCCATAACCCTTTCACCTGAAGCACTTTGAGAGAAGCGGGTTATAGCCTTTTGCTTCTTAGGCCCTTTATCCGGAATAACGGAGAAGTCCATAGGTGCAATAGGGACTTTCCTCTTGTGTTGGCTTAGGTGTTCGGAGATCCATTCTGGACTTAGGGGAGTGGGACCAGAGGAAGAGGAGGAAATGGGGGTGGAAGAAGGAACAAATTTAGTGGACATGGGGAAATGTATTGAGACACTTGGTGGCATCATTGAGAAAGAAGCCAAAACACCAATGCTCATGAGGTTAGGAGTCACTGCAAGAGAGGAAACCGTGGGGGCGGAAGGGATCTGTGAGATGAGGGAAGAAATGCTAGGGGACAGATCCGTGAGGGAAGAGAAGATGGAGGAAGAGGGAGGGGGAATGGTAGAAGACGGGGGATAAGACACAACCAAAGGAGTAGTTGTTTGAGTGACATGAGGAGGGGAAGGAGGAGCAAGAGAGGGAACAGGTTGTTAGTTTGCTAGTTATAGATGTGACAAAATCTTGAGTGGATGTGTCCGTTGGAGCACTGGCCACTTCTTCTCTTCTTGGGGACACTAAGTCCATAACTTGTTCCTCGGCGGTGGAAGGAGGGATCTTAGGAACTTCTTTCTGAGCAGTGTTTGTCTATCCTTCTTTATCTTTTCCTTTCCCTTTAGGCAAGTGTCTTGTCTTGGATGGTGCATTACCCAAAGGAGACGTGGTAAAGTCTACCCCAAAGTAGATGATACCATTTTTCTTCACCAATGCTCGGTGCACTGCAGAGTGACCTTGACCCTTTCCTATATAGTATGAGGGGCCTTGTTCCTATCAATTTCGAAAACGGCCAATTTTCCCCATCCGTGTCTAGATAAACTTGATCAACTTCTTGATCAGTTGCTTGGAAATCCTTTGGGATGATAGCCACACCATATTGAATGATCTCTGCCAGGGCCAGTCGAGAGTGATCCTTTCGTCTGAGCTTAACTTCGTGATTTAGGTCGATGTAGATATCTTCGATCTGATGGACGTGAATTGGATTGATCTTTGCCCTTGGAAGGCAATCACGAGGATCAAAGGTTGGCCTTGCTAGAGAAATTATGCTTCAAATTGAGCAATTCAAGCTCTGCAAACATCTTCTCGGGCTTTTCTTTATGAAGTGTAGGTGTACCGCCCACTATGAGGGGGAATGGAGTTCCACCCTTCTTCCTTTTCAAACACTTCTCATGGTATGTGATGAGCTGTCTAGATAGCTCCAATAGGATCAGTTTGGGTCCCACATACCTTGGCAATTTGGTGGGCTCTCCCAAGAAGTTAGCAGCTCTAAGATAGGTGAAAGTGGGGAATTGCGTGAATAATGCTCCCCACTTCTTTGTAGTGGTGACCAAACTTTTGGTCATCTCGATTGCAAGTCATGTTGGGCCTCAAGAGGCAGATGATGCCATAGAAGAAGACATCGTTGATTTTACTGAATTGGGCTATGTTGTTCTCCAGTCTTAACTCTGGATAGTACTCGTATATTTTGACCTGGGGCCATACCCCACACCGATTCAATGTTGGGTAGTCCCTCTCTGAGGCAACAACATATACTACATAGGAGTTCATATAGAACCTCCCAGTTGTTGAAAGTTATTAAATATGATCGAGATTGTGCTAATAATCTCTCCCCAGTCAAAATGCTGATCGGGAACATTTTTATTCATTGTTTCCAAGTACCTAAGCATCCACTTCTGAAAGTAGTGGGTATCAGGTAGCCCAAACACCCTACTTAGGAAGGTGATTATATCACTCAGTTCCTTTGAAAAGTCACTGCGATGAATGACTTGGGGCTCGAGATAGGTGAAAGTGGGGAATTACATGAATAATTCACCCCACTTCTCTATGGTGGTGACCACACTTTTGGTCGTCTTCGACTACAATTCATGTTGGGCCTCAAGAGGTAGATGATGTCATAGAAGAAAACATCGTTGATTTTAATGAATCGGGCTATGGTGTTCTCCAGCCTTAACTCTAGATAGCATTCATATATTTTGACCTAGGGCCATACCCCGCCCGATTCAATGTTGGGAAGTCCTCTCTCGAGGTAGAACATATACTACATAGGAGTTCATATAGAACCTCCCAGCTTGTTGAAAGTTGTTAAAGCTGCTCCGAGATTATGCTGCTAATAATCTCTCCCCAGTCAAAACGCTGATCAAGAACATTTTTATTCATTATTTCGAGTACCTAAGCATCACTTCGAAAGTAGTGGGTATAAGGTAGCCCAAACACCCCGCTTTATGAAGGTGATTGTATCACTCGGTTCCTTTGAAAATTCACTACGATGAATGACTTGGGGCCACCCGCTTGTCACCTTCTTATTCTTGAGGTACACCTCATCCATTAATCGCATACATTTGTCTTCATTTTCAGTCCATGTCTTCAATCATTCTTCCGGCTCTTCGCTACAAAATGTTCAGGTGAGGGATACCCAACATGATCTCAAATTGTTGGGCTGTGAGGTTGATTATCACCTCACCTTTCTCATTTTTGACACATCTTGTGTCCTTATTGTAACAACGGCTCACCAACATCATAAACACATTGTTGATTACGCTCACCTGGGAGCCCTGCCAAGTGGTTTAGCTACAAGGCAGGAATATGCTGGATAACATCTCGCAAACAAAGTGCTGAGACCACTTCCAACCAATTTATCCATCCATGGGCTGCCTGTGACCTTCTTGGTTCTAGCCCAGAAGTCCTCCATGTCAATGTGCCCGAGTTCTGAATCTCTGATATCAAGATTGCACTCTGCAAGTGAGTCAGGCATCCTAACCCTTTGGTATTTATATTTCATTTCTTGCTCTGTTAGCTTGGCTTTACCCTTGGACTTAGTTGGCTTCTTACTCGATGAAGACATGTGTGGATCTGAGTTTAGTTGTTGATCTGCAAGAAGAATTAGGGAATTCCATCACAGAAGAGCCATGTTAGCCATTAAGTCGTCCATAAAAGCTTACAGAATGAAAAGTTAGCAATTTATGAGCCTCTGGGCGCAAGGCGCAGCTTTACTGCAGGCTGTAGGGACTTAGAAAAGCAAGGCACACTTTGGGAAAGTGTTGCATGGGAGAAAGCTAAAGGCAAAGGGGCGTGGGGTACGAACGCCACACACAACATTCAGATGCTAGTGTCAAGGGATATGCACATGCACCATTGGAAGTTCTTAAGTGGGGCGTAGATATGATTGGTGTAGCAAGGTCTCAGGATCCACCATTGGTGCAGATGTGGCATATGTTGCATAAGGGTGAGGTGCACCAAGCGCATTTGTAAAGTGCAACACAAAGGTCAAGTGCACCAAGGGGCTTGGTTGGCATGGCGTGGAAAGGCTTTACCTAACATGAAGTGTGTTTTATTCAGAGGTGCACTCGTCTGGGGTGCCTTAGGAATTTTGTAGTTTTTTACAAGGCGCGGGAAAGGGATTCCATTGCACAAGTTCACAGTGTGCCTTGGTGTGACATTTTTTGATGCAGCATGACTAAATGGTGCACCAAAGGGGCATGACTGAGTTTAGCGCAACAACTATGAAAATTGCGCTGTGGAAGACAACAGGCCGATTCTCTTCATTTTGTGGTTTTACTCTCTCAGCTTAGATTTTGATAGCAAGGGGTTAACCTTGTTACAGATAACAAAAATGCCTTGAGGAAAAGTAGGGGATAGAGGAGAAAAGGGCAGGGGTCTATTCTGAGGTAGAGCCTTCCAGATTTGTAGATCTGGAAGGAGAGTGAAAAATGGCTTGCAGGTGGGTTTGTAAAATGGGTTGGGATTGTGTTATCTTCTTAGGTTCATTGTTATTATCAACGATCCTAATCACCTAACCCAACATAAAAACAAAAAAATCATCAAGAAGGGAAAAGGCCACTTACTGAAATATATAACGATGAAGGAGACGATGTGGGGTCCACAAATGTGACAAATGGCACATAAAAGGACGCAGAGCAACCGGCTGTGCACCGAGGAATAACTTTTCACATTTTTTCAATTGTGAAAATGACAGGTCGGACGTGCCTATATATAGCAAAAGGTGCAATAAATGCACCACCAAATTTTTCCTATGGCACACTTGAGTGGATGTCAACATGAAGGGATTTGCACCTTGGCGCAACTTTGGGAGTGTCGACACTACGTTTTTAGCACCCATAGCGCACTTTAGAAAGTGATAACAAGATGGCACTTGTGCCTTGGTGCACCTTTGAGAGGCACAACATTTGGAGTGTTGACACTCCCTAGAATGCGCCAAAGGAATAGAGGGGTGTAGTTTTGGTTGATGTAACGCGAATGAAAATTGCGCCCAACCCAAAAAGGTTGAAAATGACCAAGTTCTAAAAACTAGATTTTTCGGAAAGGGATTTTATGCCATTCTCGAATGTTAAGAGACCTCAATGGGGGACCAAAACAGAATTTTTCTATGGTTACGAGAAAAATTGCCCTTGTCAATTTTACAGGATAACACTATGGCAATAAAGATCTTGATTGTTACCTTGAGTTTAAAGGCATTTCGATGGATGGCTAAACTGTTCGAAAGCTAGGAAAGGAAGCTAAGGTGGAGGAAGATGGTAGACATTTGTAGAGAAAGAAAGGGAGGAGAGATGACTCAAGTATAGTGAAGCACATGAAAGGGAGATTGCTAGACAATGCAAGGTTACAAGTGTGATGGATCTATGGAGGCAGACATTGTGGGAGGGAGTTGAGGTTCACATGGAAGGACGTGAGCAAGATGTGTTACCCCATCTTGGAAAGTGCGTAAGAGATACCTCTTCAGATTCGATGAGAGTTTGTTATGTGGAGAGACAAGATTTATTGGCGCACATATCCGAACCCACCTAGTGACCAAACCCTGGCGCTTGGTTTTCCAGATTAAGGAAGGAGTATCACTAACCTAGTTGGTATCAGTGGAAGTGATAGATCAGTGTCCAAGAGATACAATTTTTTGTTTCCCACTTCTATGGCTACGCATACTATTCTAGTATTCAGAGGAATTTTTGGACAAGGAGAAAGTATACAAGGCTTGGGCAACACATCAGAGATTGGCGTGGGACACACATCCGACAGTGGCAGAATCTCATTGACAGTTGGCACATAATTTAGTGGGACATTGGGGACCCTAGGCATAACCGCTTCAGGCCCATTACTAGCTACTGGTGGATCTAGGGGCACAAGATCTAGTGGATCTAGTGGATTCGGTGGAGGAGGAAACACTAGAGGAAATCAAGGCTTTGGCTCAGGAGGACAAGGGCCTTAGCCACCTCCTCAAGTATTCTTTAAGATGTCTCTACATTTTCTAGATTACAGGGGATTGAAGATGCTGCAGAGCATGTTCACAAGTGTGAGTTGCTATGGTGCATGAAAGGGATCAAAATGCTAGAGCGGAAGGAAAGTTAGTTTGCAACGATGTTGTAAGGGTGCGCTCATAGCTGGTATATGAAGTATGACCCCCATCAAATGGTGGTAGATTAAACCACATTGAAAAATACCTTCCTAGAATAATTCCACATCCTTGAGTTTGAAAAGAAGAGCATCAACACCCTTAAGGAGATTCAACAGGGAATGGCAAAGAGTGTGTGGGAGTATGATGTGTGGTTTAAGACTCTCCTGTCAAAATTGTCATATGACATTCACCCTTCATAACATGCTCAATGGTTTGTTGGAGGGTTGATAACTCCATTTAGAAGAGCTTTATCTCATAAAACTTTCACAGACCCGCAAGGCGTTGGAAGCTGCCCTATGTGCTGAAGTTGTTAGAAGTGTTGATACTAGGGTTAGCCCATTTTGGAAGCTCAAATCACTGTTATGGCTAAGTAGCTAGAAAATTTGTCTACAAACTCAACTCATGAGACTCATAGTGGAATGTGGTGTATAGATTTTGAGGTAGAAGGGCATGCCAAATATAGTTGCCCCGGAAGACAAAGACACGCCATAGTAGTAGAGGAAATTTGTCATGGGAGCATGATGTGAGTAGATGTCCCTTGTTATATTGCATAATTAGGAAGAATGGATCTTCTACTATAAAATCTGCACCTCTACGACCCATGACACTAAGGATTGTAGGCTTATTGATCAGATCCATGAGGCCATTGATCTTGGTGTGCACCAAACTAGCCTTGCCATTAGTTCTAAGAATGATGATCGCCATTATGAGGAGCACAGATGGAGGTGCACATGGAAGGGGATTTCGTAGAGGATTCCATGGTCATGGTAACTGCAGTGAGGAGGAAGAAGTGAGTTCTCATGTGGAACCTATTTTATTTGTGGGTCTACAGACCACTATAAGTGTGAGTGCCCAGACTTGTTGCAGTGCTCATGGTGTAGGAATAAGCACAAGTATACAAAGTGCCCCGATTTTTTTTGAGCATATGAATCAACAACACCGGAAACACAAGGGCACTGCAATGGTAAGCATTAAGAAGGATGACACACAATGGATGCCATAGGTGACATGTGATGTAGGCTTGGAACCTATTATGGTAACAACAAGAGCAGAGGCCGTGTGTGCAAAGGAAATGCCATGGAAGAAGAACCTAGTTTCAAGGGAAGAAGTGGTATATGGGAAGTACCCAGACCCTACGCATCAAAAGGAGGTATATCAAGAAACCATGGATGTCATTTGGAGTTTACAAGGAGAAATCCAATATCTAAAGGAGTAGTCCAAGAGGGAGGAACAAAGAAGGAAGGTTGAGGTGCCAAAAGATGACCTGGATGAGGTCAAGGAAGTATGTAAAATTCCAAGGCAAGATAACATTATTCCCTTGATAGGAGCATGGTTGAGAGAGAAGGTACCACACGCTAGAGAAAAGTGCGAGAGGTAGGTCTTGCATGCAAACCTTCCCCCTCACAGCCTTGACTATGATAGGGAAATCATGTTAAATGCTGTCGTGGATGGATGAATCCTTAGTAATATCCTCATTCACATAGGCGCGGAGGTCAATGTTATCACCTTGGATGCATGGCATTAGATAGGAAGACCTGCATTACAACCCTCTTCGAATGTGTGTTATGAAAAATAAAATGAAGGAAATGCCAATCGGTGTCTTAAAGGATGTAACCATCACCATTAGGAGATAATTTTCTTGGGGGCTTCAAGTCTTGGCACTCACCGAGATAGACAATTTCCAAAGCACTACTTGGGTGCCCATGGTGTTATAAGAACAATGCGGATCTTTGGTTCAACAAGGGATACATAAGATTTGAAAATGAGGAGGAATGGATCATCATACCCCTAGCTGATGGGAAATCAACACCCTATACTGAACCTTTGGGAGAAGAGGTCCTGGATAGAATATATGTGCACTTAATCAGGGATCAGAGACAATTCATCCCATAGAGGGAGTTATTCAATTTGAGGATGCTCAATCCCTAAGTGACACCACTAGTATAGCATGCGATAATTGGGCGCATGGAACCTATGAGTTAATCGGATGAAATTTGAGAGGATCGGTGACAAAGGTGATAAAGGCACGTACGGTCCGATGCCTAGGAGGAAAGGAGCTACCTAAGTACTCAGGAGGAGCCTTCCCTGAGGTCTTTTTGCAGGAGATGGAAGCTCAGTGGAAGGAGGAAAATGAATAAAGGGGGATGTTAAGTTACGTCCTACTTGGAACTGCATTGTACCTGGTGGGAAACACATTGGGATAATATCTTGGAATGGCACAAGGTGAGAATTGCATTCTCTGTAAGGTTTTGCAGGAGCAACGCACCCACGGCTATAAAATATTACCATGGTAAAGAGACCACTTCCTTCCATATCCAAGCATGTGAGATAGCTTGGATGGGAACCGTAGAAGTATATCCACCTTCACTATGGGTTCACAAGTTATATTCGACCCTACAAGGCTATGCACATGCATGGTACATTCATTCTAAGACATCTTTGCCAGATAGGGAATTGAAAGAGTCAGCGGCTGATCTTGTTCTAACATTTGAGTATCAGAGTACAAAATCCTTGGTGGATAAGGCATTGTAGGTTGTCAAGTGCTTTACCATTGGGGATAGTGCCATGACAGAAGATAGGCTACTAGAGTTTTTAGGTGAACCTGGCCTGGAGGCGCACTTTGAGAAAGAAGAAACAAAAGAGATATAGCTTGAGCGCACATGTTTGGAAAAAAAAAAGGAAAGATGGTGTATGTGATTGATGGCAAAGAAGCAGAAAAATTGGATGTTGACCATTCTATGGGGATGCGCAAGGTGGTAGATAGTCGTTGATGAATAGGCACACACCTATCATGAACCTTTAAAGACAAATAAGGTTAACATCGGCTTAGAAGAAGAGCCTAAAGAGGCTATCATTAGAGACTATTGGTCGAGAAGGAAGTCTCCAAGATCATTGATCTTTTACGTGAGTTTGAGGATTTATTCCCACGTGGGTATCATGAGCTTAAAGGCATCCACCATTCCTTGGGGGAGATGAGGATAAATCTGAAGGAAGGTACATGCCCAGTCAGAAAAGACCATACCAAATGAATCCTAACCTGCGTGTGAAGGTTAAGGAGGAAATAGATAAGATGATAGCGTCGGGCATTATTGAAGCTATTGAAGAGTCAGAATGGATAAGTCCAATGGTAATTATAATATAAAGAAGGACAGGACATAAGGATAAGGATCTATATTGATTAAGGACCTGAATGTAGTATGTATCATTGATCCTTTCCCAACCCCATTTACTGAAGAAATCTTAGAGGGAGTGGCAGGGCGTGAGATCTATTTTTTCATAGATGGATTCTTGGGCTATCACCAAGTAAGGATCACAAAGGAGGACCAAAGGAAGATGAATTTCACCACTAAGTGGGGAAATTTTTTTATACGGTCATGTTGTTTGGATTGAAGAATGCGCCTGTTGTGTTCTCACGCATTGTGGTACAAGCTTTCCAGGACTTCATCCATAAATTCCTTCAAGTCTACCTGGATGATTGGAAAATATATGGGTTAGTAAAGGACCATTGTGACAACTTAAGGATGATGTTTGAAAGGTGTCTACGAGTTGAGTATATCCCTAACATTAAGATGTGTATTCTCTACTTTGTTTGGAACATTATGGGGCACATCAAATGTAAGGAGGCCTACTAGTGGATCCCGCAAAAATTGCAATAATTGTGGGATTGAGGGAGCCTACTATTCAAAGTGCAGTGCATGGATTTCTTGGGCATACGGGGTACTATAGGAAGTTCATCAAGGGATATGTCAAGATCTCCATGCCTTTAGAAGAGTTACTTAGACATAAAAGTGCCTTTCATTAGGGGGAGGCTCGAGAAGGCATTTGACACTTTGAAGGATAAGCTTGTCACTTTGGGCCCATCCTACATTTCGCTTCTTGCGATAAGCCTTTCCATGTTCATGTGGATGCTTTAGAGACCACCATTGGAGCAGTACTTACATAGCCCTGGTGAGGGGATTGTTGATCATCCCTTGTGCTTTTCAAGAAAAAATTGACACCAGCGGAGTAGAATTACACTCGAACGCGTGTGAGGAATTGTCAATGATCTACGCGCTTCATAAATTTAGACAATATTTGTTGAAAAATCCTTTCATATTTTAAACTAACCACATGGCATTGAGATACTTAGTGAACAAGCCCATTCTATAAGGGAACATATGTTGGTGGGTACTATTGTTCTAGGAATTTGAGTTCACAGTGGTTTCAAACTAGGAAAAACTAATTCCGAACTTGACCATTTGTCTAGGATTGATTCAGGGGAGGACGCACAGAGTATTGAAGAGACTATGCCAGACATGCAACTATTTAGGTTACAGGCACACACCCTCGGATTTGGAGGACATTGCAGTATTCCTTAAAATAGGTGTGGCGCCAGATGGAATGAAGGCCTTTGAGAAGAAGTTGGCTATACACACCACACCCTACATGCTAATTAGTAGATACCTATACAAAATGGGTCGTGATGAGGTTCTGCGCCGATGTATACTAGAACATGAGCGCATTGTAATTATGGAAGAGGCACAAGGTGGTATTTTAGGAGGACACTATGTGGGAAATGTAACCACACGAAAGATTCTACTCGCATGGCTTTGGTGGGAGACCATTTATCAAGATTGCATTGAGTTTTGCAACGCTTGTGACCATTTCCAAGCACCTTGGAAAACATGGAAAAGGGATGAAATTCCCTTACGACCAATAGCCAGCGTGGAACCATTTGAGAAGTGGCTATCAAATTTGTCAAAACAATCTTGCCAATGGCGTGAAGGACTGGTTCGTGGTATATCCTCACTTGCACTGATTATTTGACAAGGTGGGCAGAGGTAATGTCTACAAAGGATTGTACAATGGCTACCATAGCTAGATTTTTATGGGAAAACATAATCAGCATGTATGGATGCCTATTGAGTTTGACAAGTGATAGAGGTACACACTACCTCAATGATACCGTCAAGGATTATGTTGTCGAATTCATGGTGGCTGATCACAAAACTACCCCTATCACCCTTAGGAAAATGGAACTACTGAGGCATGTAAAAAAATAATTAGCCACACGTTGACTAAAATTTGTGATGTTGGTAGACATGATTGGGATGAAAAAGTATCAGCCATTCTTTGGGCGTATAGGAAACCTACAAGAGATTGAATAAGGCCACACCATTTCAATTGGTTTTTGGCAGAGGCTGTCCTACTAGTTGAATTCATGTTACCTTCTCTTTGCGTATAGCGTGCATAGGAGGATTGGCTGATGAAAAGTGCTGGAAGAAAGAATTGAAAATTAATGCAATTGGATGAAAGATGATCACTCACCAAGTGGAGCTAGAAGATGGAAAAAGTAAAACAAAAGGCATGGCATGATCATCACATTAAGAACAAGAAGTTTGAGGTTGGGCAGATGGTGCTACTATATGATTCCAAGTTTCTGCGCCATCCTAGAAGTTAAAATTCCATTGGTTGGGTCCCTACATCATCTCATACATCCTTGATTCAGGCACATGCTAGTTACAAGTGCATTGGATGGGACGAGATTTCCAAGACACTTCAATGGGAGTAGGCTAAATCCCTACTATAAATAAGTCTTCTTGGTGTTTGTAAATAAGGTAGTATTGTCAATTAGTTTAGGATTTCCTTTAATGCATTTTATTTTCTTGTGTTTCCCTTTCTCGTTGTTGTTTTGTGTTGTGCCTTGGGCGCCAGTAATCTCATTAATTTTTGAAGGTTGTAACTGTGCAGAGGACCGCACATCATTTTAGTGTGGGGTAGAGTAAGGTGGAAGAAATTACAAGGTATGAAGCACCAAGAAGGATTGCGTTGGAAATCCCGGTTGAATGGCCTGTGAAGGAAGTGCATTCAAGGAAAGGTGAAAAAGGATGGTTGGTGTCAGGGTAAGGCTACATTGGGGATCCATGTATAAGAGAGGAAGAAGTGCAAATGCAACACGAGGTAGGTGAGAGAAAAATCATGACTGAAGAAGTTCCTTCGGTGCTGGTTATGCGTGTGTAAGAGTCTCCTATCAAGATGAATTGTTGAGCACGAGAAGGTTGAGAATTGTCCGCGCAAGGTTAGGCCCATGAGTTAAAGCACTAAAGTCAGACTTTTTTGAAAAATCCACATTAAGTGTTGAAGTACAGTGGTAGGTAAGATAACATTTAATGTTAAAAAGTAGGGAAAACTATAAATAGAAGGTTGGACACTTCATTATTTACTTTACGAATACAAAGAAGGAAGAGCTTTTGCAGAACTAGGGTTTCCAAAGTTGATCCGTGTGAATCAAAATTGGATAAATTTAACCATGAGTGACTAGTTTGGATCTACAAACTGGGAGGGAAGTAATTCATGGGCATGGGAAGAGTTGTGGAGAAGCACCACGTCTTGTGAAAAGATATTCCAGTTAGGGTTTGACAACTAGGGCACGGATTTAAAAAAGAGTATTCTTCACAGGTTGGAGATTTGAACTTGGAAAAGATAGAAGAGAAGAGCTAGGAAGAGACATTGAAGTGTAGAGAAAACCTACGCAATGACACCCAAGAAACCAGCAGTAACACCTAAGAAGGGAAAGGGCAAGGGAAAACAACAAGAGACTACTGCAAGTACCAACGAGGAATGGTATGTAGAAATGTAGTACCCAGATGGGGTTTCACTCGAGATGGAATGGAATCCCACTTGAGGAAAAATGACAGTAAGTGACTACAATCATCGCATGAATGTGATTGAAAAGGAAATGGAGTTGGAGTTAGTGTGCCCGACTAACCAGAGAACACCTGAGGGGTTACCAATTTATAGCGATGAAGTCAAGGTGAAGTTAGAGAAGGCAAGATTATTACAACTCTATGAGTTTCCTACTCGGAAAGTTAGAGTGCCTCTATCAAGTGGATAAAGACATGTGTACATGAAGACCACTTTCACTTCATGGGGTATAAGATGCGCATAACCCCTCAGCTAATTTCAATATTCACATGCCTTATCTGTGAGGGAGAAAGCTTAGAGGATGACCTATGTGACAAGGAAGCAATCAAGGAAATAGTGGCCGCGTATGCATACAAGAAGGGGTCAAGGTATTTTGATATCGGGATATCCAAGACCCAGTAATGAGAATGGCCATGCACCTAGTAACAAAACTCAATGCACAAGAAAGATGGACGCATGTAAACAAGTCCTGGTTGAATGTTTGTAGAAGAATATTAGAGGGTACCATCTACAATCTATCCACATACATTGCAGATGAAATTATCACAGTGCACAGGAAGGAGATAAGATTCTCTTTGGTAATGTCCTCTTAACCATTGTGTTCTCAGAGATCGGAGTACTAGATGTAGTAGAAAAGTTCATTTGGGAGTACCCAGAGGAAGACCCCTCACCTACAAAAAGATTTGAGAAATACACTTGTGATAGCATGATGCCCATTCACAAGGTGTGTCTTGAAAAGTGGTATACACACTTAAGGAATGAATGTATTCAGGGGAATAATGGAGAATACCGGAATAATTACCAGCGCTTATAGTAGGAGAAGCTAAGTTTGTTGTATACCAACATTTTTGTATTGGTAGGTTCAAGTTGAATGATGAAACCATGAGCCCATGGTGTAAGCTCCCATTCACCTTCACAGCTCAATACTTCCAAGTGCAGGAGTTAACATATTCAAGGAGTCCAAGAAGTTAAAGCTTGACCTTGGAAATTTGGACCGGGACCACAGGGAGATGCACAGGACATTGGTCTACTCTAAGAAGCATGCGTACTGGAAAAGTACATGTCACATGAAGTCCAAATGGTAAAACCCCTTAACTTTGACTATTGCGGGGAGGTGTCATGGCATGTGTATACCTTCGGATAAGGCCTATGTTTGAGAAGGGAACTTATCTTGAAAATGAGATAGCTATAGCTGAGGACCTAACAGTAGGAAGAAACCCGTGCCCAGATAAAAGGAAAAATAAATGTAGAAAAAGGCACCAAGTGCCCAAGATACATAGGCAATAGGCACCCCAGGAACAAGCGCTAGAACAAGTACTTACACGTGTAGTGTAGAAGAGGTTTCCAATCAAAGAGGAGGTGCGGAGACAGGAAAAAGCTTATCGCAAAGGAGAAATCATCAGAGGAGAAGAGAAAGTAGAATCTCCTATATTGGAATCCCCAATTAGGAAGAAATAGAAGGTGATGGAGGAAGCTGACTCGAAGGAGACAAAGAGCTTAGAGAAATACATAGGTGAGAGGGATGACGATGAATAAGATGATCCTGAAGGGGACCAAGAGCCACTTGTTTTCAGCGTGCATGATTTAGAATAAGAGGGCAGAGAATAAGAACATGAGTTCCTTTTCATTTTGGCGCAAGGGTAGATAAGAGGAGGAAATAACCTAGGACATGGGAAGAAGTGAAGAGGTTGGCGCGCAGGATAAGAAAACTCCAAGCCTCACGAAGGAGAAAGTAAATGAGGTGGCAAAAAGAGAAGAAACAAAAAAATCATCAAAGCCTTGGTAGAACAAGATGTTGAGTGCAGTGTTGATGTAGTGATGGAAGAGGATAAGGAAGAAAGCATAGGGAAAGATAACGGCAGCGTGGGAGGCCCTAGTCTATCGGTAACTATTCCTAAGGGCACGCACACAAGGGGAAAGCACATGGAGATCAAAGGCAAGGAATGAGCTACATTAATGATCCCAACAAGGTGTTTGTGCATGCTTCCAAAGCATCGTCCCAATAGATCAACTCATGGTAATGAAGTCATTTGATGAAGAAGGTACATACCCTTGGATGAGGAAGATTCTCTCTTGGGAAATTGAGTCCACATCGATGAGCTAGAGTTTGAAGTAAGTCAGGGGGCACTAATGAAAATGCTTGAGTCAAAAGGAGATAACCCCTTGGTAAATGCTCAACAACTTTCAGATGAGAAGTTATGCAACATGCACTCAACAAGGTCTCAGTTGAGGTTGAAGCTAGGCTCTTTGGATGAAATGACAGGATAAAATTTCTAGAAGTAGAACTAGAAAAGGAGGAAGAACTAGAAAAAAGGAGGAAGAGATAGAAGAGAAGGCCAAGGAATTAAAGCAGGAGGAGTTAATTAGCACTCAGCTAAAGCGTGAACTAAGGAAGAAACATCAAGGGTGCAAAAAGTACATAAGAAGGTAGAATCCATCACAAATGCCATTGTTTTGAAGCATCCAGACTTAACGCCACCCGCGCAAAAGTATGGATCTTCCCTTGAGTTCCTTGAAGACCTAACATGCATCCTCACCATGGAGAGGAAACCTCTAGCCTTAGAATCTATGGAAGAAGTAAAGTGTGCTTGAGAGAAGAGGATAAATTAAAGGTAGTAGTAATCATGGCTGAATACAACAAATTCCTAGCTGATGTAAATATTTATACCCATATCGGTGAGGCCGCATATGATAACTGCACAGATAGAGATAAAGTGGTGAGTATTTTGGTCTCCAACTATGAAGTATAGCTTAAAGAGTTATAAGAAAAGAAAAAAAAAAGGAACAAAGCAAAAGGGATAGAATCATGTCTAAGGTTGAAAAAAATTAGAATTTATTAAGGCCCTAAGGGTTACAATCAAGAAATTGGCTAAAGGAGCTATACCCATAGATTACTAGAAGGATAGATGCATTTGAGGATGTGGGAAAGGAGTTGGAAAAATTCTTGACACTATGAACGCTCAAGGAGATGGACCAAGTTTTGGGGAGGTAAGCACCCTAGTCGCGACCTCGCCAGAGCGCAAAATGAAGTGATGCCTGGAACAAGTTGGAGGTGACTTGTAATTTTTTTTTCCTAGCTTGTTGCAATAATGCCATCACTTCCCCATTCTTTATTCTTTCCCAAATTCTTCATCCCCTTATTCTTTTCCCAAGACGTTAAGTCTATTGTGATTCTTTATTCATTGGAGAAGTGTTCTCATGGGGAGAGAACATGCATAGTGTGGGGTGATGTTGGGCCCATAAAATATTGACTAAGTACACAAAGGTGCATGAGCGCACAAGGTAGGGATTTAGAAGGGCCATGTTATGCATTGTGAGAACAAGGTCTCGCGACTTATCCATATTTTGTATCGGGCAAGACACGAGAAAAATGTGACCCAACTATGCATGTAGAGTGGATAAGGTGCTAACATGACAAAGTTGGTATAGGAAGGAAAATTCCTGTGATGGAAGTTTTTAGAAGACATCATGGCAAAAAAGTGGAGAGCTTAGGCCTGAAGGAGCATGCTCCCATGGAGGACCACATTCAGACACTTGGTGCTAGATCTAAGGCTGCGAAGGATGAGTTGGCACTTTGGGATGCCTATATATACAAGCACCTACAAAAGAAGAAGAAAAGAGAGAGAGAGAGAGAGAGAGAGAGAGAGAGAGAGAGAGTGGAGCTCTACAGAAATGCTACAAAGGAACTTTGTTTGGGTTGGGTAGATTAAATATAGGAGAAGGATGTATCAAGGACTTGGGGTTATAAAATTTCTTTTTGAGAGCTAAATGATATGGATCCAGTTATGATGCATGACTTTGGTCTGCCATAATGTGGTGTTTTGTAGTAAGCCTAATGAATGTAATGAGGTTACCAAGTTAATTGAATATGATCCTTCTTGGTTTGGATTCATACATGATTCTTCATAGTTCCTTTTCATGTATGTTTATAAGATGAATATGAATTCCTATGAATTTTCCTTTCTATTTTGTTTCAGTTCTTTAATTTTGTTAAAGTATCTCTATCTGTAATGACTGCAATGATCTAGATTCATTCTAAGCTCTATGATATTTGCATGTTTCATTCCCACTCACTTCCTTTAAATTTTGGATCATAGATGATGTTTTCCCACTCAAATCACATAAAAGAGAGACTCGACGCTGCGTGTGCCTCGGTTGAGTGCTCAAGACCACTGGGTGATAGGTGGCATGCATGGGATTCATTTGTTCTTTGGTGGTTGTAAAAATGCCTAGATTTTTTATAAGTTGTTATATTAAAACAAATATAAAAATATATGGTTGTGTGAGTTTAACCACTCATGTATTTGGGAGAGATTCATGGAGGTGTAGTTATACCTACATCCTAAATTATAGGAATGTTATTCCTATATAATTATATGGTTTGTATTATGAGAATTATGGAGAATATTGAATATCATTCTTGGTTATTTGTTTATAATCTCTCTCTTATCTCGCTATAAATTATAGTGTGTTATTTTCACTACCGTTATTGAACATTCACATTAAATCTCATAAGAAGCTTGGGAATACTCAACCTTGCAAAGTGGAAATATTCCAATCCAATCAATCAAAATAGGATCAATTTATAAGAGACCAATGCCTTAATACACGGAGGTAATGGGTAAAATTCAAACTCGGTTTGCAAATTATTCAAAATTCATAAAAATCGAATCTTTACTTTGATTTACACAAAAACCTCAAATTTTATTTACTTTTCTTCTTCATCATACATATTTGCAAATTGTTGTTTCACCTTAAAAAATATTTTCTTACAAAATAAAATTGATTCAAACATGCTTCATAACATTTTTATTTAATTTTTGGAATGCAAACAATGAACGAAATGGAGTGAAATATTGCATGTGGAGAGAATACGATGCAAATGATAAGATAATGCAAGTGGATGGTTGATGTGAACGGTTTTTATACAAGGTACATGGTATCTAATAGGACCATTGAAAAACATACAAGAAGTATGGACACTACAAACTCTATATTTCATGCGAGGTCTATCGTATCAACTAATCCTTTGTTTGCACCACTTGAAGTTACAAAAATAGATGACACATAGCCAATAGAAAATGTGTTTGCACAAGGTCTACTATGCTCACCCGTTGCCATTATATAAATTGAAAAATGAAGCATGAGTGAGGTGAAATATAGAGAGGCCTCTTTCGAAAACCTTCTCTGATACCAAATGTGGATTTTACCCCATATTTGGGAGAGCATGATCTCAATAATCATTCAATCAACATATTTACTAAAAAGATAAGTTACAAATATATAGGAGTTCAACTGTAACTCCTATCAACTTATCAAACCACTAAAAATAATCTAAGTAGGTGTTTCTAACAACCTTTATTCTCTCCATTCTATTTTCCATCCTAAAGCTCTACGTGAGTTGAATAATCAACTAACTTACAATAATACTTTATTTTGCACATGCACTCATATGTGATATAATATATTTTATATCACACTAACTAGGTAATATAATATTATTTCTTACCACATGTGAGCACTAACATAGTATTTTCCTAACATATATTTAAACCCTAATTAAATTCTATTGTTATGGAATTACACAACAATAAATAGGATGTAAGGGTTTTATAAGGGATTATTCTTATTTACTTAAATTATAATATAAATCGTTCACAATCAAAGTAGTGTATTAACCGACACTGGGGGTAAGTGACCATTCTTGAACCCCTTCGTTATATTATTATTATTTTTTTTTTTTTTTTTTGTTTGATTTTTATTTGGATGGATATGAGGCCAGGGTCTGGTTCACGTCTGGCCAGGAAGTCGGCGCCGATTGGTATAATCGGCGTCGACTGGTTTGGATCGGCGTCGATTGGTAATAATCGGCGCCGACTAAAATGAACGACGCCGATTTTATCAAATCGACGCCGACTGATGGAAGTTCATTGATTTGTATGATTTGGGAAGATGTGATTTATGAAAATAAGAGACTAATTATGCTTTTGATGTCGTGGATGCAGGCACGAGAGACCCTTCACATGAGGGATGCCATCCCGGAGCTATTAGAGACGATCCTGCCTGATGTGACAGATGCAGACTGGCAGCATTTAGAGCTGGCTGGGCTCGGGGGCTTTAGATATTATAGACGAGTGCCACGGGATGTGGAGCTTATGCGAGCATTGGTGCGACGGTGGGACAGCCACACGTGCACATTTTGGTTTAGGACGGGTGAGATGACTATCACCCATGAGGATGTATACAGGATCCTCCGATTACCGATTACGGGGGACCCGATTGAGATCACACCCCGAGAGCAGCAGCAGAGGGCCCTGGTGCGGTTGTACAGAGACAGAGCAGATGATGCGGAGATAGTATCTGGGGCAGTGAGGATATCCTCACAGTACAGACAGGATAGCCCTCGGAGCAGGCGGATAGCCCTGATTCAGATGGCTATATCTTATTTTGCTCTGCCAGACTCAGGAGGTGGGAGATTTCCACTGTTGCTACTAGACTGTGTTTGCGACATTCTGCAGTTCAGGCAGGTTTTTGCCTTTGCCGATGCCCTGATAGCTCAAGTATATTATGAGCTATGGATGTACACCACTGGTCGGAGGACAGGGATCGATGTCAGCTTTGTGCTTCATTGCTGGGCATACGAGCATATAGCAGTGATCAGGCCATCCGGGCTTCCGTGGATGCCAGCAGCAGTGGGGGGTGTGGATTATGGATTTCGGAGATGGCGGGCTGACATGGCCGCAGGAGATACAGGCAGATCAGCCGAGTGGTACTCTGAGCGTTTCAGGACGCTTACACCAGATCAGGTTATCTGGAGGCCATATCGGGCATTTCCGATATGGGTTGGTCAGGATGCCCACTTGGTAGCATTGAGACGGAGTCGGGTGGTCAGGGGCCGTAGGCCGGATATGTGGGAGCGGGTCCCATTCATGCGGATACTGAGGCAGTTTGGTCTAGTACAGACAGTACCGGCCACATACACACCATATAGGCGGGATGGCAGAGAGACAGATCTGCCGATTTTGATCCCGGCCGACCCACTGAGAGAGGCTCCACCCTCCATAGATAGTGATGATGACGCGGGGGTGGATGAGGGCTACGCAGCATGGTATGACACAGAGCTTCCACGACATCTCCCGCCCTCGATAGATGCTGGGGAGGAGGACATAGCTGCTATACTGGACAGATTAGAGGGAGAGCATGCCACACTGATACAGACACATCAGGTAGCTCTAGAGGAGATCAGGGCCTTGACAGAGGAGAGGGATTCCCTGATTGCGGAGAGAGACACCGCTCGGCAGGAGCGAGATACAGTGATCCAGCAGCAGGACCGCTATTTTCGGCATAGGGAGGCCCTCAGGGCCAAGTATGGGGAGACAGGTGCCACATCAGAGTCTGGCACACAGGGCACGACCTCAGGAGGGCACCACCAAAGCCAAGGCAAAGAAGACCAAAGCAGCCTCGTTACATGAGCAATGCACCGTGAGCCTTAGCACGTACCAGTCTCTCCTTGCTGAGGTGAGATATTATGAGGATGCCCTAGCGCAGCATGCCCCAGATGTGCCTCGGTATGGGGCGAGGAGGAGAGCAGGGACGGCTACAGCGAGCGGAGCCTCAGGCGGAGGGAGCACTGGGAGAGATCGAGGTGGGCTGAGACCTCCAGCAGCAGGTGCATCGAGCTCGATCGGTGGCGGTCAGGAGAGACAGCCAGGTGGAGAGGAGGGTGGAGGAGATAGTGTCCTCCATGCTTCGGATTTTACTATATAGAGTTTTGATAGACTTTTGCATTTGTATAGTGATGTAGCCTCGATTGGAAGGCATTGTATAGATGGCTTGATGGAAAGCCACCCATTTTTGTATAAACACACATGTATATATATAGATTCATCATATGATTTGGCATACAATTGTACTTATACTTTTTGGTTTTGATATACATGGATAGATGGATATAGATAGATGTGATTGGATAGATATAGACTGATAGATGATAGAAATAGATGTGATTAGATAGATTGAAATGTGGATAGAATAGATGTGATTGGATAGATATAGATTGATAGATGATAGATGGATGTGATGAGATAGATTGAAATGTGGATAGAATAGATGTGATTGGATAGATATAGATTGATAGATGATAGATGGATGTGATTAGATAGATTGAAATGTGGATAGAATAGATGTGATTGGATAGATATAGATGGATAAATGATAGATGGATGTGGTTAGATAGATTGATTTAATTTTGATAGATGATGGGAAGTATCTTGGATGGACATAGCTTTTAAATATTTTGATGGATAGATAGATAGATGCGTTTGATGTATAGATGGATGTAATTTTAATGAGAAATGAATAAAGATAGATGTTTTGATAGATAAGAGGAATGTTGATAGAAGATAGATTTTGATTGAATTAACATGTGAAATGTCAATTCAACAGGATGCAAGACAAAGAAATGGAGAATGCTTATTGTAAGAGCAAAAGATGAAAGCAGAAATAACCGTGACTTAGAAGAGAAGACACTCGGAAAAGAAGGGAAATGATAAGTCGGACTTCCAACCGACCATAGAGAAGATCCAGATAAGAAACCGAAAGACCAAGCATACAAGGCCCTATATAAGATTAAAATAAACCTGACACTAACTAGTCGCAAACCAGATCTAGGATAGAAATGGAAAGAAAAGAAAGTAAGTATCTTGTCG
This sequence comes from Taxus wallichiana var. yunnanensis, assembly GCA_018340775.1. Lineage (NCBI taxonomy): Eukaryota > Viridiplantae > Streptophyta > Pinopsida > Cupressales > Taxaceae > Taxus > Taxus wallichiana. The sequence continues at coordinate 473,830,694 of CM031239.1, read as the reverse complement.
GAACCTACAAGGGACAGAATACATGTCCATGATAGGAAAATAGGATTCTCCATATGATCGACAAAAGGTCTAAAATCTCAGCTTCATGATTTGGACAGAAAAGCAAACTGATCAATGTGGGAAGTTTGCTTGATATGGAAAGACTGATCGATGCGGGAAGTCTTTCAGTGATGCTAACAAGTGTATAAACTGACTGGAAGGCTGATTGATTACAAGAAGCCTTGAATATTTCTTTGAGAAACAGCCGTCCTTCAAGGGAGCGGTCTGTATTTTGAAATTTGTATGATAGCCATCCTTCGAGGGTATGGTCTATTTGCTTTTTGATTCACTTGACAATGTATGGATAGCTGTCCTTCGAGGGATCAGTCTATCTTTTTGGATAGCATCTTTTTTTTTTTTTTTTTTTTTTTTTTTTGAAACTCTTTGGAAGAAGCTGAGTTTAGACCTAGATAGATCAGATGAAGGGGAGGAGAACATGGAAGAACATGTACTCATGCCCCGAGCAGATCCGATTAAGATAAGTACTTGGGACAGATGAAGTGGTGATTAAGGTATTCCTACCATGAGGAGGAACATATCCAAAAGAAACGTGCAATGAGTAGAGCCGCGATACTCATATTTAAGGTAAACGAGGCAATAGGCGGAGAACCACACAATTTCAAATCACCACGAAAGTAGATGACTGGTTATTAGGACAGATGGAAGATCTGAGTTGCGACTAGATTTGTGTAAGAGAGATTTTAACAATAGAAGGGCCGTAAATGCAAGGCATTAAGAGGTTCTGCTTCAGGGATACCATCCATGGAAGACAAACGATAAGCCCCAGACCCATATTTATGAGTGATAATGTAGGGACCCATCCAGTTGGGAGCAAACTTACCACGTTGACTCCTTTCGAGTGTAGTGACATTTTGATTTTCCTTAAGAACAAGGTCACCAATTTTGAAGTCACGGTGTTGCACATGCTTGTTGTAAGCACGCTTGACACGCTCGAGATAGACTTGATGATGCTCAAGAGCGTTGAGACGCCGCTCATCTAATAATTCAAGTTGAGCTAGACGATTTTGACGATAATCCTCATCAGAGACAAATTCTCTGAGAGAAACACGGAGAGATGGGATTTGGACCTCCAAAGGAAGGACGGCCTCAGACCCATAGACGAGAGAGAAGGGAGTAGCACCAGTAGGAGTACGAATGCTAGTCCGATAAGCCCAGAGAGCGAAAGGGATATGTAGATGCCAATCCCTACCAGCTCGACTAGTTACCTTTGCGAGGATATTACGCAAAGTTTTATTGGAAGCTTCGGCCTGACCATTAGCTTGAGGATAGTATGGAGAAGAAAAACTGAGCTTGATTTTGAAAGCATTGCAGAGATTTTGCAAATCGACGTTCTTGAAGGATTTACCATTATCTGTGATGAGCTTGTGTGGAACGCCAAAGCGACAAATGATGTGTTGATAGACAAAATCAACTATGGGTTTAGCCTTTGTTGAAGAAAGAGGGATAGCTTCTACCCACTTAGTAAAGTACTCAGTGGCAGTAATGATAGAATGATGACGCTGTGAAGAACGGGGATTGATGAGACCAATAAGATCAAGGCCCCATTGTGAAAAAGGCCACAAATCCGCCGCAGGTTGCAAAGCCTGACTAGGGACGTGCGTGAGATTGGAATGTTGCTGACACTTGACGCATTTCTTAGTGTATTCACAACAATCTTGATTAAGAGAAGGCCAATAATATCCCAAACGTAAGATGCGCTTAGCCACAGCTAAACCACTAAAATGTCCACCACAGATACCGTCATGGACCTCCTGAATAGCTTTAGATGATTCATGGGTTTTGAGGCATCGAAGCAAAATACCATCAAAGCCGCGTTTGTAAAGAATCCCGCCTAGGATAGAATAGCGATTAGCGCGTTGGACAAAAGACCTTCTACCATTGGAAGTCAGATCTGGAGGAAGCACCGAATGAGATAGATAATCAACTATCTGTTGATACCACTCATCCTGAGTATGGGTTGTGACAGCATTGATCGAAGTTAGCTGTTGAAGATAAGATGGTTGATCTAATCGTTGCACAGCCACATAAAGACGCGAGTCTTCAGTAAAAGGCGGGATAAGGGATGCTAATGAGGCCATGGTATCCGCGAATCGATTTGCAGTACGAGGAATGGATTGGATGGTGAACTTATCGAAAGATTGGAGTTGGGCAAGAACAATGTCGCGATATTTTTGAAGGATATCATTCTTGCATTGATAGACACCCGTGACCTGATTAACGATGAGTTCAGAATCACCAAAGATGTCAATATGACGAGCGCCGAGATTAATGGCATTTTGAAGTCCTAAGACAAGAGCTTCGTACTCAGCCATATTATTGGTGCACTCAAAGTTCAATTTGTGTGCGACTGGGATAGGCGTACCCCAAGGAGGAATCATCACGAAACCCGCACCTCCCCCTTGCTGGCATTTGGATCCATCAAAGAAGAGCTTTACTTTAAATGGAGATAGACCAAAATCGATTTGTTGGATAAATTCATCGGGGAATTGAGCAAGGGGGTCTTGAGTGTCCGGAAGAGGAGCACTAGCTAGTTGATCTGCAATAACCTGACCCTTGATAGCCTTTTGCGGGATAAATTCGAGGTCAAATTCTGTCATGAGCATAAGCCAACGAGTGATGCGATCATTGTGATAAGGCTTTGCATGAATTGTCTTGAGGGGATTGACATTTGTGACGATGTAAGTTTTGTGATTAAGAAGATAATGACGAAGCTTAGAAGTTGCAAAGAAGAGAGCGCAACATAGTTTTTCAGCCCCGGAGTAACGTGTCTCATACTCATGGAGGGTGCGACTGATGTAATAGACAGCTTGTTCTTTACCACAAGTGTCCCGATGCGAAATCATGGCTCCCAGAGCATGGTCAGTCACAGAGATATAAAGATAGAAAGGCTCCCCCTCGCGTGGAGGTGTAAGCACGGGCGGAGAAAGAAGATAAGCTTTGAGATCATCAAAGGCCTTTTGGCAATGCTCATCCCATTTGAAATGAACATTCTTACGGAGAAGATGGTGAAAAGGTTGACAACGGTCCGACAATTGGGAGATAAAACGACGATTGATCAAGACGCCCTCGAGACTCATGGAGTTGCTTTAAGTTAGACGGGGGAGGCATCTCAAGGATGGCTTTTATTTTTGCGGGGTCCACTTCAATACCCCTGATGGAAATGATAAACCCTAAAAGTTTACCAGTGAGGACGCCAAACACGCATTTAGATGGATTTAGACGAAGACAAAAGCGGATAAGCCTCTCAAAGAGAGGTGCAAGGATGAAAAGATGCTCCTGACGACGTTTGGATTTGCCGAGGAGATCGTCAACGTAATCCTCTACAGTTTTGTGTAAAAGATCATGGAAGATGTAGGTCATTGCTCGTTGATAAGTTGCTCCGGCGTTCTTAAGACCGAAGGGCATGACACGATAGCAAAAGGTCCCCCAAGGAGTTATGAAGGAAGTCTTATGCTGGTCTTCTGGTGCGATGAGGATTTGATTATATCCAGAGAAACCATCCATAAGAGAAAGCATTTCATGACCCGCAGTTAAATCTACGAGTTGGTCGATATTAGGAAGAGGAAAATCATCCTTTGGACAGGCCAGATTAAGATCCCGGAAGTCGGTACAAATTCGAATCTTCCCAGTAGCCTTAGTTACTGGTACTACATTGGACACCCATTGCGGATAATCGATGGGTTGGATGAAGTTAGCCGAGAGCAAGCGCTGTAATTCTTCTTTAACAAGAAGGGCTACTCTAGGGTGCATTTTACGTAATTTTTGCTTGACTGGTTTGATATTGGGAAGGGTAACGATATTGTGGACTACAATATCGGGATCGAGTCCTGGCATATCCTCGTATGACCAAGCAAAGGCTTGACGATGTTTGGAAAGAAAAGTAGTAAAGTCCCCTAATTCTTGTGGATCAAGGGATTGGCCGACCTTAATGATGCGAGGGTCTTCAGGAGTCCTTATATTAAGGTCGATAGTGGCCTCGTTGAGAAGGGTAGACGTGTCAGAAGGAATGGTTTTGGGAAGATATGAATCCTCTGCCCCTAGATAGGTGAGGACAGAGTCGTCATCCGCACAGTGGATAGTGTTGATAGTAGGAGAGTCGTCTCCAACTATCTCAGGGAAGATTAATGGTATAGAAGCAGACCGATTGTTAGTCTCATAGACTAAAGGTCCCAAGGAAATGGTATTGATCAAAAAAAAAAGTTAGGTGGGATGGAAATGTCATCGTCCACATCAAGTGATGCTTCGGATTTGGTGGGGGAAGATGGTTCTTCAGTAGGAAGAGGCTCATCAAGAATAGTGACAGTGGCTTTTGAAATGGGTTTAAATCCCAAACCAAACTTTTGGTGTGGCATGAGAGTAGGAATGGATTTGAGGTCATGTATACCTTGTTCATATTTTCCAAGGCCAAAACCTTTCCACGCGCATCGATATAGATAAGTTTTTGCAAACGTGGGATTCTGTAGATAATCAAACCCTGTTAGGTAAGGTTTGGCTCTAGGAGGAGAATCCGGACAATAATGAGGTGTATCAAGACCACCGTAGATGAAATTGGTCTGTTGATTGGGCAAACCAATGGTAACGATGCGACCGAGACCTGATTGATATTCAGGTTGCTTGTCGGGTCTACCATACTCATTAGGTTTGAGATGGGCATCGAAAGAAAAGAGAGGAAGCTCTCCTAGTGAGAAACGCTGCAATGTCTCTTCCAGATTTCGCAAATCTGGTAGTTTGGTTGCAGGTATGGAAGAAGATGAAGCCCCATCTGGAGAAGATGCATTTTCTTTTAAAGGGGCAGACCTTGTGGTCATGTCGCATTGCGCAGAAGGAAAAGGATCTCCTGGATGGGTGTAGATTTTGCCCTCATATTGATATTTTAGGCATCGATGGAGGGTGGATGGGACACAATGCATTGCGCGAACCCAGGAGCGTCCAAGGATCATGTTATAGTGGAATTTTCCTTCGACAATATAGAAGAGTTCATGGAGCAGCTTTTTACCTACTCGGATGGGTAAGACCACAGTTCCTAGAGTGACTGCTAGCTGATCGTTAAATGATCGAAGGGCGAAAGGCGGAGGTGACACCACATTCTTAGGTAACTTAAGTTGTTCGAATGTGTGGGAAGAGATGACGTTGAGAGCAGCTCCACTATCGATCATAACACGTTTTAAGGCAGTGTTATTGACTTGGACTGTGATGAAGAGAGGAGCCTCCAAATCCTCTGAAGAAAGATGAGGAATTTCTGAATCCTCAAAAGAAATGGCGGTCGATGGACCATTCAATCCAACAACCCACTCGAAGGGCTGGGGCTCATCGGAATTTACTGCGATGCGACGCAGATTATCGATTAGAGCCTGGCGATGTTGTGGAGAGGATTGGATGAGGTCAAAAAGAGACATTTTGACCGGAGCTTGGGTGAGTTGCTTCATGACACTCTCCTCAACGGATACGGGAACTTGAGTCCGAGGTGCAGCACGAATGGAGACCTTGGGTCGTGGGGCTGATGAGGAAGGAGACACGCCTTCAGGGGCTGCAGAAATGACAACCCGTGGTCTAGATGTTGGAGATGAAGATGGGTTATGATAATGTTGGGTTCTAGTGGCGATATGGATTGTGTCAATTTGGGAAGGAGGGAGATCAAGTGGAGTGGAACCACTAGAGGTCTGAATGGATGGTTGAGGTTCGGATGAGGCTAGGGTAACAGGAGGTACTTGTTCCTCCTCCAACAAGAGGTCACTTTCTTCCAGAAGGTTCTTGACAACGGCTTGAAGAGCTTTACATCCTTCAGTGTCATGACCTGGAGTACGGTGGTAAGCACAAATCAGATCAGAGTTAAACCAGGTAGGTTTCACTCCTTTGGGGTTATAAGGCTTAATCGGAGGAAGGGTTATGGCTGAAGATTGGATAAGTTGATGAAGGATTTCGGTGTAGAATCCGGTAGACGAAGATGAGGATAGAGATAATGGAGATGGTTCTTTTACCTTAACCGACTGCCGGGGTAAAAGAACTTGCATGTTAGGTTTAACAGTTTTATTAGGGATCCTCTTATTTGTTTGGACATTCGGAGGAGCAGTCTTGGGTGCTTGGGATGGGAGTAAATGAGACATGATTGTCTTTGGTGGAGGAGGAGTCCCTAAGATAGATTTTGAGGAGGATGGAGATGCGATAATTTTTGCGGTTTTTGGAGACAAAGGGGGTTGCTTAGTCGGATTTACGGATGATTTAGATAATGTCGGTTTGGAAGAGGAAGAAGCTCCCAAAATAGGTGAATTTGGAGGAAGATAGGGTGTCTTGATTTTTGGTAACAAAGATGAGGATTTTGATAGAAGAAGTGGCATCTTTTTGGTAGGTAAGTCTACTTTTAGGGATGTTGATGAAGAAGAAGATGATGACTTTGATAGGTGTGTAGAAGAAGATGCCTTCTCAAATGGGCAAATCTAATCGCTTATGAGGCGTGAGAGAGATTTTTGTGGAAGAACACCGAGAGTTTTGATGGTCCGAAATATGGGCTTCCCCTTTTCAGGGATGGTGACAACTTCAACGTCATAAGGTGATTGTAACCTTTTTGGAGGAAGCAAATGGGGAGATATTGATGGTATAATGTTAGATTTTGGTTGTCGCGGTTTAGGTTGAGGAATCGAGTGTGCAGGTGTTGGTGTTACTTCTTTTGATTTTTCCTGAATAGGTGAAGTAGTATTAGTGATGGAAGAAGTAAGTGATGAAGAAGTTCCTTGCGAAGGGACCACTTTTGGTGTGGTGATCATGGGTGGAACTACTATAGGAAAAGAGATAGGAAGAGTCAAAGTTGAGGACACTTCCGCCGAAGTCGGCACGATTATAGGGATGTTTATCAAGGGCATAGTTGTAGCCGGAATGGGAGCAACAGAAGTAGATGTGTCTGAAGTGGAAACTCGAAGGGATGTAATTGCCTCGAGCATTGAAAGGATGTCTGATGATGAGACAGATGAGGAAGACACTGTCTCGGGTATGGATGGGAGATCGGACAAAGGAGCGGAGAGAGATGACTCCGTGTTTAGCAATGTAGGAATATCCAAAGATGGGTTATCTGAGGATGGAGGAATTCCAGTGATTGGTGAAGTGGAAGAGGGTTCTGATTCGATTGCTGCGTTTGTAGATGATGTGGTTTCAGAAGCGGATTCTTCAGTAGAAATGAAGTTGATAGTGTGGGTGTTTGGTTTTTGAGATTCTGAAGAATTATGATTTGGGGCATGATTGGGGAAGGGTTGTTTGAAAACGTCCAGCGCTTGATTTGGGGAGCATTTGGGTTATCCGAATAAGCTCGCCTTTATCAATGAATTTTGGACAAGATTTTGAAAGTCCGACATCGCTCGATGTCATGACCCTTGGTTCTATGATAGTGGCAAAAATCGTTTTCTCTGTACCACAAAGGACGTTCTCGACTTTCATCAATATCTCTAATGGGTGGAAGTTCGATCATGCGAACTTCCAACATTTTTCCTAAGATGGAGGCATATGATTCCCCCAATGGAGCGAAGGATCGAGATGATGAAGCCCCTTTTCGAGCAGATGAAGGGTCTCTTCGTGGTGGTTGATTAGGAGTACTATCGGTTCTCGATGTTTTTAATACGATAGCATTGGTGGACCCTTGATTCTTATCTTTAGGAGGAAAAGAATTTGGTTTGGTGAACCGAGAGAAATCGGGTTTAGATTTGGAGCGAAGTTTTAGTTTTCCTTGTTCAATGGCACGAGATTCGAGTTTGCGTGCCATTGTGAAGGCTTCTTCGAAGGTGTGGAAAGTTTGGATTCTTAACGTGGAAGAAATGTGACTAGCGCAAGATCGGGTGAACAGCTCGATCTGTTGTGATTGAGGAAGAGAGAAGGACAATTGGTTGATTATCCCTCTCCAACGAGCGACAAAGTCTGCAATAGACTCATCACAAATGGCGAATGTTGTAAAGATCTGTGATTGAGATCTTATGGGCAATATTTATTGAGAAGTTCTCAACAAACATTTGGGCCAATTGAGAGAAAGAAAATAATGAATGTTGAGGAATATTATTGTACCAGTCCAAAGCGGGACCCGCTAGAGACATAGGAAAGGTACGGAGCATGAGCTCCTGATCTTGGACAATGAGGTAGCAAGCATGTTTGAATGCTCGCAGATGTTGTTGGGGGTCTTCCCGACTATGAAATTTTGAGAATTTGGGAAGTTCCCATTGGGGAGGATAAGGCTTAAAAGCCACCGAAGGATGAATGGGTTCATTGCATACTTCTTCAAAGGAGTATGAAGGGCGGGCTCCTTTTGTGGAGGCTTCCAAGTCTGCAATTTTCTTGAAGAGAAATTGAACCACATCCGATTGGGGAGGAGGTACATTGGTTTGTCCTACATGAGAAGCAAGTAGTGGGTGTGGTTGAGGTGTCAATGGGGGATTCATCTGTTGTTGGATAGGATTATAAGAGGAATAACCAGTGTTGGGTGACACGGGTGTAAGATTTGTTGTCAGGCTTGCATGATAAAAGCGCGTAGATAATAAGTGGTTGAGCAAATAAAGGTTGGGTGACGGATGGAGCCTGTGATTGGTGGACTCCTATGTTGGTTGATTGGATCGGGATAGATTGAGGAATATGAGTGTTGGTTGGATTGGTCATGTTGGGGAACAAGACCTGAAAGGGGCCTTCTATTGCTGAATTAGGTATCAAGGGTGCCGATACTAGAGGATGGGCGAATGTCACAGTAGCTGGAATATTGGAAGAAAGACCCCCTAGAGGACGAGAAGTAGGAGCCAACTGCCTATTCGGAGGGGGTTGGCTCATGAAGAGGTATTGACCTTGAGAAACGATAGAGGGCATAGACGAATTGACGGCAATGTGCGGATGTGCAGACGAATTTACTATAGCAAGGGCAGAAGACCTCTCAGAAATGGGTTGTGGAATAGTCGAGGTAGCTGCAGTGTTAGGGATAGGTAAGACTAATTGAGAATTAGTCGACATGGTAGGTGGAAGAGAAAAGGGAGGCATAGGGGCCTCACCCTTCTCCGTGGCTCGAGGCAAGAGAGATGGTGCAAACTGCTCTAAAGAGGCCTGGGATGATCCGCGAGGATAATTGTACACTTGTCGGATTGGTGGGTCTTGGTCAGATATTTGGATCGACTTGTGTACTAGATAGTCCATGAGGGCTACCGGATTGCGATCAAGGAGAGCCTGAAATTCAGGATCCCCGCGAGGAATAGACTCTGAGTCAGAAGATATTTCTGATGGACTAGGAGAAGCCGGACGTGATGGGATTGTTTTGGCTTGATGGAAAGGATTATACGACCATGAGGGGGAACCCACTAACAGTGGTCCCGAGGAAGATTGGAGGGGTGCCGAAACATCCACGCTGGTGGTGATTTCGGAGGAAGAAGGAACCTGTTGGGCCATTTTCCTAGATTGTGAACGGGTGATAGCCGTCATAAACAAGCAAGAAAGAAGATTGTCTTAACTAATGCACAAATAGTTCAAGCAGCGCAAGTGATTATCTCCTTTAAATTTTGATGCTTTTAAGAAATGAAAATGTTAGGGAAGGCTTTTTAGAACAGGAACTACTCAGATAGCCAAACTAGGGATGGTTTGGGTAATGTTTGGTGAGGAGTCCCGAAGGCACTTCAGTAAAAGACCGGTACGTGGCTTGATATAGGGGCCTACCCCCGCACTTCACACACCGCTGCGATAAGGGAGTCGGGTGCTTTGCCAATATATACCAAAATCTTTCGTGAATTTATAGCATGCCCGAGTACCGCGTAGGCTCTTCCTCTTGGATATCACTTCCAAGTAGGCGAGGCCAGGGAAGGAGTTTTGTTTAGATGCTTTATACCTAGTGATTTTGGCTTTGTGTGCAAGGGTGAAAAATAAAAATCAAATAGTGTCACTACCGATTTTGATCAATTTTCCAACCTAATTAACACTAGATGACAAAGCATGCAGCAATGAAAAAGAAAGGGTTCTTTTTAAGCACTTAAAACGAAATGTTTGATTTCGATGAAGACAATTCAAACAAGTTCTTTCCCAAATGCGATTAGGTTCTTTTTAAGCACCAAAAACTGAAGTGTTTGGATGTGATAAACAACCAACAAAGAAAACCTAAAAAGGAGAAAACACCGAAAAAGAGGAATACCTGTAGTTTTAGCTCTCCAAGGTGTGTGGACTTCAAAAAGCGCGTTGTTGAGCTCTTCCCCTCGAACAATCCCACGAACAAGCAAAGTGCTCCGCAAGAAAGGATCAAGCAAACAACAAACAAGATCCGGAAAGATACATCCAGATAATGGCGAAACGAAAAATTTCTATTTTAAGAAAATAGAAAAATTTCAAGATAATGACTTCGCCTAAAAGCAAGATTGAAATGATGAACAGAAATGTTCAAATAGGACTGATAGAAATCAGTGAAGAAAAGGAACAAAGTTCAAAACTAGAAAAGAGATGAACTTACCAATAAGGGACTTTGGTTCATGTCCCACCGGGCGTGCCAGAATGTAGATCAAGAATTTCGTGCTTGTTACCTGTCCAAGTTAATGCACCAAACTAAACACAAAAACCCTGAAAAACCTCAATGAAATAGATACCTGATGAAGATGTAGACGGATGAGGAAGTCGATGTAGATAAGACGGGCGCACACGAGCAATTCGCACAATAGATCCGAGTAACCTGCAAAACACCGGTGCTTGACAGAAAAAGATGGCGTTAGAAGATATATGGGTGGACTGCCCGAGAAGCGGGTCCGAGAAGCGATAAGCTTCCTTGGCGGATGTCAGTCCACGTTTTCAATAAAGAAAAGCAGCATACATGATAAAAGATGTAAATAAAGACTAGATTCTCTGATTGCAGTAATAAAACAGAACCTGAACAGCAGACAGGAAGTACAGAAAACTGGGAACTGAGAAATAATGCTAGATTTGTGTTACCTGTGACCTTTACCTCGTCTCGCAGGAAATCGGCGCCGATCTTGTGTAGAATCGGGCGCGATCGATCGTGATCGGCGGCGATCGACTGATCGGCGGCGATCGGGACCGATCGACGCCGATCGATAAGATCAAAGTGTCAATCAAGGCGATCGACCAATCGGGGATCGTATGGCGAGATTCGGGATCGGAAGGTGAATGTAGTCTGTAGGATGTGCCGAAGATGGAGAGACGCTGGAACAGAGTCACCAGATGATAGATAATGGTGTATGGTGTTGATATGATACGGGCAGAGTAACGGTGCTCCTCTCAGGGATTGATTAGGACAGGATCTGCCCTAACTGAGACAATTGATGCTAAGAAGATCTCTCTTTCTCACTCTCTGTTCGTGCGTAAGTGCTTCCTTTCACTCGTTCGTCTCTTTTTCGGTCTCTTCGCTCTTTTCCGTCCCTAGAACTGAGTTCTGGGCTTGCTTTTATAATCGGCGCCGCTCCTAGAAAATCGGCGCCGACCATATGGGTCGGCGCCGATCGCGGAAAAGACTCCCGAGGTGCCTTAATTGATTGATTCGAGAAAGAAAAGGCTTATCCGACTACGGGAAAATATCCCGCTTAGGGAAGATTAAGAATAGATGTGGTACATGGGTAAAATAAATTTGGGGTAGATAAGTGATTAAGATGCATGGGAAGAAGCGTAATTAAATTTTTAATTATTTAATTACCCATGGGCAAGATATGATGAAATGAATTAAATTTAGAGATAGGTGATTAAATCACAGATTGGATAATATCTCAAGGGGATAGTTGGTGACGCAAACGTGCCCCAGGTTACCTAAGCACGTAAATGGGTAAGAGGGACACTAAATTGAGTAACCAATTTTAGGTGTCTACACTAACATAGTATTTTCCTAACATATATTTAAACCCTAATTAAATTCTATTGTTATGGAATTACACAACAATAAATAGGATGTAAGGGTTTTATAAGGGATTATTCTTATTTACTTAAATTATAATATAAATCGTTTCACAATCAAAGTAGTGTATTAACACTCACAATAATTGATAAAAATTATAAGTAATAGTAAAAATGAATAAAATAAACTTAGTTGTACATGTCAAAATAGAGAGGATATAGATGTAAAAACTAGTGAAATAGATATATTAGAGCCTAAAATTCTTTGGTGAAGATTCTCGAGATGGAAACCGAGCGGGGAAGGAACATACAACTACTATGTGGTCTAAACTAGAATTATATGGTCCTATTATCCCAAATATTGAGTTTTACTATAAATTTTGGATAACATATCAAATTTTCATTCTTGTGGGTCTTTGAAGTTAATACTTTTTCTAGAAAATACAAAATTTCTAGCCTAAAGGTTCATTTTGTGTGTTTTCAGGATTTTAGGTTCATCATACACAAAATCACATGTTGAGTGTTTGATGTTTTCCGAACTCTGAATCCTAAAACATTGGAGTGTTTTAGGTTTTAAAACTTTCAAAGCATTAGAACATTGAAATATTTAAACATGTTAGATGTTTAATGTTTTTGAACCGAAACCCGACACACTATGTTATTCGGGTTTTCAGGGATCTAGTGCATTATTACATGGAATGTTGAAAGCATGTCATTCATTCAAGGTGTTCTCTGAATCCTAAAACATGACACACTTGGTGTTTCAGATTTTTGGGGGTAGGAGACATTAGAACATGTCAATACAGAAACATGTTTTTAACTAAAATCGATCCCCAAAAAAGCATATAGGTCAAATGTGTCGGAGTTTTGGGACCTAACTACACTAAAACATGTCATGTCATGTGTGGTCAACATTCTAATCCCCAATTTAATGCATTAATTTCCAAATCAGGTTGTACCTCACGCATTTCAATCGATGTGGAATTAATGCATGCCAATTATAAAAAGGCGTTTTCCATGTCATTTTTACTCGTATGGATTGTAAACTTTTACATGGGTAAACTAATTTCATCACTCTAAATTCTAATCATAATTTTCTCCATAATATAAACAATTTCTTGTGAAATCTCTCTTTCCCATGTGCTATTTTGGTAAGTTCTTCGATCCTGCTATCTTTCATCAAAATTTCACAAAGTATCAACTCATTTTGCCTCTTTTTCCATCTTACGCTTTGGGGAATTATTTTTATGTATCATACCATTTTTTCCCCTTAAGTCTTCTAGGTGTGGTTTTTCACTAGTTTTTATCTTTTGTGGGGAGGAAGTTAACTTTGTTTTAAAAACTTGAATTGCGTTCACTTGTTGAATGGATTGAAAAGCCTAAAACTTCAAGATGGGATTTGTAACTATTTTTTATCATGAAAAGAACCCCAAATCAATATTTCATATTTTCATGGATGCTCAATAATTACCATTCCCGATATTAAGCCTTCAGTTTCTTAAGATGTTTTAAATGTCTTAATCATCAATTCGCCTATTTCAGGATTTGCAGGGTAATTGTCAAGTCTGATTTTCCTATAAGAGTTCATTTGGTTATCAAAGGTGCACAACAATAATAGTTTTATGATCTAGGATTTCAAAATTTAAGGATTGCTAAACATATACGATTCCCGACTTGAGTGTGTCAGAGTTATCAAGGTTTCAAGCAAGGTAGGAAAACCAATAAAAGTAATTTAGAATTTTAGGGGTATAGATCAGATATGGAATCTCAAATTTGGTTATTGTGGACTCTTTGAGGGATTTCTTGGTGAAATTTTCAATTCTTCTCCTTATGCTAATGTCAAAATAAACCAAAGGAAAAGGAAAGGTTGAGCAATCTAAGGGTTAAGAAAAATATATGAAGTATAATTTTTGAGGGTGTTTCCCCATTCTAATATTGACTATAAGATCAACATTTGGGACACAAAGCTAGACCACATTGATTTAGGTGGTTTTGGAGCAAATTGGGCAAAGTGCATCTAAGTCAAAATAGATGCAACATATTTATAAAAATTAATTGGTATTATTTGTAGACACTCCCATATCACCATAGTGCCTTGAATTTTTGCTTGCGTAGTGGAAAGTCACTATGATGGTGATTCCAAGACGGTTAGAAACTAAGATGGGGAGGTAATTGTTAAGTTGGATGAAGATTATTTTGAATAATTATTTGGACTCCTTAAATTTATTGAATATGTGGAAATTGACCTTGAAAATACCAAAATGATTGGAATGTTAACTCTTATTCTTGTATCAAGTATTTGAATAAGAACTATTTAAATAATCCCAAGCCTACAATCAGGTCATTTTCAAAAACATCGCCACAAAGTGACTTCATCCCATAAGTCAATGATATCATTACTTTACTTAGTAGGGTGGTAGGAATTCTTGGGGCCAAAGAGTTCCAAGAATGCATTTACTAATTCCTATATGTTGTAAATAAAAAATAATAGTATATCGATGGGGAGGATTGATCAACGATTATGTACACAAATATCTCGAAATAATTCCACACTACAAGAAAGTTCTATATGATGTCTTACCTTGTATACGTTGTAACATGAATGAAGGTATACCTAAAGGGTGTATAATTTCTATCCTTAGTTAACTCTTCAAGAGAGTATTAATTTTTTTAGGAGATTCAACGATGTATTCTTCTATACTACCATATGCAAGTTAGGCAAGGACTTATCCAAGTGTCAATGCACATACCTAGCTTGGAATGTGGTACCATATTGGGGATGCATTTTAATATAGTTTCTAACATTAACCTACATTTGGGTAGGAGGATTTCAGGTCTCTCAATATCTATTGCCTAGGTACCCAAGTGACAAATGGATGTTAATGGAATTGGTAAGACAGTTGTTTGATCTTCACAATTTTCAACAGAGCAAGCACAACATGGGAATTCATTTCCCTATCTCAATTACTCATCCACTGTCAAGGAGAATAATATTTCAATAAATATTTAGGGAGAAAATCTTAAATCCTTCCATTGAAGACTTAAGTTTGATTATAGGGGAGTGTTGAAAAGCCTTGGGACTCTTCTTGATCCAATGGAAATTTTGGGTGATCTGAAGTTCTCTAATTCTCCATATACCATTTAAAGTATGGAAGATCCCATTGAGATCTTTCCAATAATGTATGGATTGTGGAAAATGAATCTCACATGTAAAATATATGGCATGTTGAAATTTTGGCCCAACTAGTAAAAAATAAAACACACAAGTCCGAGGTGATGTGGACCCATGCAAGTTTACCAAGTGGACTAATAAACTTGTGACAAGTAGAAAAATGGTGAAAAATAAGGTTTTGGTTTTCTCCTTCAGTCTTCTACAATTGTGTTTGGACAAATAAACCCCACTATTTATTGGCGGGGCCCCTAAGCCAAGTTTGACACACTCTATTTGAGAAGAGGTGCATTAATATCCTTACTTCACATCTACTTACAAGCCACTTTCAATTTATATATAATATTCTCCAACCCACTCTTTTTTAGGAGGGGTGCATTAAATTCTTTACTTAACATCTACTTACAAGCTAGATTCAATTTATATGCAATATTCTCCAACCCACTGTGCATGTGGGATTAAATTTCTACAATTTTAAACTATGCAAATATATAATTAGTTTCCACCACATACACATTGTCTAAGGTCTACCAAATTGCCACATACACATGTCAACTTGCCATGTACACAAGGCCCACACAACAATCCACGCACACAAGTTATTCCAACGCATGCTCCTTGCATAATCTAACTAAATCATCTCATAAGAAAACACTAATATGGTACCATATTGATTTTAAACAACATTATACCCACCCAAGCATCCAATGTGGGATTTATAGGAAAGTCAAAGTGCATATATTGGTCAAATTGCACGAGTGGGAGTTGAACCAACAACTTTTGGTGTAAAATATAAGGTACCTAGACATCTCATCACTAATCTGGAAACAAAATGAAAGGATTCATGTGGTATTTTAAGGGTACATTTTGGAAGACTGTGTATAGTCCATTTTGAGAAGTTTTACATGTTATTTTTACCCACTAAATGAAATTTTTAGGCTTTTAGCTGAACTAGAGATTTGTTTAGAATTATTAGACACTTTGCCTAGACTTTGAATTTTTATTGGTGTTCATTTGACATCGTTATGAAGATTTTTACCACTTTTGACATAGCACATGGGAAAATGGATGTGCAAATACTATAGGAAGGTGGAGAACATTGTTTATTAACTTCGAGTTCTTCAAAGGTAAGATAAATATATTTTTACAAATTTTAGTCCATTATTCTTTGAAAGTTTGAATTATTTTCCTTGCAAATTTATTTAAAAATGGATTAGATGGCATTCTAAGCTATCTCGAAGAATTTAGCTTTGATCCACAAGTGAACTCCATTATCAATTTTGGAGTTGTGTTTAATTTTGCATCTTTTTGATATGATTATTTATAGTTTTAAATAAAAATTTAATCCTTTGGATGCAATTATAATGTTTTTTCACGTTTCTAAATATTCAATTTTGATCCTTTTGATCATGTAAATTGGAAATGATTGATGAAATAATGATCAAATTATCGATTCAGATTTGACACACTTAAATCAGCTTTTTGGATCAGATTTTAATGGGTTCTCAATTCATTTAAATAAATAAATTGAGTTTTTTTATAAGTATATGTCTTAAAAGACTATTTGATAGTATGTGATCTACTATAGTTTACGGATCACTACATTTTCATGTTCCCAAACTTGAAGATTTATGGATTGATTGCAAAGATGAAGTAGCAATAAGAAGGAAGGATTATAGATAGATAAATATAGAAGAAGAAGGAAGTTACAACATTGTAGATATTCCAGAAGGCATAGTTGATGATAGAGATGTCTTGGATATTATCTATGATTGTATGAAAGTAGAAAGTTAGGTTTTCCCCCAATTGATTGATTGATCAAAGAAAATATGTCTGTTAATGAATGTGCTACACAAATTTTGATTTAAACTAACCATTGAATTTACTCATTAAAAATCCAACCTAAAGATGGATCTTTTCTAAAGATAAAGACAACTATTTCATTAGAAGTGGGTCCCTCCAAATACCCTAAGGATAAAGGCAAAGCACGGCTTCAAATCCATCAAGATCAATTTTTTCAAAAGTAGAGGGAAATATAGTACCTCTCCCATTTATTCATTCACATTTGTGAATGTGGATTCTCCTTCACCTCAAAAGGATCAAGGGGTATCACTAGCTACCATGGTCATACAAATCTCACTTGTTTCTATTCATCTCATCACCCATGTTGTACCAATTATTACCCTAGCTCCACACATTTCACCTCCTCCCTCTTCTCGCCCTCGCATTCCCTCTCCTCCTCCTTCCTTTCCTCATGTTTTTCTCCTCCTCCTCCTCTTGATATTGATGCAAAACTCTAGAGTCCCTACATCATCTATTTATTTTCCCTCTTCACCATCTTCATCCCCACATGTGTAACTCATGAAACAAGTTTTTCATCCCTTTCCCCTCTTTCCACATGATCCAGTCTCTTCTTGGGCTATCCTCAAGTGTCTCTTAGCTCTATCTATCTTCCAATCCCATTTTTTCTATGGTATTTTCTCTCATTTCTTCTATTTATCCTCCATCCACTCTTCCCTCATTTATTTTCTCCACCCCTAGTTTCTTAATTTATACATTAATTACTTCTTCGGTGTTATCCCTATTAGCACATTTCTCGGAAATAGTTGATTCCCTCCACCGTTCTATCTTATCATGTTAGCCAAACACATAATAAGAGGAAAAGGTAGTGCCCCTAGAGGGTTTTGATTTCATATCATTAAATACAACTCCCTCTCGCACAACAAAGAATCCTGAAACACTTTCTCATATCATGATTGATCAAGTTGGATAAATTTTTTCTGATATCATTGTGCTTTCTATTTACAAAAACAAAAGGGATATAATAGTTTCTAACTATTAGATAATAAGGGTAGCATTGGGAAAAGATACTACAAAACGAGTGCAACAAGATATTCAAGAAGCCATGGATAATTTTTTTGGCAAGCTTGAAAAGACCAAGAGTACAAAGGATGAGCTTAAGGAGAAAGTGGAATAATTGACTACTTTGCTACTCAAAATCACTCATCCAACTCCGGTCACCATACTCACAGCAACCACCTTCGATGTATCATTTTTCATTGTTACCAAGAAGATATTGCAACACGGATGGAAAGTTAATTATTGGATTGAAAGAATCCTCAATGAAGGTAAAAATATCATTGACGAAGTAGTCAAAGTCCACAATGCTATTTAGAATGAGAAGATAACCATTGTAAAATTGAGTGAAGAAATAGAGGAAGAATGTAAAAATAAACATCTCACTCTCAAAGCCATAAATGAGCTCAAGAAAGTAGATGTTGACACCTACGGTATAAGAAAAGGTAATTGAGGACCATTTCCATCTCTTTTTCAATTTTTATTGCAACATTATTTGGTATCATTTCTAAAGTCTCTTTTATCATTTGGGTCAGCCTTTTTGGTTGTTCATGGTGAAATTCATACAAAGGAATCATATATACATGACTTACTCGCTATTGTTAAGGTCTAGGCAATAGGGATAATACTTACTATCTACTACCGGGAAAATATCAATATTCAAGGATTGCATTCGAGCTTCCTTATTCACCGCATATAAGGTGTTATTTTCGAATTCCATCTCACACATTAATCTTGGGGACAAAGTAGTTGCATCTCATTATCTTGGTGTGACTAGCACAAGGGAAACCTAGCTTCAAGGAGCACAATTCAATCACACACACTAAAATTACATAGTTTTTGAAATGTAGCGCAATGCTCTGTGATAATAAATTTGGGGTGACTGTTGAGGTCATTATGACTAAAGAATATACATTATTTATTCCATCTAATGTTTTTTTATCCTTGTGTAGGTAGGTAGGGGTTTTTTGTAGAAACAGGTGTGACATAGAAACTCTATAACATATTTGATATGAAAAAAGTGAAAGGAAGAAGACATTTACTGAGACCCTAAAAAGCGCTGAAGTAGAGCACCTATCGGGACACTAGCACTCGAGATCAAACACTAGCAACCAAGGTGGTCTTGTCCTCCTTTAGGCGGTTCTGTTTGAAGAAGTTCTAGACTCTAATTTTTCGAGAAAAATACGCATATTCTAGATCCATGCTTCTCATCCTATTTCCCATCCCAAAATCTGTCCAAATATCTTGATACAAGCTAAGCCACTCTTATTTGCTATCTTGCACACTTTCTTGTACTTTATATATGATGCAACAACCTAGAATTTACCAATAAAATCCCAAGCGTCTTGACACATCACTCAGCCTAGACATAGCGCTCACCCGAAGTGCGCAAAGGTATCAGTGCCCATCTTTAGGGTTGCTATTGCAGGATGTTATCTGATGAAGACTTAATAAATTCAAATTCTATTATCCATATTTCTTCCCCCGGGTAAAATATTGGATCAGCCACGACCTTGTGCGAGGATAAAGAGAAGAAACAACTCTATTACGTGAATCTGTGTCTTAAATCTATTTGACAGACTTCAAGGCGAGCTCTAAAATTAAAAAAAAAGGGGAAAAGATCAAGCATTGGAGCCCAAGTCAAAGCCAAATTGGGAGGTGGAGGAAAAGGTGAAAATTTTCCTTTTGAAAAAATGGCACAAAGGAAAAGATTGGAGCGCACCTCCCTAGCCAACAAAAAGGGTGCCACATGTCCAAGCGGAATAGCGAGGCCGCGTGAGTTTTCTCGGATTTTTTTATTCTCACGGAAAAAGGGGGAAAAGATAAATTCTGAACCCACAAACCTGATTTTTCCCTAATCTAGCTGCCACGTGTCCCATCTCAAAAGTGGGACCCATTTTCAAACTATTTTCCCTATCCATTCATACGGACCCGATACAAACTTCGAAGGGGCATATCTTTCAACTTAGGGCTCAAAATATTGCAAATCTAATGTTGTTAGAAAGATCTTGGCCTCACCAACCAAATGGAGGAAACATCTTTGGGCCTTTAATGTAGGATCCATCTGTCTCAACAACCAGATCGGATTCGATCTTTTTGTCATTTCCTCTTCCTTCAAGGTGCCAAACCAAGGATCGATGTAGTAAAGATGGATTTGGGGAAGATTTTATTAGAGGCATTAACAACAGTGGTTGAGTTTCAACCTATTTTTCCCACTTCTCTCTCTCTTTCTTCTCTCTAATCGAATCTATAAATACAGAGGCGGGATTCATTGTAAATTTTTTGTTCATTCTCCTTCCCTACCCCCTCTCTCTTTCTTCTCTAAACCTTCCTCCCCTACTCTGTAAATGGAATTTTTTTCCTCTTGCTCATGTATGATGCTCTGTGCAAATTTCTGAAGCAATAAAACTCATTTTTGTGATGCATTTGTCTATCCTTCGCTTGTTTTCATTATATCTTCTTACCTCTCATCATTCCGTAGTTTCTTTGCATGTTTTTGGATGTTTCATTTGTAGATCTGGGAGCTGTGTTCATTGGGTTGAAACATTTCCTGTGTGAAATCTGATCTTTGGTCTGTGATGCTAATGTCCATCCTCTCCATTACTCACCTCTATTCATTTCATGGCAGTCTGGGTAGATGATCAACATTTCCCTTTTCTTGGTGCTATCACCCCTATAGTGTAGGATTTATTTATTTTCATGTTCTCTCTCTCTCTCTCTCTCTCTCTCTCTCCTTGGTCCTTTGGAATTGTTAGATTAGGAGTAGACATTCGCATTTCCTTCCTTAGGAGTATTTTAGCATTAAGATTAGGAAGAAGAAGCTGAATTTCTCCGAAGGGCCATCTCAAGTCTACAAGTCCCATAGCTTGAGAGATGGTCCAATGTTATGCAAATCACACCAAATGATTCGCCTTAGAAAAGTATATTTTTAGAGATCATTTGGGGGTGCTTTGTGATTTCAAACTAACAGATCCATAATTAATATATCATTCTATAGTGCATGTTCAGATCTAGTTCTAAAGAGTAACAAATTTAAATGATAACCATGATGAAATCAGGCATGCAAGAACCAATTATACTCAGGATTAACACTCTAATTCAGACAATACATGTCATTATATTAAACATGATAAATACACAAAAGATTATTACAATATATTATACCATAGCTTATGTGCGCATCAAATTTGGCAGCATAACTTCATAGTAACTCAGTTCTCACACAATCTTACTCTACGCAGTCATTACATATTTATAAGGGTGGGGACTTTCCCTTCACCACTTGCATAACTCAAAAAATAGGTCGCATGTTGAAAATAGCCATGCACCTTTACAATCATAGCCACACATGCAAGTGTGCTAACAATAGACCTCTTCTAGTTAACTGGTAGTAGTAATTATATTCTTAGCCCGCACCCATGCAAAGCACTTAGTAGCTGCTCTTCCAAAAATAGCCGATGCGTGTCGCACAAGTATTTACCCGGTTTGTGTGCTTGGCACGCTATCTCCAAAAATAGCCCATACATGTGAAAATGGATAAGTCTCGAATCTGCCCTTATCTTTCATGTGCGTGTCCTTCCCTATCCTTTCGTACCTTTAATTGTGCCCTGTTCTCTTACGAAAACCTCTTGTGTTCCTTCTACTAAGTATTCCACTTTCATTCGCTCAACATTACCCCACACTAAACTACATTGCTGCCCCGATAATGGCTACTCCTCGAACAATAAAGAATAAAGTAATGGAAAGAATGTAAAAGAATTTCTATACAAAGAATAAGTATTTACTCTGCATCACCCTCTACTTCAACTAGAAGAATGAGTTATGGATATTATTCTTTTATTTCTTCCTCTAATGTCTTTCACTCACTTAGTGCGGCCTCTGCCTTTTCTAGAATATTCATTGCAATAGATTCTAATTCATCCTGGGTGATTTCTCCCTTCTCATTTTGTAATACTAACATAATGTTATCCATTGTAGACATTCTTTCTTCCAAAAGGTCCATCTTCTGCATTATAAGTTTTCCCAGTTCATTCAACCTATTCCTATGGGGCTCCTGAGCCTCTGTAAGGGCCTCACACTTTTTCTTTACCAGTCTGCTAGTCTCATCACACATCCCGTAGTCTCATCCTTAATAGATTTTAGGACTTCATTGTCATCTATCATTGTCCTTATTTTGATAACTACCTCCGAAGCTATACAAATATTAAATGCTTGATCTGATTTCTTCAAATCCTCCCACAGAGTTTAAAGAAACTCCTGTATGATGAAATATTTCTAATCACTGTAGCCTTTGTCCTCTCTACCTTCTACTCGGGGATCTTTGGTGCGACATCCTAACTAGTGTGCGTACATAGTGCATAGCCAAAGGGAACTTTTTGGGTACCTTGGGCTCTAAGTGTGGTCTTTCTTGGAGGACATGATCCCCAATCTCCTCTGCCATGCCGATAAGGACCCCATTCTTCTTCTTCTCTAGGTCCTTCTCTCCTTTCAAGCACATGATCTCTACATATTTGGCCTTGATCTCTTCCCTTAGCACCTTGATAGTGGCATATTTGTCTATGTTCCTCCATGCCACCTCTGTAGATACTTTCACCAAGGCATTACTTACCTACTCATTAGACATAACAATGGGTTTCATGGTTATATGTTTGGCTTGAGGTGCCTTCTTCAACCTTCTTGACACACAAGATTCTTCGCATACGTCGAATTCTGTCTTGTCCATGTGTGTGTGCATAGACCAAGATAGTTTCTTTCATGTGCATGTGGTGGCCATGTCCTCATCCATTAGATCCCATCCATATAACTCCTTAGGGCTCACGAGTGCTTCAAAAATGGGCACGAAAAATATTGCTTATGTCCTCAACATAGCCTAAGGATGGAACAATAAAATCTCCACTTGTCCTTTTACTTCTTGGCCCCTTAGGAACTAACGCGCCAAGATTTGGAGTTGGATCTTCAGTGTCCTGAGAAGTATCTTTCTCTATCACTCCTTCCTTTAACCCTTCTCCCTCATTCTTCACATCTTCATCTTTTGGCTCCTCCATGTCCTCTAGTGGTGTAGGAGATTTGGGTGCGCTCTCCTTAGACTCTTCCGCCTCCTCATCCAGCTTCAATTTTATCCTTCTCTTCTCATTTGTCTCCTCGTGGAGAGAGTCGTGGTGATCTCCGTAATGACTAGGGAGTAGCGCCTTAAGTCCTTGTTCATTTGAATACCCTCTTAAAGTGGTATTCCTCAGGGTCTGCTCCAACCTCTAATTCTTCATTCCTTTCTTCTTGTGTCTGGGGTGGATTACTTGTGCACTCAGATTCTACCTTGGTTGAGGGCTACCTTCGTCCTTTATGCACCAAGTTGGCACTATATTTGCGTTTTTCCTCTTCATCATCTACTTCTATAGTTTTAGTGGGCTTTGGAGCTGGTACATTCTCCACTGTATGCTTTCCCTTAGGTGGCCCTAGAAGCACGAACTCATTCTCCACATATTTGTTTCCCTCCAACTTGGGATTGAGATAAAGGTAGATAAGTGCGGCCCCACTATCTCCAATCACCAAACTCACACGGGATTCATACTTATCACATCTGAAATCAGCCTCTCTATGTAGGTGGTCTACTACGGATAGCCATAATTCTTACGCAACATTTGGTAGTCGCATTCTACCTTGTCTGTAACAAATTTCAGGCATTGCACATTGTTGAACCGATGGACAGCTACCTAGAAGCAACGTGTTGTGAAGGCATATGGAAGTTTACACCGGGGCTCCAAGTACCATCCTTCATCACAAACCGCGCGATGCAAAAAGTGCTGATATACTGTGAACTAGACTGCCTTGCCCACCACCAAAGGTAAATCCTTGGGGATGCACCACTCCTCTTCAAAATCCGCGGAGCCTATCATACCACATCTCCTCCCTCTACTTGAATGACCCACTCATTAACACTTCACATAAGTAGTTCTCAAATCTTTCCGCTAGGGATTTATTCTACATGGGGTACTCCCTGATTCTATTTTTGGTCCATAAGGCACTCTGATCTCCAAAATAACTAAGGATAATAGGACAATACCGAACTCATTCTCTCACTGTGTGCACTTCCTTGATGATAGTGTCTAAATTATAGTTTTCTATGTTGTATATTGTTCCCTGTGACATTATCCTTGTAATGTGTAACCACATTGTGTTCACCTAAGACCATCTCTCTTGATCATTTAGTTTGGTGACCGGATGTACAGTTTTGCCTATACCACCAGATACTTCTTCAGTTTATCAATATCCATTCCATGTGGACCTTTGGTGTATCCTAACTCCTTTGCATCTCCAATATGGAAGCTTTATCTATCAAGTCATTGTTCAAGTCCACTTTTGTGCCCCTCAATCATGTTATAGTGGAAATTAGAGAAGTTTTAATCCTTACCCTGCTTCCGACGAAATAGAAGAAATCTTCATGTACCCTGCTCATCATCCATTGGTACAAAGGTTCATACTTGTTGAAGTATGAGAGCTCTTACAACTAGTAAACTCCAATTTTCTTTAGCGACTTCTCAACCGCATCATCATACTTTGGCATATCCTTGGCTATGTGCTTGTTTTTCTTTGTATTTAATAACACATATAATTCCTTTTTGTTCTTTGATGTGCGGTGGTTATAGTCACTGATCTTACATTTTCTGACGTGAGAATCCCATTCTTGTCCTATAATTATGCCTTATGAGTATTGCATCTCGAAAAATTACTCTTGGGAGCAATTTCAACCTCCGCCTCCACCTTCTTCTTCCCTTTTGCTCATATGGAAAGTGCTTTCTTTCGTACCATCTATAAATCGCAACGTTCTTTCCTCAAATGCTTTCCTTTTATCTTCTACAACA
Source organism: Taxus wallichiana var. yunnanensis (assembly GCA_018340775.1). Classification (NCBI taxonomy): domain Eukaryota; kingdom Viridiplantae; phylum Streptophyta; class Pinopsida; order Cupressales; family Taxaceae; genus Taxus; species Taxus wallichiana. Next base: position 473,805,920 of record CM031239.1, on the reverse strand, counting down.
TGCAAACTCAAACCCTATCTTGAATCCACGTGCCCTATTTGAAATCATGTGCCCTATCTCTTTTAAACACTCTACTTCACTCAAACCCTTCACCAACAGGGAGGTAAGCTTCTCCTACGCATAAATCTACTCCTCACGTCTTGTTTCACACTCTTCGCACCTCAATACTCTTCACTCAGCTTGGTCGCACTTAGCTATTTCAAATTTTTATGATTTACAATGGTAAGAACGAACTCGTATCTCATCCTTATATAGATTTTCAAAAAGTTGGTGCATTTATTGCTCCTTTACCTACCAACATTCCTCAAGTAATTTTCTACGCGGTACACATCTTTGCGCCTCGCCTATAACCTTTAGCACACCTTCCTATCTTCTAGCTACAATCTTCTCTTCAACATGCTTCTATGCGCCTGAGTACCTCATCACTACGCCTTCTCTTGGTAGTCTCCACGGTCGCCGCTTACCTCGCGTTATATTGTTCCTTCATTTATCTCCATCCATGGTCCTCATTTGGAAGCAATCTTCTTTCCACCAACTCTTCAAACTTTGAATATCACATGTAGTAGTTTATTCTTTATTTGTACCCATTTCTCAACAACCACCCAATACAAATGGTATGTGAATTACTTTGTGCATAGAAATAATACAAATGGTAATTAGCTTTTGGCACGTAAATGCGTTTATTTCAAAAAAGAAGAACTAAATTGACAAAGCATAGCGACGAAGAATAAATAATTGAAAACCTAATCTAAATGGCAATATCGACTTATTACAAACACCAATAAGACTTAGTTATAGTAGGGCTTTAGCCTACTCCCATTTAAGTAACTGGGTAACCATATTCCATCAAGTGTTTCTAACTGAAAAGATCTTTTTCAAGTATGTGAGTGATAACATATGATCCTAACCAATGTACTTTGATTTTTCCTGGATGGTGTAGAAAATTAGAATGGTAAAGGAGCACCATTTGTCCTATCTCAATATTTTTGTCCCTAATGTGCTTATCATGCCATGCTTTCTATCTGGATTTTTCTCTCTTCCGACTCCAACGTGTTATTGGTCATTGCTTATCCAAATTAATCAACTTGTCAATTTGTTCTTCTAACACTTGCTCATCAGCTAGAACTCTAGTGCGTGTAATACACAAAGAAGGTAACATAAATTCCATAGGAAGAAATGCTTCGTGACAAACACCAATTAAAAATTTGTGGTCTTGTTTAGATGCTTGTATGTTCTTCTTTACGCCCAAAGTACTATAGAAAATTTTTCATCCCAATCCTTTCTTCCAACATCACAAATTTTTGTTAATGTCTTGCTCAAAATATTGTTGAAATCCTCAATAGTCCCATTTGCTTGAGGATGATATGGTGTAGTTTTATGGTGTGAAATCATGAATTCATCTAATAAAATTCTAATTATCTCATTTAGAAAATGTGTGCCCCTATCACTGGTCAAACTCAAAGGGAATCCATACCTTGTAATAATATTTTCCCATAGAAACCTGGTTGTTGTAGCCATTGTACAATCCTTTGTAGATTCTACTTCTACCCACCTTGTTGAATAGTCTATGCAAGTAATGATATAGTGTGACCACCCTATGCACAATTTGGTGAAATAAGACCCATAAAATCTATAGCCCATTTCTCAAATGGTTCTACACTTGTAATAGGTATTATAGGAATTTCATCTCTTTGACCTAGTTTCCCAAGGAGATGAAAATGATCACAAGCCTTGCAACATGCCTTACAATCCTTATATAGGGTCTCCAACCATAATCTAGCGAGTATAATCATGCATGTAATGGCGTCACCTACATAGTGCCCACCTGCAATACCACCATGAGCCTCTTCCATGATATCTATGTGCTCATGTTCGATCAAGACATAGCAGCGCAATACTTCATCTTGGCATAACTTGTACAGGTCACCACTAATTAACATATAGGGTTCCACGCATATAGCAAGTTGTTTCTTTTCCAAGGATTTCATTCCTTTCAGTGTCATACCTATTCGTAGAAAGACAACAATGTCCTCTAATTCCAATGGCGTGCGTTGTAACCTCTATAGCGTGCATCATGCATGGTATCTTCAATTGCATGTTCTTCTTCTCCCAACTATATTCTGGATAGATGATCCTATCCAGAATTACTTTTCCCTGGTTTTACCACAATTGTGAAATCAAATTCTTGGAATAAGAGTGCCCATCTGCATATGCGCCCCTATAAAATGGGATTGTTTACTAAATAATTCAATGCCATGTGATTTGTATAAAATAAAAATGGTGTTGCTAGCAGGTACTATCTAAATTTATGTAGTACATAGATCACCGATAAAACTTCGCACTCGTAGTTGTGTAATTTTTCTTTATAGGAGTTAACTTTCTACAAGCAAAACATATAGGATGATCTATAATACCTTCTCCAGTGTTGAGCCAACACCACACCAATGGTCATGCCAGAGGCGTCCACATGTAGATGAAATAGTTGGTCCCACAAAGGAAAGCAAAAATAGGCATGGTAGTAAGTTTCTCCTTCAATGTCTCGAATGCACGTTGTTGCGGTTCTCCCCAGTAGAATGTCCCTTTTCCTTTTAGTAACTCCTCTAAAGGTGTGGCAACCTTATCATACCCCTTTATGAATTTTCTATAATACCTAGTGTGACCCAAGAATCTGCGCACCTCACTTTTACTAGTAGGTTCTTTCGGGCCGATAATGACTACAACCTTAGCTGGATCAACCAACAAACCTTCCTTGCAGATGATGTGCCCTAATAGTATTCCAAATGGCATAGAAAATACACCTTTCTTGATTTCCAAAGAAATAATCAACTATCTACATCTTTCAAACATTAAATGCAGATTGTCACAATGATCTTTAACAAGTCCATACATCGTCCAATCATCTAAATAAACTTGCAAGAAGTTGTGAATAAAATATTTGAACGCTTGAACAACTATACATGAAAATACAATAAGCACATTTTTAGACCAAAAGGCATCACAATATAGGAAAATCTGCTCCATTTAGTAGTAAAGTTAGTCTTTTCTTAATCCTCCTGGGCAATCCTAACCTGATGATACCTAGAGAATCCATCTGTAAATGAATAGATTCTACTCCCCACATCACTTTCTAGTATTTCTTCAAAGTGAATGGCATAGGAAGCAGATTAGTCACACATGCAACATTCAACTCACTATAGTCCACACAGATCCTAATCGACCATCCTTCTCAATACTGATCACCATTGGAATAACCCATTCTTACTTGTCTAGGGGCTTGATGATTCTAGACTTCAACATTTTTTCAATCTCTTATTTGACCTTTTTACACAAGTTAGGGTTCATCCTGTAGGGTCTCTTTCTGACTAGGCATGTACCCTCCTTAAGCTTTATCTTCATATCTCCTAAGGATTCATGCACACGTTTGATTTTATGGTATCCCCGAGGGAATAAGTCTTGATAATCCCGTAGTAGCTCAATGATTTTTTCCACTTTGAGTCGAACAATAGTCTCTAATTATGGTCTCTTTAGGCTCAAAGATCGATCCAAATTTCAATTTCTTTGTCTTCATCGGTTCATGATAGGTGTGTTTTGTCTTATTTGTACTATCCAACACCTCACACCTACCTATTGAATGTTATACATCCAAATTTTCTAATTCTTCATCATCCACTAAGTAGACCAAGTTTCCTTTTTATTTCTAAAGGAAAGCATGCTTAAGTATTGTGGCATCTATCTCTGTTTCTCTAGAAAACTATGCTCTTGAGTCTCCCTCATCAAATAACTCTTGAATGAGTTCTTCTACCTTGGCACTATCTCCTATAATTAAGTGCTTTATAACATTTAATGAGTCCTCTACCGAGGTTTAGTAGAGAAGAAGTCAAACATCTAGGTCATTACTATAATTAAATCCTATCAATCTCTAGTCTCTCTATGGATTTCCGCATATACATACCAAACATGCACACAACCTTCTAAAGTGGAATAAAATTTGTGCACTAAGAGTGAAGCTAGTGAAGCTTCCCCCCTCTGTCCAGAGTCTCTCACATTGCTGAACGTGGTGTTGAACAGGTTGATTACCATGATAAGTGTAAATTTGAGTAGGTGCATTGCTCCTAAAGAACCTAGTAGCAAGAGCAATCCTAATTTCATTCCATCCTATAAAATTATCCTTGTGAACCACCCACTAGCGCATTGTTGTCTGCATAGGGTATATGCTAGCATATTCCATCTCTCTAAATCATCTATCCATTGTTCCTCCATGGTGCGTAGAAATACCGTAGGATCTCCTTCTCTAGTGTAACGAGGTACCGAGTTGTTACCTATTCTCCTGATACACCATGATCTATTTTCCTTAGCAAATATACTCTTTACTTCATTCCCTACCAACTCATAAGTGCCATGATCCCAATTATCACTACCAACACTTGTAGTATCGCTAAGCAGATCGTGTGCATCTTCCCATTGGATAATTCCTTCTTTAGATGGATCAAGCACCTCCGGTTCCTGGACAACGCGTACATAAATCCTATCCAGGTATTCCTCACTAAAAGGTTTAACATAGGGCACATATTTTCCATCTGTTAAAGGGATAATAACTCTTTCCTCCTTGTTTTCAAAGCTGATATAACCCTTGTTGAACCAAAGATTAGCATTATTTGCATAACACCAAGGATGCACTAGTAGAGGTGGGAAGCTATTTGCCTCTGCCAGCCCTAAAAACACAAAATATCTAGTGAACTTGGCTCCCTGTATGGTAATGGATGCATATTTTAAGACTACGATGGGAGTGGCCTTAGTCTGGTTAGCCATGAACAATAAATTTGAGGATGACTGCAATGGAGGTCTCCCCATTTGTACCCATGTATCTAAAGAAAGAACATTGACTTTCATGCTTATATCAATCAATATATTACTCAAAAGCCACCCATCCACAACAACATTCAAACTGATTTCCTTGTCATAATGTATGGTATGAGGGGAAAGATTTACATACAGGATCTACCATCCAGTCTCAATACTTACGTGCGGAGTGTTTCCCTTTAACCAATTCCCTAATAGTGGAATGATATTCTCCTGGCACAACATCTTGCACACTTCTTTCAAGTCATCCATATTATATTGGACCATTTCGATGCTTTCTTTTGCTCCATCTTCCGTGATTTCTCCTTTAAATACTATATTTCACCTTGAAGATTTCTGAGTACCTCCATGGTTTCTGATAAACCTCCTTCTGATGGGCAGGATCTGGGTACCGTGCATGTAAAACCTCCTCCTTAGTGATGGTAGGATTCTGTTGTAATGCTTCTTTGGTGCGTTCCACTTCAGCGTGGGTAGTGATATTTACAGAAAATGCCTTGGATTTTGGTTCCAATTTGGGCATCCACTGATTTTCCATAGTGTGATGTATCCTAACCATCCCTGTGCCTTTATTTTCTTGTTTATGTTGCTTACTAAGATGCTCATACAAGTCTGGGAATTCCTCATAACTATGATTCTTTCCACAGAAAGAACATGTAATATTATGAGGACATTCACGCCTGTAGTGGTCAGGAGATCCATATGTATAACATGTTCCACAAGGAAACTCACCTCATCCACCACCACGGCCTCATCCTTCGAATCCACCATGGTATCCTCAACCTTTACCAAAACCTCCTTCAAAACACCCATCATTTCATTCATAGCGTGCTTGATTGTGATATCGATCCTGATGCTCATTCTTTCCTTTAGAGTTATCTAATACTCCTGTTTGTCATACACCGATATCTATAGCATCATGAATCGACCAATCAGCTAGCAGTCTTCTATGTCTCGAGTCGAGGACCTACAAATTTTGGTAGCATGAGACGTTCTTCCTTATTGTGTGTTGTAATAATGGGAAGTGGCTAACATCATGGTTTAAATGACATATCTCACAGTCCAACAACAATGAGCGTACTGATCTATGGGGACAACTATCCTTTGTATGACCTTCCACTTCACAATTTGTGCACCAAATCCCCATGCACATCTCATGTGCTAAATTTTTCGATAGTTTCTCCAACTGCTTCACCATAGTTGTGATATGTGCTTCTAAAATGGGCTCACCCTAATGTCTATACTTCCAACTGCCTCAACACGTAAAGTTGCTTCAAGTGCTTTTCGTGGGCCGGTATATGTCTTATGTGATAGTGCCATTCTAAAAGGTGTAATTAAACCTCCATCAAACCATTGCACATGTTGGCTTGCATGAATATCATAAGAAAGCTTAGATAACATCATTTTGAAATGATCATCACACTGTAAAACTCTCAGTAGTTCCTTGGTTAATATCCTTGAGTGCACTTATACTCTTCTGATCAAACTCAAGGATGTAAAACTCTTTAAGGAAATCATATTTTAAAGCTGCATAGTCTACACAAGTCTGATTAGGGTCAAAATTTATGTACCAATTTGTGTGCGTGCCCTTGTAATGTAGTGGAAAATTGACTTGCCTTGTGCTCAAAAGCCATGATTCCTTTTACGTACCACAGTATTTCACACATGTGCACGTGTTCAACAACATCTTCTATGCCCCTATACTCTAGAAGACAAAGAGACATCTCCATGTAAATATTATGGGGTTGGTGCGGACCTTGCCCACCTGATCTAGAACCTCCTGTGTTTCCTCTACCTCTAGAACCACCAGATCCACCAAAACTAGAACCACCTATACCTCCTGATCCTGAACCTATAGCCAGAGTCAGACCAAAAGATGTACTTCCTTGTATCCCAATAATAGTACTGAACTGCACCCTATAGTCTGCGAAGTGTTACTACTACCAAAAGAGAGTCTGAAATTCTATGTACCCAGATTCTATGCATTAGATACACTTGAAAAGCTACCCCCAAACACCAATGAAGAAGTTTACGGTGTCATCGATGTGCTTGTTATATGACTTACTCCTGTTCTTCCACTACCTAAATTAGCTTGTTGACTATTTTTCGTACTAGATACTGGAAGACCAAGTGCAAGGGAAAGGTTTCTAGGTAGAATTAGATGTGCACTTGCGGCCCAGGTCGTCTCCACTGGCATTCTTCTATGTGAGGCCAAAGGGGGTTCCCTGTCATGCTTACCCAAATGGGGGAGTTTATGATGTTCTAGTTCCATATATTCTACGTGAACCTCAAATATTTTGTGAGCCATATCTCTCCATAAATGCCATTCACTCTGTAACATCCCACTACTTCTTTATCTCCCTCTCATGCACCTCATTATACTTAATCTACCTTTCCTCTCTCTACCTTTCTGTCGCTAGGTCGAGCATATTTGACCAAACCTGCTCCTGCCCCTGCGCATGGTGGGCTTTAGTTAGCCATTGGTTTGCCTTCCAAGTTTAGGGTTACCATCAAGATCTTGATCTCTAGTAGAATGCCATACAATTAAGTTCCCTAGGATATCGTAAAATTTTTAATTATGCTACCTCGGGAAAGAATAGTGTTGAAATTGAGTACTCCGAATATAGTGCATTCGAACACTATGAAACCAAGTATCCATTGTGCGTGTCCAAATCAGATCAACATCATAGAGGGCCTAAAATTCTTCCTACGTCCAAACAAGTGCATGATACCTCCAATTCCTTTTAGACGCATAAGTAATCAACCACTCATATAGCTCTACTAGAAAAATAACAAAGAATCTCTCATACAAACTATCATACAGATTCTGTTCCACCCATACGCGTGTGTTAAACTCAGATCCAGTGTTGAACCTCGTGTGTACTCTTCTTCTAGATCATGTATCCACTCCTCAACACTTGCTAGGGTCAACTGGTATGTCTTCATCGTGAACCATCCTAAAAACAACTGAAAAAGAGGTCCCGACAATGGAACCAATGATGTAACCTAGAATTTACTAATAAAATCCCAGGCGTGTTGGTACATCACTCAGCCTAGACTAAGCACTCACCCAAAGTGCGAAAAGGTACCAATCCACTATTTAGGGTTTGCTGCTACAACATGTTAGCATGATGAAGACTTAATGCATTCAGATCCATAATTAATATATCATTCTACAGTGCATGTTCAGATCTAGTTCTAAAGAGTAATGGATTTAAATGATAACCATGATGAAATCAGGCATACAAGAACCAATTATACTTAGGATTAACACTCTGATTTAGCTAATACATGTCATTATATTAAACATGATGAATACACGAATATTATTATTACAATATATTATACCATAGATTATGCGCATCATATTTGGCAAGCATAACTTCACAAGAACTCGGTTCTCACACACTCTTACTCTATGCGAGTCATTACATATTTATAAAGGTAGGGTCTTTCTCTTCTTGCTTGCATAACTCCAAAAATAGGTTGCATGCTGAAAATAGCCATGCACCTTTACAATCATAGCCACACATGCAAGTGCACTAACAATAGACCTCTTCTAGTTAACTGGTAGTAGCAATTCTATTCTTATCTTGCACCCATACAAAGTGCTTAGTAGTGTTCTTCCAAAATAGTCGATGCGTGTCGTGCAAGTCTTTACCGTCTTTACTGTGTTTATGTGCTCGGCATGCTATCTCAAAAATAGCCCATACATGTGAAAATGGCTAAGTCCTGAATCTACCCTTATCTTTCACGTGCGTGTCCTTCCCTATCCTTCTACACCTTTAATTGCACCCTGTTCTCTCACGCAAACCTCTTATGTGCCTTCTGCTAAGTATTCTACTTTCATCCACTCAACAATATGTTATATCTTTCTTGTTAATGCTATATTCATTTGATCTTGATCCTTTGATAAAGATTTAAATTTCATTAAATAATTTGGTGAACATGTCTTTACATTCCCATTATCAGATCTATCTTTCATGTCCATTACCCATAGTGGTCACCTTGGTATCCCATAACATATTGAGCCCCTCCCACCAATACGGGGCATCCACTAGCCCTATTCCAATTTCCACACCTCCCACTCATATTTCTTCTCTTCACATTTCCCATATCCAACCCAACACTTCTTTAGGCACACATACCTTAGAATCGTTGTATCATGATTTACAAACTCAAATTTGTCAATTACAACATGCATCTTCTTCTTCCTCTCTATCTCTTGATTCTCACTTATTCTACATATTCCTCCTACCTAGTGTATTCTTATCCACTCCCCTCAATATTGCCTCACTTAATTTTCCTCTCCTTTATGGTCATGGAGTTCTCAAAGATAACCTTCAATAATTTCATGTTGCATGCTTGATTATGCTTGTGATGACACACTTTTGACCAAGTTGTTTCTATGAGCTAACAGGAGTTTACCTTGCGATGGTTTTATGAATTTCCTTTACACTCCATTTGATATTTTACTCTAGAAAATATTTTTTTGGATCACTTTTCTATTAATATTAGAATAGAAATATCATATGCAAAAAGGGACAAAATGAGACAAGGCATTAATGAACACCTTAATGACTATGTTTTGCATTACAAGACCAATCTTTCTATAATGAATTTTTTTTGGTTGAATCTGAATTACAAGACCTTTTTATCCAAATACTATTACCTTCTTTGCAAGAGTGTGTGATCTTTCACTCTTTTAAACATTTTGATTACCTATGTCATACTCGAAAAAGCATGAAATCAAGTTACTCTCTTTAGGATAACTTATTTACGATGTTAATAATTTTTATTCATCTCCTAACAAGTTGCTAAGAAACTCTACCTTCAAGGGCAAGGATAATGAATCTAAGCCTATTTTCAATGTTATATCTCAACCTACGAAGCTCCAATTGTAACCTTCATGCCACATTTTTACTAAATTTCTATATCCACCACATATGTTGTTGCCTCAACTCCTAGAAAGAAATCTAATTTCTCTTCTGACTCCTCTTGAGTATGATCCTAATAGGCCTCATGGTAATAAAATTAATGAAAATGCATAGTGTGATTACCATAGATGCAATGGTGATTCTATTGACAAGTGTTTCAATCTTAGACATCTAATCCAAGATCTAATTGACAATCATGACATTGAGTTGCTTGAATCTACTATTTATATTCTTAAATCTACTAATGACAATGGAAAACTTAAAATCTTTAATGATCCTCTACCTAAGCACAAAAATCATCTCTTGAATCCTCTTTGAATCATGTTTATCATGTTGTTCCTTCTCCTCCTCCAAATCATCCTCTTGGATTTCTTGTTGGTACTACTAATCTTCCTTCACCTATCATTACTTTTATTGATGTTGATTTTCATGCCTCTTTTTCATCACATATGTTACACATTAATTCTTCTATTTATCCTCATGTTATTAGCAATGTTATGGTGCATTGTACTTATAGGAACAATGGAATTTCCCAATATTTCTTGAAAGCTATCAAATTTCCATTATATCATATGACCCATAGGTATCCTACTTCTCATGGGCATGTTACTCTTCCTGTCACTATTGGGCCTAACACTATCTCTATGCCATTCACTATTGGATGATCTACCATTACACATTGTGAAAGGGTCTTAGTAATCCCTTGGATTTGGGCTGTTAAATTTGTACCATCCATAGTCCACTTTTATCTTAAGTTTGTACATGACCATCACATTATCACTATTTGAGGAATCCCACCACATACTCCTTTATCATTGGATCTTATCATTGTTACACCTTTAGTTACTTCTATCAATAGTGCACCTACTCATATATATCCTCATGATGGCCCCATGGATTTGACACATGCTACTCCTAATACTAATTTTACACATACACTTAAATATGCTCCACTGTGGATTCTTATTCTCACTCACGACATATACATTATTCTCATATTCCTCATTATGGGTATATGTCTTAAGTTCTATCATTGTAACATCTACTACTATGTTCCTATTTTAAGCTATATACATTGTGACATAGTATATATTTTTATAACATGTTAATGGGTGTTGTATATGTAGCATTTATCTTGTAGGCCTACTTCCAACCATAGTTATATGATTTTCTTATAACTTTTTAATGTTTGTATCTTGATTCTCATTGTTTGCAGGTTATTCCCTATGCTTGATTTCATGTTATAATTATATATCCTTGAAGGCTTCAAGAGTCTTACGACATCATGATTGGTGTCCCATGTATTTAACCAGCTACTCATTTATTTTCCATGTTACTGCATGTTTTGACTAGTTTGTATTACATTTTGGCATGTTTTCTTGTGAATCACACTTTTGGCTAGCCTTTCCCATTATTTTTCATGTTTCATGGTTCTTATCATGTGTATTATTTATTTCACCTATAGGGTTTTTATTTCATATGTGCACATTAGTTTCAACACTCCTTGTTTAGGCCGCAATCACCTTGGTTCATCTCACACACCCAAAACAAGTGGGGGAAATTATCAAGTGACTATTTTACCCTCTCAGCAATTTAGATACTACAAACATAATGAAACATAAAAAAATCAGGATATACATGACCTAATAAACATGTTTATAATCTTAATTGAGCCAAAATCGGTGTAGGGATAGAACAACCGATATAGATAGAAACGATGGGTGCTAGTTTCCTATCTAGGTGATTATGGCATAAGGGCATAAACATATACATTAAAATATTATAAAGTTTCTAGTGATGGTATTTTCCAATTTATAGAAGCTCATACTCAGTTACATGTTACTATTAGGAAGAACAAGAAAAAAATTAGTGGAAAGTTACAAACTTTAGGAAATGGAACTAATTACTCTACGTTCTCGGTGACTAGTTACTATTGGTTATGTGAACATATGTAGTGGCACATATCTTTGGGGAAGTATTAACAGTTGGAGTGAAAACCCTATGAGCTCCCAATACTCTTCCCTTGGTGACATGATGCCTAAATCCTTAGTTTGGTGACAAGATGCTCAAATCCTTAGTTTAGCAATAGGAAACTCAAATCCCCACTTTGGTGATAGGACACTTAAATCCTTAGTTTGGTGATAGGATTCCTAAATAATCATCACTATTCTAGCCATCTCTAAGGTAACCGACATACACAAACAATTATATCTCTTCTCTCATGACACATATGTGTAATCTATCCTTGATTCACTTATTTTTCAATAAGAATTTCTATTTTCACATTCACTAAGTTAAAGTTCAATATCATTTATTATAAGAATTGACTACACTTATGTTATTCAATAGATCCAACCTTACTCCAATAAAAGGGAAACACAAAAATGGAACAAGGAATAATCTCAAACACAAGACACTCCAAAAAAGGCAATATCCAAGGAACAAATGCAAGAATAATTTCTACTATGCATACAAGGTCACCCATAGGATCCTTATCCTTTTCTAGATTCCATAATACATATTATATAATCCCCATTCAACACGAAATCAAACACAATCCTCATTTTGTGCATTATCGGTTACTGACCCCCTTCGACTCTCCACAAGTTACGCTCTTCTAATCTACTATATGCTACAAAATATTTATTCACCAGCATAAAGTGGGGGAAAATATAGTCATGAAATCATGGAATCTTATTACTTACATCATGCCTCTAAGTATGTTATTATATGCATGATTCCTAAGTAAGAAAACTAGACATTAACAACACTTACTTTGTTTTTATCCCTCTTCATACTCTTGAACTTTTATTTTCTCAAATAGTCACTTTACCTTTGGACATTGAAAAACACATGACATATTTTCAATTATATCCCCAAACATCTCATACAATACCACCAATTAGGGACATGAGCACTCGTCGCTAATGTCCCCTTTAGGCCCTTCTATCCCTTTCCCTCTCTTTTTAAATTTGGATTGCCACATCATTTGGTATCTTTTCTAATATCTCTTTTATCACTTTGGAAATTTTTGGTTGTTAATGTTGAAATTCAAACAAAGGAGTCATATATATAGGACTTACTCACTATTATTAAGGGCTAGGTAATTAGGGCTAATACTTACTATTTACTACTTGGGTAAAGAGAAATATTCAATTACTACATTTGGGATACATTATTCACTTTGTAGACACTAAATCACACACTTTGGGTATTATTTATTTTCGGTCTCATGCTACTATTCATATGGTTTTTGAGTGAAGAAAGTACTAATTAACCCATGTCTTTTGGCCATTTTCCTTTTCTTGTTGTCGTCATTCCCGATCTTTACCACACACTTTACTAGTCTTTTTGTCATTACGTGTTATTTTACACCTTCTTTGGGGTGCCCATGGGAACCCTAGTCCCGATCAGTGCCTTGATCCTTTTTACACTCTACTTCCATATTTTGGGAACTATCTAGCCATTTGAGCTTTCTATATTTTTATGGTTAACCTTTTTGGGGTTAATTACGAAATTATAAAAGATAACCATATGTGTGTGTGTGTGTGTGTGTGTGTGTGTGTGTGTGTGTGTGTGTGTGTGTGTGTGTGTGTGTGTGTGTGTGTGTGTGTGTATGTATGTATATATATATACACATACATACATATATACCTATACATACATACATATATACATATACATATATACACACACACACACACACACACACACACACACACACACACACACACACACACACACACACACACACACACACACACACACACATAAAGTTATGATACCATGATGAGGGACTAAGCACTAGTCACTACTTTCATCCACCTAGAGTTACATCCATCTAAGGCATCTAAAGCTCATTTTAATCCATCTATCTCTATCACAAGGGACAAGGCTGGTTCATCTACATCACACATAATAGGAGGGAAGTTTATTCTATTCCATCCACCATTTATTACATTTTCTACACATTTATAGCTCCTTACTTCATAAAGTGTGATTTTCACAAGAGCACCTAGCCATGCACACACACACACACACACACACACACACACACACACACAAACACACACTTAGAACTACATTTGGGTCTGTAGTGTAGTGCAACACTAAGTTAGTAAGTCCACCATTGTGGCCACTGATGACCGTCCAACCCCTTCATTTGCATTTTTCTTTTTAGGATTTGATGTTTGTTTTGGGGTTTTTAGGTCTATTCTTCATCATTGATCATCAACAACATCCGACACAAAGTCAACAAGTTATACACGATAGATAGTGAGGGCTTTGCATCATCATAAAACCTTGCAAAGCTTATTTTGGACCTCTTGCATAGACCGGGGGTGCCCAGAACTCATACTAGGGCACCCACAGGCACCCTAATCCTCCCATAAGCACCTAAGTCCACTTAGATTTCTCGGATCTACATCTTCTAGAAATTGGCACAATTTTTTCCTCTTATTTCTCCAACCATCTCTGCAACACAATCTAACAAGCTCGTCAAATCATCTAAGCTCCTCTTATTAGTTAGGGTTTCATACTTTCATTTACTTGGTTGCTTGGGTCATTTTCCTTATTTATTTTATCTTTCATTTATTGTTGTACTTCTTAGATTAACTATATACAAAATCACATTTTAGTTAATCATTCACTATATATGAGGGTTAATTCCATCTCACAAATTCATCTCGGGAAAAGTAGTTATATCCCACTATCTCAATGCAATTGACATAAGGGAACCCTATCTTTAAGGGACACAATTAAATCACACACACACACTAGAACTACAAAGATTCTAAAATGTAGTGTAATGCTTAGTAACAATCACATTGGGGATACTTTGCTGAAGTCAATCTGACTCAAGCATATGCATTATTTATTTCATCTAATGTTTGTTTGAGCCCTGTTCAGGTAGCTAGGGTTTGTTTTGTAGGAAAAGGTACAAGACAAAAACCCTACAACAGATTTTATGTGATAAATAGTGAAAGGAAGAAGACATTGACATACCCTGAAAAGAGAAAAAAAGAGCACTGTCATGACACTAGCACCTAGGGCAGCCTTATCCCCATTTGGGTTGTTATGTCTATAGAATTTATAGACTCGAGTTTCCCAAACAAAGTCCGAATAGTCTAGATCTAGCCTTCTCATCCTGTTTCTAAGCCCATAATCAGTCCAAATTTCCTTATATAAGATAATTCACGCTTATCTCCTATCTTACACTCTTGTTTGTACTTTGCATGCTACATTTTTGTGATTGCTATATTAATTTGATCTTAGTCCTTTGATAAAGATTTAAATTTCATTAAATCGCTAATCCAAGCTAGGAAAATATTCCCTAGACCTCCAATGCCTCTTTTTCTTAAGCCTTCACCTAATCACCCCACTTTGGTAGCTATTCATGGAGTAATCATTTAATTCACTTTGTTTATTACCCCTTCCAATGAACTACATCAAGTTAAATCCCTACTATTAAGATTTGGAAATAGGTTTGTGATCCTAAAGAGGAAAAAATCCCAACATAATAAACCTTATCAACCTTCAATCAAGTGTATCATCCTAATCGAAACCTTATCAAGGTAATTCCAGGGGACAAGCCATATAAGCTATGTTAGGCCTTTGAACACTCAACATACTATTATTGTAAGATCTTCCAAAGCCATCATTCTAGCTCAAAAAATTTTATACAAGACTATGAATGATGTTACCCATGAGTATATAAGAGAAAATACAAAATAACAAAAGAAAACAAATGCAATGTGTAAACTTGATTCTTCCTTCATATCTCCTTGTAACCTCAGATGAGATTGGTTGAAGCTTGGAATGAAGCACCAAGATTTTGAAACTCTATGATCAAATGGATGTGGCTACTCTAAAATTATTTCAAATGGAAGTCAATTTGAAATACAAGCAATGCAAGTGAATGATTGGATTGATTGATAGATTCTTAATCTATTGGACAACATGACAGATTGTAAAATTGAATGAAAATTTGACATAATAACAATGCAAATTCTCAAGCTTCCAAATATGATTAATGGAGATGAATGAGTGTTTATTTATAGCTAAGGGAAGAGAATCTTATATCCTTTATTTACTTGATTGATTTTTTGATCTATGACTGACTAAAGCATGACTGGAATGATTTGTCTGAGTTTCCAATTTGATTGGCAAGATAAATTGTTATTTTGAGCTTGATTGGGTGAGTTGTCATTGAGTTTGGAAAAGGTGGCATATCTTTTGAATATTTAAAGGTTTTCTTTAAATAAATATTTCATGTCTTTTGTTTTACTCACCCAAAAAGTGACGTGAGTTTTATCTTGGAGAGAATTTTTTTAATTTGGAAAGTCGTGACTCAAGGGATATGTTTTAGTTAACTCAAATCTATGATTTGGTTTAATTTAACTTTTCCTCTTGAATACAATTAATGATTTTTAGCCTTACTTATAATTTTATTTGCTTTATCCAACTTGAGATGTCACTCGGTGATGTGGAAGTGAGATGGCTCATGAAGGATTTGGAGATCATGCAGAGGATGTAGATCCAAAGCATCTGAAAATCCCCATTTGGGAAAGAATGGCAGATAACCCTCCTTGGCTTTGGATGAACACACATTGGGAGAGAGATTTTAGACCATGGACACACATCTAAACCTACCTAGTGACCTAGCCTTCACGCTTGGTTTTACAAATTCTACAATAGTTAACAGTAAGTTAGTGTGAATAGTAGAGTTATAGTAGATAGAGTCAATTTGTATTCAATTTCAGTAGTTAATCAGGTTGTGTATTCATATATGGTGATGTAATCATCGTATATGTTATTTAGAGGTTCATTTGAAGGTATCTTTTTTGGCATGTAAACGACACATAATGCATGCACATAGAACATTGGTATAACATCTGGAAGTAACACAACTTCGCAGACTATGGGAGTCCAGTTTAGCACAACTGTTGGAACACAAGGTAGTACATCCTTTGGTTCATTACCTACTTCAAGAGGAGGATCAGGAGGGTTAGGTGGCTTGGGCACTAGAGGATCTGGTGGATCTAGAGGCGGTGGAAACACAAGAAGAAATACGAGCTCGGGTGCGGTGGGCACGGTCCACACCAACCTCAACAAATTTATATGGAGATGTCCCTTCATCTTCTAGAGTATATAAGAATTGAAGATGTAGCTGAGCATATGCATTTGTGTGAAATATTGTGGCACACCAAGAGGATTAAAGATCCAAAGCACAAAGTAAGTCAGTTTGTAACTACTTTGAAGGGGTGTGCACAAAGTTGGTATAGAAAGTTTGATCCTGATCATAATTTTATGGATTATATAGCACTACGACATGCCTTCTAAAAAGAATTTTATATCCCTGAGTTTGAGAAGAAAATCATAAGCACGCTTAAAGATATTAGGAAGGGTACTATTGAGAGTGTTCGGGAATATAATGCTTAGTTTAAGACCCTTTTGTGTAAGTTATATTATGACATCCACATGAGTCAGCATGCATAGTGGCTCATAGGAGGACTGGTCATGCCTTTTAGAAGAGATATTTCACATAAGACCTTTACAGATCCACATGAGGAAATTGAAGCAAATATACGCATTAAGGCGGTAGGAAGTGTAGACACAGGAGTGAGCCCATTTTTGGAAGCTCAGATTGCAGTAATGGAAAATTAGTTGGAGAAATTATCTGCTAATTCAGTACATGAGACGTGCAGTGGAATTTGGTGTACAAACTATGAAGTAGAGGGGCATACTAAGGATAGTTGTCCCCGTAAATCAGTTTTCTCATTGTTACTGGATTATGAGATATGTCATTTAGACCAAATTTCAAGTTAATGCCCATTGTTACAACGCACGATAAGAAATAGTGTCTTGTTATCGCAATATTTTGCAGGTCTTCCACTCATGATACTAAAGATTGCAGGTTAATTGATCAAATTCATGATGTCATTGATGTTGGGGTGCATCAAACATGTGTTGCTAATAACTCTAAGGATAAAGGTGAACATCATGACTATGATCAAAATGAGGGGCATTCTAATAGTGGCCATGGTAGAGGTCGAGGATACCGTGGAGGATTAAGAGGCCAAGGTCATGGGGGTGGAAGGAATGATTTCCCTTGTGGAAATTTTTATACATGTAGATATCCTAACCATTACAGACGTGAGTGTCCACAGAACATTGCCTGTTATTTTTGTGGAAAGAACCATAAGTATGAAGAGTGCCTAGAATTATATGAACATTTGAGTAAGCAGCATAAGAAGGAAAACAAGGGCATGGGGATGGTTAGAGTACAATGCACGGTAGAGGACCAGTGGATTACGAAGGTAACGTGGACCTGAGTTGGTTCTGTGAAAATTACTACATGCACTAAGGTTGCGCATTCCAAAGAGCTTATTCAACAGAAGCATATGATTACTAAGGAGGAAGTATTACATGTGAAGTATCTAGACCCTATGCATCAAAAGTATTTTTATCAAGATACCATGGAGGTAATTCAAAAATTTAGAGGGTGAAATACATTGTTTGAAGAAACAAATCGTGGAAGTTAGAACAAAATAAAGCAGTTGAGCTCCATCAGATAGATGTTAATGATTTGAAGGAGGTTTGCAAGATGTTGTGCTAAGAGAACATTATTCCATTATTAGAAAACCGGTTGAAGGGAAACACTCCACATACTGGGACTGAACATGAGAGACAATGTTTGCATGTTAATATTCCTCCAAATAGTTTTGATTATGGTAAGGAGATTACTCTAAATGTCATTGTTGATGGTTGGCTTTTGAGTAACATTTTGATTAACACAATCGCGGAAGTGAATTTAATCACTTTGGATGCATGGGTTCATATGGGTATACCTCTATTAAAACTAGCTTCTAATGTGTTGTTTATGGTGAACTGGATGAAGGCCATGCCAATTAGAGTTTTAAAAGATGCATCCATACTATTTAGAGGGTGAGCTTTACTGGGGATTTTGAGGTCTTAGTGCTTGTGGAAGCAAATAATTTTCCTAGATTACTTGGGTGCCCTTGGTGTTATGCAAACAATGCTAACTTGCATTTCAACAAGGGGTATATCATTTTTGAAAACAAGGAGGAACACATTATTATTCCTTTGATAGACGAGAAATATGCACCTTATGTGGAGCCCTTAAGTGAAGAATACTTGAACAAAATTTATGTGCACACCATTCGAGATCTAGAAGTTCTTGAGCCATCAAAGGAAGGAGTTCTCCAATGGGATGATGCATAGTCCATGAGCGATACTAAAAGTGTTGCATGTGAAAATTGGGCACATGACACTTATGAAATGGTTGGGTGTGAAGTATGAAGTATAGTTGTGCATGTTATTAATCCATGCAGATCGGGTATTTCGGTAGTGACCCAGTACTAAGGTACACTGGTGAAGAGAAGCCAAAAGTATTTATGTTTGCTATGGAATTTTAGTGGTAATGTTAGGTGGAAAGAAGGAATATGCTATTTTATAATATATGTCGATGACAACGCGTTGGTGGATGGTTCACAGAGATAATATTTTGGAGTGGAGAGAAGTGAGGATTGCTTTATCTGCTAGATTTTTAAGGAGAAATGTGCCTACTCATATCTGTGCATTTCATGGTAATGATCTTGTTCAGCACCACGTTCAGTAGTGTGAGAGACTCTGGATAGAGGGGAAGGAATCTTTACCACCTTCGTTGTGGGTGTAAAAGATTTATTTCACCTTGTGAGGTTACACGTGCACATGGTATATCTATGCAGAGTTGAATAGAGAGACTAGAAATTGGCAAGAACTTATTGCATGTATGATTCATACCTTTGACTATTTTTCCACTAAACCTCTAGTGAATGAGGCATTACAGGTTATGAAGCACTTAACTATGGGAGATAGTGTAAAGGTTGAGGAGCTCCTTTAGGAGTTGTTAGGAGAGTCATACTTGGGGATGAATTTTGAGGAGGAAGAAATCGATGTTAAACGGTTTGGGTGCGCCTTCCTAGAAAGAGAAAAGTGTAAGATGGTATACATACTTGCTGATGAAGAGGTTGAAAACTTGGATATTGAGCACATAAAGGGTACAAGTGAGGTTTTTGATAGTGTAGATGAGAAGGCATGCATGTACCATGTGCCTATGAAGACCAAGAAAGTAAACATTGGAATGGATGTTAAACCTAAGGAGGCCATCATTAGATACTATTGGTTTTACTCTGAAGTTTCTAAGATAATTGAGTTGTTGCGCAACTTCCAGGATTTGTTCCCTAGGGGCTATCATGAGTTGAAAGGAGTACATGAATATTTGTGCGAGATGAGAATCAAGCTGAAGGAAGGTGTGCACCTAGTTCATAAGATGCCTTATAGGATAAATCCAATCTTGTGCATCAAGGTGAAAAAGAAATTGAAAAATATGTTAATTTTTGAGATCATTGTGCCCATCGAGGAGTCAGAATGGGTGAACCCTATGGTGATCAGCATAAAGAAAAATGGGAGAATCAAAATTTGTGTGCATTACATGGAGTTAAATGTTGCATGTGTAATTGATCCCTTTCCCACATCGATTACCAAGGAAATATTGGAGGCGTTATAGGGTGCAAAATATACTCCTTCACTGATGGATTTTTAGGGTATCATCAGGTAAGGATAGCAAAATACATGCAAGAGAAGAAAACTTTCACCACTGAATGGGGAATTTTTGCATACACGGTTATTCCTTTTGGACTAAAGAATTCACTTAGAGCCTTTTCAGCAATAGTGGTGCAAGCGTTTCAATATTTTATTCACAAGTTCTTACGGGTATATCTCGGATGATTGGACATTCTATGGGCTGTAAAGGATTCTTGTTGTGATAATTTGAGATGGATGTTTGAGAGGTGCTAGTAGTTGAGCATCTTTTTAAATATTAATAAGTTTAGGTTTTCCACACCCTTTGGAATTTTTCTAGGACACATAATCTATAAAGAGGGCTTGTTAGTGGATCCTACTAAGGTTGTTGTGATTTTGGGCTTAGAAGAACTAGCTAGTCAAAGCAAGGTGCATAGATTCTTGAGGCACACAGGATATTATAAGAATTTTATTAAAGGTTATGCCAAGATCATTGTGCCCCTAGAGGAATTTCTAAAGGAAAAGGTAATTTTTATTGGAATGAGGCACAACAGCACATGTTTGAGACTCTGAAAGAAAGGCTTACTACAACGCCTATTTTGCACTTTCCTTCATGGTCCAAACCTTTTCACATTCATGTAGATGCATATGGCATGGCCATAGGCATGGTACTAGCCCATCCTAGAGAAGGATTGTTGATCATCCTATTTTATTTGTAATAATAAAGTTGACTTTAGCAGAACAAAATTATACAACTACAAAGTGTGAGGCATTGTCTATGATCTATGCGCTCCATAAGTTTCGAAAGTATTTTCTCTCTACACCTTTCATCTTTTATACAGACCACATGACATTGAAGTATTTGGTGAACAAACCCATTTTACAGGGGCACATATGCCATTGGGTTCTGTTATTTCAGGAGTTTAACTTTACTGTGGTGGTTAAGCCGGGTAAGAGAAATTTTGGTCTAGACCATTTATCAAGGATTCAATCAAGAGAGAACGTGACAAAGTATTGAGGCTACAATGATAGATGTAAAAAAAATTAGGTTAAACTGTATGCCCTTAGACTTAGAGGATATTGTTGTTATCTTTTTACGAACAGGTGTGGTGCCTGAAGGAATGAAGGCCTTGGAGAAGAAACAACTTGTCATTCGCATTGCACTTTATATGTTGATCAGTGGAGACTTATACAAGTTAGGCCATGATGAATTTTTGCGTTAGTGTGTACTTGAGCATGAGAGTGAAGCAATTATGGAGGAGGCTCATGGTAGTATTGTAGGTGGACACTATTTAGGGGATGTAAGCTGCGTGCAAGATCTCTACTAGCTGGTCTATGGTGAGAAACATTATATAAGTATTGCAAAGAGTATTGCAAGGCATGTGACCATTTTCAGTGCCTTGGAAATCCTAGGCATATAGATGAGATGCCTTTGAGGCCTATTGCTAGTGCATAACCTTTTGAGAAGTGGGCAATTGACTTTGTGGGTTCTATCTCCCAAGCCTCGCGTAGGACATGATCATGCTATATTATAACTTTTACAGATTTTCTTACACATTGGGAAGAGGCACTTTGCGCCTACAAAGGATTGCATAGTAGCTATGAAAACAAGGTTTATTTGGGAAAATATTATCAGCAGGTATGAATTCCCTTTAAGTTTAACAAGTGATATGGGTACTCATTTCCTTAATGAGACTATCAAGATATTACTAAATTAATTTATGGTTGCACACCATAGAACAACACCCTATCATCCTAAGGAAAATGGAACTACTGAGGCCTTCAATGAGATATTGAGCCATATGTTAAAACAAATTATGATATTGGAAGGATATATTCGGATGATAAAGTCTCTATGGTACTTTGGGCATATAGTACAACCTACAAGAGGATGAATAAAGCAACACCCTTTAAATTGGTGTTCAATGCAAAGGCATTTCTACCCATGGAATTCATGTTACCTTCTTTGCAAATTGTGCGCACAAGAGGTTTAGATGATGAGAAAGTAGTTGAATAACGTATTGATAAAATCATGCAATTGGATGAGATGTGCGTCATAGCGTGTTGGAGTTAGAAGAAAGAAAAATCCAAGAAAAAATCATGGCATGATAGGCACATCAAGGATAAGAATCTTGAGGTTAGACAGATGGTACTTATTTATGATTCAACGTTTTTGTGCCACCATGGAAAGCTTAAGGTGCATTGGTTGCGACCGTATGTTATCACTTATATACTTGATTCAAGCACTTGTCATTTAGAGGCATTGGATGGAACACGATTTCCCAATTACTTCAATGGGAATAGGTTAAAGCCCTACTATAAATAAGTCTTTTTGGTGTTTGTAATAAGGTAGTATTTCCACTTAGATTAGTTTTCCTTAATGCATTCACTTTATATGTGTTTCCTTTCATTGTTCTTTATGCTTTGTTAATTTAGTTTATTGTTTTGTGTAATAAGCGTGTTTACACGCAAAAGCTGATTACTATGTAAGTGTTTTCATGTGTAGAGGACCACACATACCCTTAGTGTGGGGTGGTTTATTTACAAGGTTCATTTCCAAGTTTGATTGTCATCTAAAGATGGGTATGCATATAGAAACTTTTTACGAGTGTTTTAGGAAAAGGCATAAATAGAAATTTTCTCATGATTAAAGACCACTTATGGATGGATGCATAGTGTAATGTGAGGTAGGTTGCAATAGTGGAAACTACTTAGAATAAGGTGTAGTGGAAAAGTACTTCAACACATGATGGTGCACGGAAGGAGGTATGTAGCCAAAAAGTAGAAGGCGCGCCATAAGGTTATGACTATGGTGTGGAGATGAGCAGCGCAAAAAATTTTCCAAAATGATGAATTAATTTTGGGACGATGGTAGGTGGAGAGAAATAAATGTGATAACTTTTTGAAAATCTATATAAGGATGTGATGTGAAGTCATTTTTACCTTTACATACAAGATATTTGAGTAAGTTGAAGGTGAGTGAGCTAGCAAGACAATTGTGAAGTGTGGAGAGCTACGAACCAGTTATATCTTGTCAAATTTTTGCACGGGATAGTCTTGCACTCCATTGGTGATGTGTTTGAGTGAAGCAGAGGCATGTGAGGAAGAGGATTGATAGATAGGGTTTGGTTTCGGGAAAGGGCATGTGGTTTCGAACTAGGGAACACATAGTTGGAGTAATAAAGATCAAGCTAGAGAAAACACATGCCTTTTTAGTTGATATGGCACCCAAAAGAGCACCTGGAGTTGGTACAAGAGGAAAGAAGAAAAAGGAAGTAGAAGTTGAGGTTGAAGATGCTCTCGAGAGCAAATTTTTTGAAATATAGTACCGGAAGGTGTTCTCATGGACCGCAATTAGGATTCACACATTCGTCATTGCGAGGCGGGGATTAAAACCACAAGAATAAGGATACCAAGGAAGAATTGGAGAAATTTCTTGTGGTGAAGACCTTGAAGAGAATAATAGATGACATGGTGGTCTATGACGATGCGGGTGAGAAATTATTGACCAAGGTAGGAGTTTTATAGTTGTATGAGCTCCCATATTTTGGAAAACTTGAAAATTTATACCAATGGCTCATGAGAAGAGTCCATGAGGACTTCTTTTATTTTTTTGGGCGTTGAATGAGGATCACCACGCCTTTGATTGGAAGTTTGATAGGGCTAAGGAGTATGTGTTTTGAGCTGAATAGTGACCTCACTGACAAGGAGGCCATATAAAATACAAAGAAATACCTTGGATACACTAAAGGATGGTATGGGATGGACATCCCTAAATTACATAAATATCTAGTCATTCAGGTAGCAACCCATCTCCTGACAAAGATAAACAATCAAGAGCGATGGTCTAAGGTAAACAAGGTTTGGCTTCATGTTGCACGGAATAAGGTAGAAGGTATTTTGTATAATATCAAATTTCATGTTGAAACAATTACTAAGGAAGCACAAGAAGGTGAAAATATCAGCTTTGGTGCTATACTTCTATCTTTAGTATTCGTTGAGATTATAGTGCCCGATTGGCTAAAAGACAATATGTGGTAGTTTTTCTTGATAATAAGTCCTTAGCAGAAAGGTTTTTCAATTATACTTTTGATGGATCAACAATTGGACCCTTCAAGTAAATGGTAGAAATGTGGTATGAGAATTTGCACATCGTGTTTGAAGAAGAGTGGAGGATACCCAAGGAGTTACCTTCAGTATTAGAAAAATAAGTAAGTTAGTTTGCAAGTATACCAACACTTTTGTATTGGGCGCTTCGGGACGAAGGATGGAAAATGGGGACCTTGGTGTAAGCTGCCATATGCCTTCATTGTGTGTTACTTCCAAGCATCTATACATAGGTTCACAAATGTGTGCCAGCTATTTTTCAATCTTTGATAAGGTAGATTGTGACTACCACACACTGAGGAAGTCTTACATTTATCCAGGTAAGAATTCTTATATTGAAAGGTTGATCTCAGATGATATGAACATGAAGGATGTATGTTTGGCCATTACAGAGTTGGGTACGGCTCTAGTATATATATACTTGAAGCCTAAATTATAAAATGGGAAGTATTTGGAGAATGAATTCAAGCTCCCTAGACCGCCTAAGGTAAAACATACTATGGGAACCTTAGAGGAGGAATATATTCTTCCCATTGAAGAGGAAGAAGGAGAAGAAGAAGAATTTCATGAAGATATTAGTGTCTTGGATCATAGGAGAAGAAGGAAACCTATGGTTGGAGAGAAGAGAGAGTGTAAGGTAACTCCTTCATTACAGAAAAAAAAGGATGAAGTAATAGAAATGGGTTCCATGGAGATAGTGTAGATGAGACCACCGAGGAGCTTCAGTTTAAAAGGGTGTTTAGAAGGACAAGGAATTAGGGTGTGGGACCTTCCCCCCCAAGAACATCACCAAGGACTTCTCCTAAGAAATTAGAACCTAAGCAAAATAATAAGTTCCAATATAAACTTACGAAGGAAGAATTTGAGGAAAGCGCATAAGTACCCGACATAGCTGAGAAAATAGAAGAGCCTTGGGAAGAAGAAATGAAAAAGGATTAGGAGGAGTGAAGGAGACATGTCGAGAAATAGAAGAGGGCAATCCTTCGGGCGTGCCCCATACTACACAGAAGGTGAAGGGTGAGTACTAGACTTGGGAACCTGGATTCCTAAAGGTAAGCGCACTAGGAAAGAAAAAGGGGATGAATGTTATAAGACCCCGTAATTGGGTCTGTGGATATTAAGAGTAAAATCATACACACGTGGTTCCAAAGTACATTGGAGCCTAAGGATTTTTATGGGTGGGAACTCTGGATGTAGAGATGGTGAACACACACATGTGAAAGAAATTATATTGGTCTATGCAGACCCATATGGATGAGCCTAACTTCGACGTATGTGAGGAGTCTTTGTTTCAAATAGGATGAAGAAGCAACCCCATTTCGGGAAAGTAAATGTCAAGCCCACTATCATGTTAGATGAGCAGGTGAGAAATGCTTTAGTGAAGGTATCTACAGAGGTTGCACATAGGAACGTAGATAAAGTTGGAACCCTTAGGGAATTGATGGATGATAATAAGGTTAGGGAAAAAGAGATTAAGAGCCGATAGAAGAGAATGAAAGGGATGAGACAAAATTGGAAGCATTGGTGAGCATGGCAGAGGAAATTGGAGATGGAATTTCAAACGTATGGCCACACTAGAATCAAGTTCTAGAAAAATTTCCTTCTGTGATGCATTACCTACACACTTTGGTAAAGTTGGTAGTTGATGAAGGGCCCATGTGTATGCCAAAGCATGAAAGGATGTTGTAAAAGAGGCAAAAATGGAAAAGGCCATGATTGTAAGAAAAGTTGCAAGTTATGAGTCATTGTTGTAGGCATTGAAAGATGAATTGAAGAAGGTAGACCAAGCTCTGAATATGTGTGCGGCACCAGATTCAATTATCAAAACAAGGAAAATTGAAGAGGATAATGAGGTCCTGAAGGTAGTAAAGAATGAGACACTCAGGCACATGGAAAGGATTTCTCTTATATAAGAAAATCACAATACTCTTTTCGCATCCCAAGAACCACATAAGGAAAGAATGAATGAAATTGGGAAGCTCATTGTGTAGAAAATGGATTACATGGAGGGCATGGTTTCTAGCATGGCTAACATTGTTAGAATTTTGTAGAATGAAAAGAAAACATGACTCAAGATGAGTTGGAAGCCGTGGTTACAGATGTCCCAGATAAAACAGGTGAAGCGTTGAGTGATTGGCAGGTGTTAGAAGCAAATATTAAAAATGAATATCCAAAGTTAATCTTGTCTATAGAAGAGCAAGGTGCCAAGTAGTTCTTCATTCTTTTTTCAAGTAATTACATATTCTTTCATTCATTATTCTTTATTCTTGGAGATATAAGTGTGATTACCCATTCTAGGGTGGAAATGACTTTAGTGTGGGGTAATGTTGAGTTGAGGAAATAAAACTCAAGTATGGAATCACATAATGATTGGGCGCACGGGAAAGGTTACACGTGAGAAGAGTGTAAAGGTATAGCAAAACAAGAGCGCACCTAGAAACAAAAGTTAAAAATAGGACTTATCTAATTTTGTAGACCAAGGCTATTTTTGGACATGGAGTGCAGAGCACGTAAATGTAGGAAGACTTACGGGCTACACAAGGCTATTTTGGATAAGTAGAAGATTGAGTGCCATGTAGAGTTTTGAGCTATTAATAGGATTTGTACTAGGATTTAACTATAGGAGATCTATTATTAGCACTTGCATGCTTTTGTATTCTTATGTAAGGGCGCATGGCTATTATTAGCATGTAGCCTATTTTTGAAAGGTGCATGGGTGGCGAAGGAAAAATCCCCACCCCTATATATATGTATTAATTTTCATGTTTTAGGAGAGTTCATTATTATTGTAGTGTTATGTTATGAATCTATTAGCACACATAACCATGGTGACTTGATGTATGTAAGAAGCATATAAGTTCTACACTATTCAATATAATGGATCTTTCTAGATGGATATTGGTGTTATATGTAACTGAACATGGATCTTGTATGGTAAAAATGATTATAGTGATTTTTTAGTCATTCCTTCATATGGTTTAGATCTAGAAGTTTATGCGTTGTGGAATGCCTTATTATCTATTATGAATCTAAATATATATACTCAATCATGCTAAAATTTTGAATAAGCATATGTAAAGAGGGGCCTAGTATCCTTGTGTGCTTGGTGAGTGCTTAGTTCATTACGAGTGATGTGTCAGTGTGATTTGGGATTTGTGGGTATATTCTAGGCTAGATCATGTTCTATGAGAAACTTGTTGTGAATTTCATTGGGATCAAACTCAAGAAAGGATCTGATTGTCACCATTGCATTTACAGACTTGTTTTATGTGTGAGGAACTTGTTCAAAAGTGATAATCTAAAAGTAACCTTTAAGAATGTCAATCATGAGATTTTAGGGGACTAACTCGTCATCGTTGAATTGATATTCATTGGTGACTTATTCGATGATCAAGAGGGAATCACCATAAACTATCAACTCCTTGAGATGCCATGAAATATCGAATCTCAACCTAGTTATGAGGGTTTTGTATTGAGCAATATTTTTGGTATAGGGGAAGCCTAGCCAAAAATATTTTGGAATGACATCACCTTCAAGCATGAGTAGTATAATACCATCTCATAACCCGTGGATATTACAAGAGCCATTAAAAATAGAGTCCAAGAGGGAATTATATCAATATATAAGATTTCCTCATTTGGGAATTCAAAGTGAAGAGGTTATGATCTTGGTAGAGGTTTTGTGATAAGTTTATCTACAAGGGCTTGTCCCTTGATAGATTTTTGATTGATGAAATCTATATCAAATTCATTGAGTAAAACAACCCAACTAGACATTCTTCCTTATAGGACAGAGTTTAGATAATATATATTTGAGTGTATCTACTTTTTATGATAAGATTAATTGTATGATTGAGAAAATAATGACGTAGCTTGTGAAATGTGAAAGCCACTACTAATCATACTTTCTCAACTTGGGAATATTTGAGTTTGTGATCAATCAAGGTCCTATTGAGATAGTCGACAACTTTTTCTTATCCATGATCGTTATGTTGTGCTAGTAATGCTCCTATTACATATTATATGGTAGATGCGTAGACACCTAAAATCCACTTACGCAATTTTAATACTAAAATTGCACTAATTACCCTCTTTCCCGTCATTTTCATAATAATTAGCACTTTTTCGCTAATTAGCTAACATTCCCCTTCTTATTCGTTAATTAATGACATTTCATTAATTAATTAACCCTTCCCCCATTCTAGATGCCAATTAACAACCTTTTTTAGTTATAATCCACTTCTAAGTGATTAATTAAACATTATTAGTTAATTACAGTTTTCTATTTTAATCAATAAACCCCTTTTATTGGTTAAAATCCCCTCTTACATCCCCCGAATCATGTTAATTTTCCTCTAAATCCCCTCTAAATAGATTCTACAAGCTTATCCCTACCTATTAATTAATCACATTTGATTAATTAAACCCCTCTCAACTCCCATAAAGTGCACATCCTTTATTAATTCTTCTAAACATGCATATCCTTTGCATTTCTTCTTTGGGCTTTGTCCCACATCCACCAAATTGCAAGCCTTTCCCAAACAAGAAAGCTATATAAAGGACCAAAATCTTATACCATACTTTGATTAGTGAAACCTATAGACATTTTTATTTGAGAATTCTCCATTGTTTTGGAATAGCTTCTTCATCTTCTTGCATCCATTCTCTCAAATTGGGTAGCATGGGAAGATCCAAATATGGCCTTGTAGCCATTTCTTGGTGAGATCTCATCCTCATTCTTGAGATAAAAAAACTAATTTGATTGCTTAATGATCTAATTAGGTTCATATTTTGAGTAGCAATCACACAAGAGTAGGAATGGCTTAGCATTAGTTGTTTAATTTCATGTTTATGCATTAAGATAGTTATTTCCTTTAAGCTCTTATTATAATATTAATGGTAGATTAATTTTTCTTTGAAGCTACTTGGTGTTAGTTTAATTTAGTTTAGCATGCATACATTTGGCATGCTTGGTGGGACTTACTCCATTGTCTCATGCACTTAATTTCAAGTTTTTGTAGTTAAGTTTCATTTTTTCTTACTAACCTCTATTTTGCACATGTTGATCTAACTTTTATTTCTTAACTTGTTTTGTTAAATGTTCCTTATAGGTATAAAGGAGGTGAAGTGCTGTCAAAATTGGATCTTGATGAGAAAAATTCAAGATTTCTCCATGTTTTCATTTTTTAAGCTTCATTGTTCATCATTCTACATGCTAGTTTTGTCAATTTCTTGAAAATCTTAAATTCTTGAGAATGTAGGTTAGTGTTTGATAGTTTTGAGTCTTCTATTAACATATTAATGAGATGGGTTGCTATAAAAATTGAATCTTGGTGGGAAATTTTTATCTTTTTATAGATTTTGGGACATTTTGTTTTACATTTTTGAGTACAGTTAAGTGCATACCTATGAGCATAAGAGCATATGCATAACCCATCTTCGGAGGACAAAAAAATTTCTCCCGAACTCAAAACGACTCCATTTTTTGTGATGGAAAGGTATTGAAGAGAAATATGTAATGAAAACATAAATTTGGGATTTACACTTAGATAAAGTGAAGGTTTTTCCTTTATTATAAAACTATTCATTTTCATTACATGTTAGATTCACTTTTATCAACATTGTGTATGCTCTTCTCTTGCGCTTTTGAGTGACCTTGAGAATCAGAAATGACTATGATTATGGATATTTTTCTAACACATTTAAATGATTTAATGAATGTTATTTCTCAATTTCTCTTAAGTTAGATCAAAGCTTGTGTAGGCTCTTCTCTTGCACTTTTTGGCGATCTTGAGAATCAACAGCAAATTTTGTCTTCTTTTCTAACATTTTTTGGTTATTTGGAAAATTTCATCATTTAAGTTGCTTAAGGGAATTAATATTTTAAAGAATTTAATGTTCGTTGATTTAAATTTTTCCATTTTTACTTAGATCAATTTTTTTGTATTCTCTTCTCTTGCACCTTTTGGCAATCTTGAGAATCAAAAGAAACTTTGATCTTCTTTTATAACATTTTGGATTAATTTAGAAAATTCATTTCATTATTGCTTAAGGGAATGAGTAATTTGTAAAACATATTTAATGGTCCTTTGATTTATATTTTTCCATTACTATCACATTGGGTTACTTGTTGTGTATGCTCTTATTTTGCATCTTTTAGACAATCTTGAGAAGCAGAAACAACATTTGATTCTCTTTTTAAAAAATGTTATAAGTTTTCATGGTGAACTATTGAATTTTGATTGCATGACCTTATTCAATTTTCAAAGAAAAAGGATCTAAACCAATACTAAATACAATTTTTAAGGTTTCCAAAGGTGTGCAAAACCTCAATAAGATCAAAAGATTAAAAAGACACACCACGTTATTCAAAACATTGTATTTCCAGAGTTCGGTTAAGAGCTACGGCTCTTCCACTTTAGATTGTGGGAATTATCTTGGCATAAGCCATAAAACTCATTATGAGTATTACCATAAGAACCCCAAATTATTCCACACCTTGAGGGAACTGGTGGATGAAACGGGAAGTGCCCCACTACCCACTTGTTTAGTAAAACCCGTGTGAGAAAAAAATTCATGTTACTTGTATGAGGCCCCATTCATTAATTTGATTGTGGGGTAATGGTCCACCTCTTTAGGAGAAATCCTAGAAGTGTGTACCTCTCTTAAGTAAGAATTGGTGAGTGTTGGAAAAAATTCCATATGGAACCATTTGGCATTGGGGTAAACTTGACCTTATCCATCGTGTTTTAAAATAGCTCTCACAAAGCAATGAATTTTTCAGAGTCAAAACCTTGTTAGTCAAACAAGGAGAGTCCATCAAAGTCAGATCCATTTTATATTCATCACGAAACTCGCTACATCAAACTTTGTCCTATTTTCTACCTTGTACTTTAAACAAGGAAAAAATCTGCCAAAGTTTGGCTAGGTTATTTCATCACCACTTAGTCTATCTCCTTTTCTCTCTTATTGATATTTTTGATCAAAAGAGGAGAAACATAAGAAGTGTTACTCAAGATCGTGTCCACCAATTTTGCACCCACTTACATCCTTATTGTGACTGCAATAGTAAGCATTGAAAGTGTGTTGGTACATCCTCATATCTTGAGTATCCTTGTCTTGATACCCATGTCAAGACTATTTCATTGTAGTTATGATTGCTTCATCATTGATCTTCCCTTGAGTTTTTACGTTGCTTACATCATCTCAATACAATTTTGATACTTACATCTTGTTTTTCATAAACTTGATATAAGTTTCTAGATTGTATCATTACACTTCTCGCATATTAGCAAATCCTTGTTATACTTTAACCTTATTTTCTTCTAAACATTTCCTTGATTTTGAAAAGTGTTGTTGTTACGTTGTTTGCATCGTAGTAATATTATTCGATAATAATATCTTTCTTTTCTACAAAGCTTGATTAACATATCCAAGTGGCATTATTACGTTGTTCACATTCATAACTTCCACTTTTTAGGATTCAAGCCTTGTTTGTATCTAGACTTGTTTTAGCATACCTTGAGTCAAAAGTCACTTCAACCCATTTTTAATACTTACATCTTGTTTATTTTAAACTTGAATTAAGTTTTGACATTGTGTTGATCATTTTTCATCAACCTATCATTGGGACACATTTATATAGGGAGTAGTTTCTTGTATAATGGATTTATATGCCAAACTTGCATGATTGTTCCTTATGATCTTCAATCTTGTAGACGTGTTTCCTAGGAAAATCCTTTTGATCCTTTGGTCCTTTGGTTCTTTATTATTTTCCATTGGACATTATTTGGCCATTGTTTGACATTCATAGAAACCTTCATAGACTATCACGCTACTTGATTTTTCTTAGGTTTTGTTGGAGCTCAAAATTGCACCTATTTTAGATCACAAAAATATATGGTTTGAGAAAAAATGGTACTATCTCCAAGTTGTGGGACTCGAACTATGATAGACCTTTAGAGAAGGTCGGCTTCCTCTCATCGACCTCTACTATTAAAACTAATCCTAGAAATTGAAATGCAACTATCTAGCTCTACTCTAACTTTTCAAGGGACCACGGTGATAAAAAGATGCATAAACAGAAATCCTAATCTACAAGGTGATAACACTAGAAAATAAGGGTATGGATGCGTTTAGATAAGGGGAAAGGGAAGGAAATGATAATGAAGCGGATTGGATATGAGACACTCGATCAAAATCACTATGGAATCCAATTTCACGATGCACAATAGACAAAGATTCATAAATAAACATACAACACATCTGCAACTGAAAGAAAGGAAAGGAATATAATTAAATAAGATCAAGGGATGAATGAGCCACAAGATTAAAATTTATTTCCTGAAATTGTGCATAGACTATTATAGTCGTAAAGGAATATGCAAGCATTCGCTAGATCAAGATCTAAGGCATGCGACTCTTAAGACATACATGCAACACAAGAGAAACCTTATATTACAAGATGCCCAAGTTCTAAAAGTATCCAACATTAAGAATGTGCATTGCACTACAATATATAGAAAATCATGGAAGGGAGAGAGAAAATAAATTAGAGGGAAATTAAAATTCTCAACCAATCCAACCATCTTCATTAATTCTCTCTTAAGGAAAATTTTGCCACCTTGTTTATCCACTACTACACGCCTTTTTCAAATGAGCGCCCATACCACATTTAATATTGGTGATTGTGCCACCTAAAGCTGCATTTTTGCATGCTGGAAAAGTTTCCTTAACTTTCGCCACCTACCAAAATTTATGTCATGAAATTTGATTTCCTTTGCATGGAGAAGGTCAAAATATTCAAATAAAATCAGATTTTCATAATCAAATCATATTTGAT
This sequence comes from Taxus wallichiana var. yunnanensis, assembly GCA_018340775.1. Lineage (NCBI taxonomy): Eukaryota > Viridiplantae > Streptophyta > Pinopsida > Cupressales > Taxaceae > Taxus > Taxus wallichiana. The sequence goes on along the minus strand of CM031239.1, from coordinate 473,772,593 downwards.
ATCCTTAGCTCATCAAATAAATTTGTGAGAATTTTTTTTTTGATATGTGGCTCCCCTCATTCGAGTCTTGCGTGGCTATTTGACATCCGTAGATCATTCCTTTGTATCACGGAGCTCTTGGTCCATGCGGCTTTTGAAAACCTTCCACAGCCTATCCAAATGATGTGACTTGCTTGCTTATGACCCGTGGCTCACCTTTTGATTTCGCCTTAGTCCGCGACACTACTTATAGTCTTGTGGCTTTGAATATCCACTGTGGAGTATTTTCTTTATTCAAGTGAAACTTTCTTCTTACCATGTCTTTGGCTAGGTCCTCCGTGGAAATGCTCCTTCATCGTGGCATACTCAAAGCCTCCATAGTTCCTTCAAATCGTCTCTCGAATATCTACCAATTCTAATACTCGTGTATGTTTCTCAAAATTTTCAAGGGATGTAAAATTAGGAAACATTTTTGGTGACTCACATAGGTCATCTTCCTTCTAGATGGATGATCAATAGCTTTAGGCATCCATTGGGCATGGAGTCAGCTTATTGATTTAGTTTCTCTACATTTGAATCCTTCACATGATGGAAACTAATCGTTAACACCTTAGATTTCATTTACAATAGCATCCTCTGAAAATATGGAACCTTTACAAAAAGATCCCCAAGAAACAAAAAATGAGTAAAGTACTTAGGGAAAATAAACCTAAACTACCAACATGACAATGTGCTGAAAGCACTTAGAGGAATTAGAAATCTAAGCTATTATACACAAGATGTTATGAGATATCTTAGTGAGAGGGTTTGAGATGAATCCCATTGACTGGGATTTGAAATGTATTCCCATCCAGATCATATAACTCAAATGAGTTTGTTTCCTTGCAAGCAGTAATAATGTATGGTCCACTCCAAATAGCATCAAATTTGGAGTGTCTTCTTGGTTTAGCTCTCGTCGTGTCCCATTTCATGACCGGATCTCTGACCTTGAATTTCTGAGGCATAGATTTTCTATCAAACCAATGCTTGGTTAAATTTTGAGGTTGTTCCATTCTAACCATGGCAACATTTCTTTTTTCTTCAAGTTTTTCCTTTTTTATTCCTCTTTGATCCACGCCTTCAAATTCCAAATGTTGTGCTAACTCAAGTGAAGGAAACTCAAGTGACAAAGGAAGCCTAGGATTTTTTCCATATAATAATTTGTAGGGAGAAATGCCAATTGCCTTCTTCTTTGTTATCCTATCCACCCAAAGAGAATTTTTTAATTTAGTATCCCACTACCTCTGATTTACGTCCATGGTTCTCTTCATGATTTTGATCAAATTTATGTTAGTAGATTCCGCCAATCCATTACCTTGGGGATAATAATTGGAATAATTCTTGAGATAAATCCCGAGTTGAAGAGCCCAATTAGAGGTTTTTGATCCCAAGAAAGCTTTAGCATTATCATAAATAATGGTTTGGGGTACGCAAAACCTTGTAACAATTTCTTCAAGAACTTCCAAGATGGATAACTTAGTAGCTTCCTTCAATGGTGCGGCTTCAATCCACCTGATGAAGTAATTGGTTGCATAGAGAACCCATTTGTGACCCGCACTAGATGGAGGATTGATCATCCCAATGAAGTCAAGACCCCATTATGCAAATGGTTGATCCCCTGAATTGGATAGAGTGACAGGGCTGCCAATATTTTCTTTTCGATAAAGAGAGCACGTTCCTCACATTTCCTAACCCACTTGTGAGAATCCGTGAAGAACGTAGGCCAAAAATATCATCCTTTTATGATCTTCATAGCTATAGATTTAGCAAAGTGAAATGTCCTTCGAGAAAACCATCATGAAATTCAGCCAAAACCTTGTCACATTGCTCATTTTCAATATATATGAGTAACACACCATCAATTTTCCTTTTAAATAGTACGCCATTAACCAACACATATGGAAAAGACTGCAACCTTAAATGTCACCTCTTTGTTTTGCTGAGACTAGGAGGATATATACTAGAGGAGAGGAATGTTATCATTATCTTCATCCAAATTTATTCGCGACTATGTCTTCATTCTTCTCGAGTTCCCCACGGCTCTCATCTTCTAGGAATAAATTAGTCTATGGGTTATCCGCACATCTTCAACAAGTGTTTCGGAGAGCATAGCCTCTTACCAATTTTGTGAAAATAATGGTCACATCATATTCTATGATTTTAGTTACCCATCTAGCTCATTTATCACTGATCTTTGTTCCCATAATGAAATATTTGACACTGGGATGTGATACTAGAACCTTTACGTGGATAGCTATAATCATGATTTTAAATTTCTTCAAGGTGCGCATGATGGAAAACACTTGTTTCTCAATATGGTTGTACTTGAGCTCATAATCCTTCAAGGGTTGGTTTAAGAAGTCTACTAGTTACTCCGAGTCTTGATCATTTGGCTAGGTTAAAACCAAAACAATGTAAGAATAAGCTCCATATGTGTATAAGATAAAATATTTGGAGTAATCTAGATTAATCAACATAGGATCCTGAGCTATTTCTTGTTTTATATTTTCATAGTTGTCCTTCCACTCTGATCCATCCGAAAGATGAATCTCTTCGAGCATAAGTATGAGTGGCTTTACCAAACCCATGAAGCTGGGAATAAAGTTCCTAAAAAAGTTGATCTTGCCAAGAATGACTACAAAGTTTTTTTTTGATCTGGAAAGGAAAGAGAAAGGATGGAAGAAACTCTTTCTGGATCAATGGCAATGCCTTCTTTAGAAAAAAATTGCCCCAAAATATTACCTCTAGGGACTCCAAAATTACATTTCTTGGGGTTAAGAGATACCCCAAACTCCTTGCATCTTTCAAGTACTTTCTCCAGTGCTTCATGTGATCCACACTCTGCTTGGAGAAAACAATGATATCATCAAGGTAAACCAAGATGAATTGATTGATATATCCTTTAAAGGCAATATCCATTTCTCTTTGGAAGGTGGAACTGCATTTTAAAAATGAAAAGGAAGTTTTTGATATACATATGTTCCCATTTGGTGGTGAACATAGTCTTGTATTGATCTTTCTCCTTCACTTTTATTTGATTGAAGCCTGAATTTACATCAAGCATTGAAAATATCTCAGATCTAGCAACTTTCTATAGAATCATCTCCATTGAAGGAAAAGGATAGTGATCCTTGAGAGAGGCCTTGTTTAAGTACCTAAAGTCTACGCAGAGCCTGATTTTCCATTCTTCTTTTTGACTGGAACCAAGTTCGCCACCCAAGTGGAGTACTTAATGGGAAAATAATCTTAGCCTCGATGAGTTTAGACAATTATTTTCTCATGAGGGGCTCTATCTTGGGGTTTATCGGCCTTTGTTTTTTCCTAATTGGTCCGATATCGGGTTCAAGATTGATAGAATGTTGGGATAAAATAGGATTGAACTATTTTAAATCCTCATAGCCCCATAGGAACACATCACTTAACTTTTGACATAAGGAAACAAAAATTTACTTCTCATGTTCATCACATACCTTTCCAAGAAAAAGTTATTTTCGTGGAGAAATTGTAACGGGATGACAGTCCTTTTGTTTTGCCTCCATGCTCTTTTCGTATCTTTGAATTCATCATCTGGACTAAAAAATTGTTCTATAGTAGCCAATCTTGTAGACACCAAATTTGGGTCTTACGACGCCCTGTGCCCCACATCTCGTCTCGTAACCTAACCCTACCTCACCACCTAAACCTTACACACTTAATTATTTATTAATTACCTTATAATTAATAAATCCACATCTCCAACCCTGCCACCTCACCTCGCCACCTCACCATGACCTAGCCCTAACCCTAAACTAACTTAATTAAGACATGTGACTTGGTCAGACCCACACCCATGACTCATCATCCCTCACCCGCACCAAAATGAACCTAATAATGACTTGACCAAGCCCACAACTGACCCCTTGGGAGAAAAGGAGGGAAAGTTGGCTATTTTAATAAAAATAGCCAACTTTGACCTAACCGACATCGGTCCATATGCGGCCGGCGTCGGTTAGGTAACCGCCATCGGTTCCCTGTAAATGACCTCCCCCAACCAAAATGAAAGGACCCCCGGAATTCATTTGCAAGAGAGAGACAAGTGAAGGAGAGAGAGGAGTTTGCAAAGAGGAGTATCGACCCCAAGACTGTAACTGAGCAACTAGAGCATTGTGACACTCATCCAAACATTGGGAGAGTTAGAGGATAGCTTCATCAGATCACTTCCGATTGTTGGATCATCCCAACTGAGCCTTGCCTTCGCCATTGCATTCTTTGGACCTGCATCCACATCAGAAACTAGTAAGTAGTCTCTTTTATCACCTTGTATGCTTCTAGACACTACTTTGTGAAATTTTAATTCATAGGGATTATAAGCTCACTCCTGGATCTACCACCCGGCAACAACCTGCACCTAACCTTCAGTCATCCATCTCTATATTGCCCCAAAGACAACTTTCTCACTCTCTGAGTCTTCTTTATCACCCTACTACTTCCCTCAACCATCTACCAACCTTCCAAACCTCATAACCACCTTACACCAACCTCCATTTAAAAATCCCTAAATCACTGCCCCTACCGATATCGGTTATTCCCTATCGGTACCGGTTTTATAACCGCGATCGGTTATCCAGTGACCGGAATCGGTCACTGTGACTTATACCAAAACCAACCTTTCACCTATTCACCTCAAAACAATCTCATGTCCATCTGGTCTATCCCTGTAACTTGATCTGAACATATCAATAACCAGTGACCAAACAAACAACATGACATTCTATTATTGGTAGTTTAGTCTCTATTGCTTTTAGTAAGGAGATACCTAAATCATGAGTTTGCAATAGATTCTTTATTATCATTTGCATCAATTTGTATTAAAAGGGAACTGACCACCTTCAAAAGGAAGCCTAATATTTCCTGGGCCCAAGGCAGTTCCCTCACTTATTGTCTAACTAAACTTTGGTAGTCTTGTATTCTTATTTATAAGTAGTCCTTCCCAGACAAAAAGGAGCTCTTCACAATTGGTTTGATCTCTCTACAGTATGTGCACACCTTCCCAACACTCAACAGGTATTCCTCCTAACCCTAACCCTTATCTATTTCTCAAGAGAATGAAAAGATAGAAGTAACTCTATTCTAGAACAAAATTTTGTGTGAAACATTTTGGCAGGCCCGGTGGGACCCTTCTCGGGTTTCTTTCTTTCTTGCTTGTTTTCATATAGGGAGCACACTTGCTGTTTCTTTCTTCTAAATATTCACAAAATATTTTTTCATTTTGGTAAAATAACTTGTCTTTCTTTTGCATCTTTGTATTAGTTAAAGTCATCTTCTTGACCTCTTCCCTTTCTTTGCTTTATCGAATATCATTTTTGATTTGGGTTTAAAACACGTGCATCGATTCTTGCTTGCTTTATTTTTAATTCTAGTGAACGTAGATTAAGTAGTAATGTGTCATACACGTGGGGGTGATATCCATGGTATTGATGATAAATTAATCTTACTCTCACCGCACAACACATACCAAATCACATCATAATCTGCACAACATCTCAAACATCCCCTTCCCGTGGTATTCCTCCGCTCGATTGAGGTAGCCTTACAAGCCAAAACAAACTTGACATCTCCCTTAGGTATTTTTTTGTTAGGATTTACATCATCTTGTGTCTAAGGCATAAGCCCAAAGTGATTAAAAATAATCCTAGGGTTAGTCTCTTGAGTTGCTTGTGTATCTTGCTTGTTTTTGTTTTCTTTCGATTCTGTTTCTCAATTATACTGTCTCGGTGATCACTTGCATAATTTGGTGGGTATACTAAGCCTTGTTATACCCCAAACCAGCAGCCTCTTACATTCTCTCTTTACCTTCATAGTGACTGACACCGGTCATCATCTACCGACATCGGCACACGACCGACGCCGGCCATCGACTCGATCGACATCGGTTACGGTTCCTGACAAACTAGCAACCTACCAATTCCAACATTTTGTTGTTGTTTCTATTCCTGATTGACTAATTCCCTGTTGTATCTTCTTGTCCATGGTTTTTATCACCCGGCAACAAGCCGCAGCCATGGTTTCCCATGCTTGTTCCGTGTCTTTGCCTAAATCACCCCCTTCGCATCCTATGGACACCATTGCTTTTCCCAAGATCCCTATAGGAGATAAGGACTTTGCCAAATTTTTGGATGCTAATCCTAGCGCCGTACAGTATTATTTATCTCATACCCCGGACGTACACCCGACGGTCAACTCCTCTTTGGTATTCCTATTAGTATAGCTGCTCACTTAGCCCCTTCTCCACCTAATAACCCCGCCTCACCATCTTCATCCTTAGTCCCATCTCCTAGGTTAGTGGCTTCGGTGGTTCATACTGCACCAATTGGCTTTCCTTTGGTTAATCTGGGGCCCCACATATCACTACCGTCCACTACCCCTACCTCATCTCTCTCACAGATTGCCTCTTTCATAACTTGTTCTCTACCACCTATTCACACGAGCTTTCCCTCTCAGGCTCCGCCCACCTTTTCATTTCCGCAACCTCATCCGGTGGCCTCAATATCTTATATAGGACATCCTTATTCGGTCACCCCAACACATTCATCATCGATACCTTATCAACATTTAACCCCACCATTGTCTAGTAGTGGCTCTTGGCCCAATCCTCCTCTGTTTATGACGACAACACCATCATCTAACCCAACCAATGATTTCATCAAATGATGATGGACAAGATGCAAAATCTTGAGGCTTCTGTTTCAGGAATCCGTAACACCCTGACATATGAGAAAGTTTGTCGGGAGCCTATTCATCCTTTTGTCCCCCTTCATACATATCCTCCTCAATGGGAATTACTGAAATTTACTCGCTTTAATAGTAAGGAGGACCCTCAACAACACTTACGATCGTTTAGACATGCCTACTATCTGATTGCTCATGATGATGCCTTACTACTCCGTACCTTCCCCATGTCCTTATCAGGACTTGCCTTGGAGTGGTATAGTGCTTTAGCCCAACACTCAATCTTCTCCTTTAACCAATTAGCCCAATCTTTCTTGGATCATTTCTCCATCAATATTGCCAAGAAAGTATCCATTACCGATCTCTATGCCATCCGACAATTTGAAGACGAATCTATCACAGATTTCGTTGGACGATGGCGGGCCTCATCAACCAACTTATTTATGCCTTACCTCAAGTTGAGCTCATCGAAATCTTTATGTGGGCCTGTGCTAAACACATTTCTCCCACCCTCCAAATTCAAACTTTCCACACCTTTGATGAGGCCTTTACTATGGCTCAGAAACTAGAGATTCGAGCCTTAGAGGAGGAGAAATTGAAGTTGCGCAAGAAAACCTCAAATTTCGAACGCAAGACTCCACCAACAAACCCAACACCACCAACTCTCACGCATCGGCTGCTTCGAAATCAAAAGGAGCTGTACACGCGGTGACGGTCAAATCTCAAGCACCGTCTTATACCCAGCTGAAATCCACCTATAAGTATAAAGCCGAGCCCATCAAGTACACTCCCTTGGGAGAAAATTATGATGTGATCTTGGACAAATTGCTTAAAGCAGGAGCTATCACCTTGCCTCATATTAAACCTCACTCTAGTTTTGATTCCGCCCACGCTATACCTTCTTGGTATAAAGAAAATGACTTCTGTAACTTCCATCGCATGAAGGGACACAACCACGAAAATTGCAAGATGTTGAAAAACATAGTGCAGGAAATGGTTGATGCAGGGGATATAACCCTCGATAATCCTAATGCCCCTGCTAATCGAAATTTAAAAATCTTCAACAAACAATTTCCAAAACATTCATCTAACAGTAACACAAACCAAGAAACCTTAGCCGAGGAGAAGAGTGTGCATGAGATCCATGCGGTTTTCAACTCCCAACCAAGGGCTTCCATCGAAGAAATTCTGAATCGAGCCTCTTCACCGATGCAGGAGTCCTTGCCCCCTTCTCCTTCATGAGGACAATAGGATAGCTCTGCTATTCCTTTACCCATACAGGAATCAACCGCCCATAGTTATCTTTCTCACGAAGAGCCTTCTTACACCACATCCCTGCAAGATTGTGAGCGGATGTTATCTAACTTATCTATTTCCCAAACATCTCCTTCCACCACTCTTGTTGCAAAAGAAGAAAGATCACCATTTTTTCTATCATCCTTAGAAGAGAAACCCTCGAGCCTACATCACCAAATTCCTTAACCATGACAGATTCTCTAGAACATGCCCTCCTCCCTATGTGTTCTTCATCGCCTAAATCTTTCCAGCGACCGGTTGACCTCTTAACACCCATTGAGACAACGCCTCATTCGCCCCCTGTATCACACCCCCAATAGACCGGAATCACAACCCACTTCTCTTCCATACCAAAATTCACGTCCATATGTGAAGATTGTCATCCCCCAGAAGATAGACGACTCTTATGGGAACGTTTGAGTACACCATGCTCTACTCAAATGTAGATGACTAATCCAGACACCTCTACCATATACCCAAAGCTTTTACAAAAGCTCAAAATGCCTATGTCCTCACCTCCACCCCCTCATCTCTACCGAATACCTCATCCACCTCTATCAACCTAACCAAACCTTCCCCTATGCTTGGGACTTCACCAATACCCAGCCTGACACACCCACCTAAATGGTTAGATTTATCCAAAAATAAAGCCGTCAATCCACCTAGGAGACAGACCCAATCTCCTCGAGTCCAATCTATGCCTCCGCCACAACTAAAACCCTCACCCTAATCACACCAGTACAAGAGGCATGGCTTCAACCCTCACCGTCACACCTACCTTCTATATTGGGGTCTCACCCCTCCACCTTGCCTCAATACACCATGCCTCCCACGTCTTCTTTAACACAACCAAGCACCTTCGCACCCATAGAAATCCACATGCATCTCAACACCGTCGCCCCAAGTATCTTGCCTACCTACCAACCCTAAGCAAACTCGATCATCGAAGGACTTGTTTGCTACCGCTCCTCTTTCCCCGTGGTTGTTTCCTACCACCACGTCATCTGTGGCCTCATCATCTAACTAGCTAAACATGACTTCTGCGCAGAAGAAGCCACACCTAGTTAAACCGATCATCAAAATCCCTTGCCTAAACCACCACCCATACGAACCACTCGTACCCAACCATTACCAAAACAATCAATAATCTCACCCACTCAATCAATAGCCTCATCTTCATTTGACCCGCTCAAAGGATCTTACGCCAAGATCCTTGATATGTTGGTAGGGGATGCGACCATTTCCCTAGCCCCACTCTGCACCCTATGATCCATCTAAACCTCGACCTATAGGTTATGATGAATCTAAAATCTGTGCCTACCACCACACACCAGGACACAATGTAGAAGGATGCAAAGCTTTGAAAGCCATCCTTCGCCAGTTGCCTATCTCGGATAGAAAATCTCAGAAAGACAACTTACGGAGGGAAAAGCATATAGCTTTGATCCCTTCTCCTATACCACCGCCCCGCCTTGCCAAAATATATCATCATTTTAACCCCACCTCTCGAGAACAATGACTTATCCCTGTCATCTTCCTCGTCTCGCATTCATGAGATCAACGTGATTAGCATTGCTACTCGAGGTTAGAAAAACAATGGAAAAGCTAAAGAAAGCACACCTGCGGCCTCTCTTTCTTCTTCTACCATCCTAATCACACCACCACCTAAAGTGGTTATTCGTGGACCTGCCTATCCAGTCTCTGATGGAGTTGCCCATCGCACTATGATCAAACAATTTCACCAATCTCCGTAAAATGACACTCTATGATCTCATTCAAACATCTGAATCACATCGACAAGCTCTAATTGAGATCCTTCAAGGGATAGAGGTCCTACCTAACGAAACCTTTCCCGTCACCTCCATCTTAACACCCAACCACGTCGCTTCTCTCACCAAACAACCTACCCGTAACCACTTCTATCCTCAAATGCAAGCCGCCACCGTCGCTTTTTCAAGAAGAAATTGTCATCTTTGGTGCAGAAGATCCTGACCCCACTCTTTTCATCTCGGCTTACGTCCGGGACATCCGGGTACGTCGTGTTATGATCGACGGGGGTGCTAGCCTAAACATCATCTCTTCCAAATCCTTCCAATAGATGAATATCCCTCCTAGTTGTATGTGTACCAACCCCACCATGTTGCGTTCATTCAACGATGCTATTACTTCTACCCTAGGCACCATGATCCTTAGCATTCGTGTAGGGCCACGTACCTTACCTGAACTCTTCTATGTCCTTGAGGGAGAATTCCAATACAACATGTTGTTAGGCTGCCCTTGGATCCGGGCTATGTAATGCGTTCCCTCCACCTTACATAGATGCATAAAATTTGAGTATGAGGGGAAGTCATACACCGTCAAAGCTGACGCTTCCCCCTTCAAAACCTGTAATATGTTATACCACCCTAATGATGTGCTTGTACCAGTCAAGACAGCCATTGATCCAACCCAACCATCTACTTCAACCACGCCTCAACCATCCACCTTAGTCACACCCACACCTTCGACCAATGAAACCACCGACGCAAATACTTCTTCCTTTCCCGCGGACAACATCCCAACCTCGGATCCCTTGGTAGGTGTTTTTCAACACCTTACGCTGGGGGAGTACCACCTATACAACATTAGCACCTTCCATACCCCACAAGAGTATGGACAGTTACATGCGCATCCTACCTACAACCGTCGTGTGGGGGAGGTGATCTCCTACGGACCACCTAATTACTGCACCAACCTAATGTATGGGGGTGTCGATGCATCCTCTATCACCCTCAAACCTCCCCTTGGTGTGGTTCCCTTCCAATCATATTTTCAATATCTAACCAACCGTCGTTTCTCCCTCACCTTCCTGACGCGCTGTGCTTGGAAAGGTTTTGGTTTCGGTCTTTATGAACAAGGATGACATATGATTATTCCCATGACTACACGCAAACAAAAAGATCGTAGTGGTCTTGGATTTTCGAACCACCTACACTGAAGAAACCTTGTGTCAATTGTATCTAGGAAGACGACGAAGTCACCCCTTCCGAACCATCATCGCCCATTTTTCCATCTTCACCCATGGAGTCGATAGACCCGGAATCTATCCCTCCTAACTTTTTTTTTTCGTGAATGCTATCTTCCTAGGTCCTCTCACTTATCAATGCAATGGTGAAGACCCATCTTCTCTCCCCCTTTTGTATCTAGACATGATCGAAGAAGACTCGCCTTTGATTAATGTTGTGGAGTGCCAGGATGATGACTCCATCCTCACCTACCTGGTGGCGCGACTCTTATATTCAACATGCCTTACCATCTGAAACCCAAACCATGTTGAATGAGTTGACTATAGAAATCAACATCCACATAGAGGACGATCCTCACATTGTAAAGATCAGACAATCTCTCGACGCATCAGAACAAGCCGCCTTCACTACCTTTCTCCGTGCCCGCAATCAAGCTTTCGCTTGGTCCTACGCCGACATGCCAGGAATCGATCCTGACATTGCTGTCCATAACATCACTCTGAAACCAGACTCCAAACCAGTTAAATAGAAGCTGAGAAAAATACATCCACGCATTTCTCTCTTGGTTAAAGAAGAGCTTCAATGACTCCTTTCTATTTCTTTCATCTTACCTATTGACTATCCGCAATGGATTTCTAATGTCGTACCTGTCACTAAAGTGACGGGGGGACTTCGGATATGTACGGATTTTCGGGATCTTAACCTCGCTTTCCCAAAGGATGACTTCCCCCTACCTAGCATTGATCAACTTGTTGATCTCACTATGGGCCATGAGATGCTTTCTCTCATGGATGGTTTCTCGGGATACAATCAAATTTTAGTAGCCCCGGCTGATCAACATAAAACTACCTTCATTACCCCTGGGGACCTTCTACTATCGTCTCATGCCATTTGTCCTTAAGAATGCTGGTGTGACCTATCAACGGGCTATGACTTACATTTTTCATGACATTATGCACACTATCCTTGAAGATTATGTCGATGATCTTCTTGGAAAATCCAAACATCGCAGTGAACATCTTGATGTTTTAACCATTATTTTTGATCACCTGTTACAATACTGTGTTTGTCTTCAACCAAAGAAATGTGTCTTTGGCGTCCTTTCGGGAAAAATCCTTGGCTTTATCATCTCTTTGCATGGCATTGAGGTCAACCCAGCTAAAGTGAAAGCTATTTTAGAAATTCCCCACCCACTAACCTAAAACAATTACGTAGTTTGTAGGGAAAACTCCAATCTATCCATCGTTTCATCTCACAACTCTTGGATTGATGTCAACCTTTCCATCATCTCCTTAAAAAGGACATTGTCTTTCAATGGAGTGAGGAGTGCCACCAAGCCTTTGAGGCTCTTAAAACTTATCTCTTGCAGCCACCCGTGCTTATCCCACCTCAGGACGATCACCCTTTCTACCTTTACCTTTCTACCACCGACCATGCTATGTAGGAGCCATGCTCGCACATCGTGACTCCGAGCATCGAGAACAAGCAGTTTATTACATAAGCCATATGCTTGTGGATAAAGTAACTAGGTATACACATGTCAAAAAGTTATGCCTAGCCCTATCATTCGTGGCCACCAAACTCCGACATTACCTCCTGAATCACAAAACTTTTGTCATCACCAATGCCGACCCCATACATTATATGTACGCCAAACCTCATCTAAACCAACGCATCACCCGATGGCTTATGCTCCTCGCTGACCTTGACCTTGAGTTTATACACCAGAAATCAGTCAAAGGACAAACTATCGCAAACCAACTCACGGAAGCCCCTTTACCTAGGGAACAATTTACCAATTTTACTTTCCCTGATGAACTCATCGCAACTCTTTCACTCAGTGAGGCGTCTTATCCGATGACCCTCTTCTTCGATGGATCTAAATGCCAGCGCGGTGGAGGGGTGGGTGTTGTTCTCATTCCTCTTGAAGGTGAACCTATGCCTCTTTCATTCAGGCTTGATTTCCCCTGCACTAACAATACAGCGGAATACGAGGCCCTTGTTTTGGGTCTCCACATTGCGTTACACTTAGGTGTGAAGTCTATTAACATTTTGGTGACTCTCAATTGGTAGTAAATCAAGTTACTGGCATCTACCAATGTAAAAATGAGGAACTTCAAAAGTACAAATGTTACGTAGATTCACTTTTGACCTTATTTACCCATTATACTATCCAAACCGTTCCACGCTCAACTAATAAATTTACAGATACTATGGCTTGCTTGGCCTCACAAATTCCTGCATCACCAACTGACTCTGACATATTTTCTTGGTCCAACAACTCTTTACCCCATCTTACTTAGTTTCGGATGTTTGTATGGTAAATAATGTATCTCGCGATCGCATGATACCTGGTATCACCAATTTCGTGACTACCTTACAACCTCTGTTCTCCCACCTGACCTTAGTAGTAATGGAAAACGTGCTTTTCTTAAAGGTGTTTCTCATTATGTCATCATGGGGGGACTCCTCTATAAACGTGGCTTCGATGGTATCCTCCTTCGATGTCTAACCAGCGCTGAAGTCACTCATACCATCCAACAAGTCCATGACGGAATTTGTGGTGGGCACTTTAGTGGCTTTGCCATGGCCAAGCGGATCCTTCACCTAGGATATTATTGGCCTACTCTTAATAAAGACTGCTGTGAATATGTTAAGCATTTTTTTATGTGTCAACAACATGCCAACCTTCAACATACTCCCACCACCCGCTACAAGGTCGCACGAGATCTTTGGCCTTTCTCACAATGGGGTTTGGACCTTATTGGTGAGATTCATCCACCTTCTTCACAACGTCACCATTGGATCATCCTAATCGAATATTACACTAAATGGGTGGAGGCCATTCCACTCATTTCAACCAAAAAAGAGAAAATCGTTGAGTTCATCAATCATCACATTATCTGTCATTTTGGTGTTCCTCATCGCCTGATAACCGATAATGGCAAATCTTTCAAAAATAAGCTGTTATGAGCCCTTTGTGACAACTTTGGTATCAAACTTAGCTTCTCGTCACCCTACTATCCACAAGCAAATGGTCAAGCTGAATCTTCTAACAAAACCTTAACCAAAATTCTCATGAAAGTTGTTAACGATTCTGGGTAAAATTGGCATGATCACATCCCCTTTGCCCTTTGGGCTTATCATACCAGCATTCGTACTTCCACTAATGCCACACCATTCTCTTTGGTGTATGGTACCAAGGTTGTCTTGCCTCTCGAAATAAAAATCCCTTCCCTTAGAATATCTCTCCAGGATATTCTCACCAATGATGACTTTCGCCAAGAGTGGTTAGCCCAATTTAAGCTTCTTGACGAGCGCCGCGTCTTACCACTCTTGACCACCTTCAAATTTATCAAAAGCACATCAAGCGTGCTTATGATAAGCACATTCATGAGCATACCTTTAAAATTGGTGATCTTGTCCTCAAAGAGAATCAACATGTAACCAAACTAGAAAAGAGCAAACATGGAAAATTTACTCCTAATTAGATTGGGCCTTACATTATCACTCACACTTACGGATCAAGTACTTATCATTTAGCTTCACTTAATGGTAAACCTGAGCCTGAACCCCTTAATGCCTTGCATCTCTGACCATTCTACTATTGAATTTAGTGTTACATCACTTCTTATCTACCTTGCGCTCGTCCCTTGAGCTCATTTACCACCTCATACACCTTTTTTTCGTGCATCTCAAAGTAAAATCAAACCCACGTGGTTTGATCATCACCTCCTCTTAAAGATGCCTTCTCCTTTTTATTCTAGTCCATGACTTAAAAGTATCAAAATAACAAGTTCTCAATTATAAAATTATGGGATATTCTTGATTCAAACTTCCTACCAAACTAGATGCTTCATGCCAAACAAACATCTAGACCTCTAAGCTATAAACTAGATTTGCTCCTCGAAGGATAGCTGCTATATCAAAAGTTAGCTCTCTATCAAAGTCAGCCTTTCTTGCATTGATCAGCTTCATGAAGACCTCAAGAACAACAAAATGCATATCTCATATAGACTTCCCGCATCGATCAGTCTATATCTAGAAAAATAAAAGTAGTATTCAAAAGCACTTTTGAGTCATGGACTTGTCTATTTTGGTTTGGTTCTCTTCCGTCGAATAATCACCTTATAACAAGTTCTCTCGCACCCTTACCTATACCATCCACCTCACCTCACCATTCTTCAAAATAACAAAACTCAAGGGACGTGTGTATATCTGATATATTGTGATTATACAACTCTTTTCACCTATCGACTTCTCGCCTATGCAAGGTACCTAGGGATTCAAGCTCATCCTATGATAATACGTGGTTTGTTTAGCTCTTTCCAACTATGGGACACTTTTGCCTCTTTTACCCGAATCTAGGATTGTGTGTTGACCTTAATTAGGACACGGTTTCCTATGCTTGGGTAAGTTAACCTCACTTCACCTATACCCACACCAACACCAACAACATTACTCTACCAACATCAAACTTTTACCAACCAACAAATTGCCTATCCACAACCAAATTGCTCGAATTCACTCTCTCCTCGGTCCTAAGGGAGAATTACACATCGGTCTGAGGCCCCTCCTTGTTTTATGCAATGGGCTATGTAGGCAACACTTAGGAGACATGGGGTCTCCCAAGGTTAGCTCGACCATCCCCTACCATAACCTATCATGTGTTGTGTTTTCTTTAAAAATATAAATATTTTCACATATTTGTATTAATAACACTCACCTTGATCCTTTATCAATCCAAACATTCAAAACACAAATATTCTTATAATTATCACAAACTCATATCAACATACATATTCCATTTTATTTAGATGTTAAACAAATACATCTTCTCTATCATCGACACGTAGGTCAGAATCCTTATTTATTCTTCTACCCCTATGTATGAAACTCACTTAGACCCCCGCGCCTCGTCCCAAACTAGGTAGTGATGGTGATCATCGACGCCGCTCACCTGGCCTCTCCATACTCAAAGGTACCACTACTATTGGTTCCTCCCACTGATCCACCAATCTCTCCTATAACATACGAATATGCCCTCTCACATGGAGGACTCTTGCCTAGTCTATCCACTCGAGACTCGCTGAAGCCTCTAACAATCCCATGGTCTCGTTCACCTATGTTTGAAGCTAGTGAACTAAACCCTGTAGGTGGGCTCTCTCCATGGTAATCACAGCTATGTCAAGATGATGGCCCTCTCGTGTGTTCGTAGCTCTGCGCACACCATAATCTATAAGACTTTGTCACTCCTACATCTATTACCCTCGCGATCGATCGCTATATCTCTTCAGGTCCTTCTGGAAGAGTTGGCCGTGGAGGTGAGAATGGTGCCTTGGTGTTGATCCTTCTGTATGGTCTATGATCCATGGGTATATCCTACAAAAATCCAAATTGTCGTCACACGCGATCTAGAGGAATCCTCTCGTACTCCCCTGGCCTGTGTCCTGTGATCCACCTCACTCACTCTACACCCCTCAAATCCTCGGCTATGTTCGCCGTCACCATGTAGTTCCCGTAAGGCCTCCAATGGATATCCGCAATCGTCATCGTCTCCAACTTCTGCCTATAATACTCGGCGTTATCTATCACGGTCTCGCTCTTGCCTCTTGCTCTGTCTGGACCCATCACCTGAATCCCAACCTCTGCACTCCTATCTCTCCTGCCTGGATTGGTCGGCCTATTGGTCACACACACACAATGTGCTCATAGGCCCAACAATGTAATAAGTATGCACAATCCAGTGTAGTCCTATGATTTCACCTGCATGCCCATAAACCCCTGTATAGCTCCGCTAGATATACGGGTGCCCATGTGAAAGTAACGCTACCTTCTATCATCTCACGAATAATACACATCAATGATTTTGGAAATATTCCCCCGTCCACTCTAGGTAATGCATAATACCCCACCGCTATCATTAATACCACGGCCAACCTTGTTGCCTCAGGGTGTGCCGCAAACATTATACCATAAGTAAATGTCAAGCCTCGTTGTGTCAAATCTCGTGCGGCTGGACCAAATACTACATTATTGCTGCCGCGCCACGTTAGGCCCTTCCTGATACACTGGTCTTCCTGTAATTGGAAGTCTCAAAATTTGAAACACATCTTCTAACGTCACTGTCATTTCCCCTATTGGTAGATGGAAGGTATTCTTTTCTGGATTCCATCTCTCAATCAACACTGCAACATAGCATGATTACGTGCGATTCATGAATAATAGCGGATTCCGCTTAACCCCACACGGTTTATTAATGCCCACTCCGCTGGTGTTACATCCACTGACCCGTGACAACAAAGCTAGTACCCTATCATTCATCATCAACCTTGCCTCTGCCTGCACACATCAAACCAATGAACAACAAACAACAAATGAATCCCCAAGTGTTTTTTATCAGAATCTGTAACTTTACACAGTAACCGATATCGGTTACCTAACCGATACCGGTTAGGCCTAAACCGATATCGGTCACTTTCATAATATCCATCCTGCTCAAAAACACCACCTATGATAACTTATTCACTGGTTTACCCCTCTCTGTACTTACAAACATATCTAAAACACCTGATTACCTACCCTATAACACTCACCCCATCCCAAACCCTTGCCTATCACCTTTCTACCCACTTACCTTACCACATCCTATTTATAAGCATGCAAAATATCATTCCAACCAAAACTTATACCTCTTGGGATGCAGCAGCTTGAGGTGGAACTTGTCTTCTCTCTCCTCTCTGCCCACTAGACGCTTCTCCTTGTTCAACCATGTTCACCAAACTCTTCACTATAACTTACCTTTACACCTTCTTAATCCAAGCCCATGATCACTTTACCTGTCTCTTTCCTCCTTATCACTCAATTCTCCCATGCAACTACCCTATATGGACGTCAACAGCCTCACATCCTCGTATTTAACATGTTGCATGACTCTAAAAATAAGAATTTAAGTTGCCTCCCAAGCTTTTCTATTTTTAGAAAAGCTCGTTTTAACATAACCGATGTCGGTTACCTAACCGGTATCGGTCAGATAGTGACCGACATCGGTTAGCTAACCGATATCGGTCAACCTGTCTCCTTTTGCTTATACCTAGGCCTTTTCTTTGTTTTTTGCAAATTTTTGGTAGCGCCCACCTCTTTTCCCTGCATAACGACATCATTATCAACATCCATCATCATAATACCATCAACATTTCAACACATATGCATATCATCAAAACATCATCAACGTCATCTATATACATCAAATTCCAATACCATCGACAAAACACATGAAACATTATAATATATGCATCAAATCAACAATTATACACACCATATGGATCAAACTCATCATCTATATATCATCAAATCAATGTCAAAATATACAAATTACCCTGCATGGGGCATCTGTGATCCCAAATACAAAGTCGGCACGCAGGCCGTTGTCTCTGTCAAACTCTCAACTTGGCTCGCAGCCGGTCTCTCTATCAAAATATACTCAACTCGCAGGCCGATATCAACTATACAAAATGTACTCGGCTCGTAGGCTGGTATATACAACAAAAATGAATACATAAATCCTATGTGGGCACGCAGGCCTCTATATGCACACTCGGTTCGCAGACCGGTGTCTCTATCAAAAAATCAACTATCTAACTCAACCAAAAACATCTCCGCTCCTGGGGTGACTCAGCTCTCTCCCCCTCCCTCGGCTTGTCCCTCAGCTGGCCCCTATGCCGATCTCACCTCCTACCCATCACTGACCCACCGGCTGTGGCTGTGACCCCCTGTGACCTGTGACTCAGAAGTCTCGGCTCTATGAGCCGCATATGGCTGATAATCTACACCGGTACCATCTAGTCCATCTTGATAGTACCGGGCCTCCGCTCTCGCCTCCATGTACCGGGCCCATGCCACCATGGCTAGTGGGGCTGGTCCCGCTCCTAATAGAAGTGGGCCCTGTCTTGCCTGTACACCCCGACCCCGAACCTATGCTGTGGTGGTGGTGGAGCTGCCATCGGAGCTCGAACAGGACTCGAGGGTGACCTATGCATGTGTGCTGTGCTCGTGCTCTACTGTGCTCGGGATACCGCCCTCAGAATAACTTAATCTGTTCTCGCAAAGCAGCAGTAAGCTACCCCGTAGTAATCGCACCTAACCCAAGAGACGGTCCCTCTCCGCTATAAAGCCGCCAAATCTGGCTGTGTTGGCTGTGCTCTCATGGCTGCCCTCTACCCTGCCCACCAAACCAAAAATGAACCTGTAACCCCGGCATCGTCCACTGTGTCATCTGTTGGTCTCTCTGCTACCCAAACTGGGTCAAATGGCTATGGTACAGGTAGTGGTGCCTCTACATCCTCCCTCCGATACTGTGGGAAGGGAGGTGGCTCATCCTGCTGTAATCCCAGCTATCATCGTACCCTCTCTAGAGGAATCCTCTCGTACTCCCGAGTCTCCATCTAGCTATCCAGAAGATGTACTGGATCCATCGCAGCTGTGCTCGGGCTCCTCCACAGGGCTGATGGCCTCTATATGGCCTCCATATAATATCTAATGCAGTCAGGCCCTCTAACATATGCTTGTAATAAGTGACATCCCGCCCTGTGATAACTACTCGTGGCTGGCCCATGACCCCCAACCACCTCTGAAACCCATATCTATAGACTTCTGTGGCCCTGGCTGCTGGGGCAACCCTACTGGTCATATACACACGATATGCTCGTAGGCCCAACAGTGTAACAAGAATGTCGAACATATACTAAATCACCTCATACGGCGATAGCCCCAGAGCTCTCTGTATAGCTGCACCAGATACACTGGTGCCCATGCGTAGCAGGTGTGCTCCTCCACCATCTCATGTAACACTCCCATCAGAGCCTGTGGGAAGCAGCCTCCCTCTGAGTCAGGGAGGGTGAAGCAGGTGATACCGATCATCATCAGCACGGCAAGCCGTGTCTCCTGTCGATGAGCACGATACATATCACCGTAGCAGATGCTCACACTATGATACGTAATCAATGGGGTTGCATCCCCGAATACCTGCAGGATGTTATCCATCGTTGTCTCAACATCCACCTGGAACACCTCCTCACCTATGATCGGCAGTCTCAGGATGCGATACACATCCTCTAAGGTGACTGTCATCTCTCCAGTAGGGAGATGAAAGGCATTGGTTGCCGGATCCCATCTCTCGATGAGGGCAACCATCAGGTTGTGGTCCCTATCCATAGCCCTATACCTCTAGACTCCACCGAGTCCAACCTCCCGCATAACTACCCACTGCGTTGTGGTCACATGTGGCCACATCCGCTCCAAGTAGAGGTGGCATCCGATCTCGCATGGTCAACTGTGCGTGCCTACAAAAATAACCCACTCCGTCAGGCCTACCCTTCACAAAACAACTACCTTAACCCTCTATACTCACTCACCCACCCAATCACAACCCAACTCTATAAACACATCTACACCCACCTATCTTACCCTATACATCTATAAATCTTTTCCCCCCTCTTCCCTATATATCTATAAATCCTTCTCCCCCCTCAACCCTATAATCTATCCTACCCGCCCAAAACAACACCCAACAAAACAATTTTACAACCCTACCTCCTACCCATGGTGACCGGTATCGGTCACCCTCGACCGCCATCGGTCCCCCACCCGCAGTCTATGTCCCAAATTTTATGAACCGACGTCGGTCGACACATGACCGACGCCGGTCTCTGTACCTACTAATCTACACATTAAACACTATGACCGATGCCGTCGACTAGTGACCGACATCGGTCACTGTGGGATTTCGGGGCTGAACCAAAAATGGCCCCCAAATCCCCTTTTTTCCTATTTCTACCCATTTACCCAACATAATTGCCTAAAAACTTACCCACCCTGACGTTTTGGCCTACCTAACATATCTACCCAATCCATTTTACTGTTTACCTTCATTTATTCATTATTTTATCAAATTTTGGATTCCTACCCCAATACCCAAATCCCAGCTAAATTCATCAAATTAATAGAAATAGGGGTTCAGAGCCTACCGGTATGACTACACGTTGTCGTGGTGGGATAGGTGGTGGTGGTCCAGCTCCTCCAAGCCTCCTCCACCTCCTCCCAGGTTGTGCCATAGCTCCAAATCTCCTTAGCAGGGTCCTCAACCAATCAAGCTTTGCCTCCCGATCTCTGGGGCCTACCAATAACTCACTCACCCACTCAACTAGTGCCAACTCAGCCCAAACACTCGACCCAATCAATTCAAAACTCAAACAAGAAAAAGTTGGCACTCAAATTCACAATGTGAAAATGACATGTCATATTTTTTTCTTTTTATAGGTTTTGACCTCTAACCGATATCGGTTAGGGCGCCCTAGAAGACCGATATCGGTCTTCTAACCGATATCGGTCACCCCTAACCGATATCGGTTACCTACTTATCTTAACCTAACTCCTACCCTTATCCACCAATCTCCATTTTTCACCACATCACCTACCCCGGCTTTGCTGAATAGCCTTATTTTGAATTCAACCGGCCCGACCCAAGGCCGCAACCAACCAATCGGCCCGACCCAAGGCCGCAACCAACCAATCAGCCCGACCTAAGGCCCAACCAATCAATCGCAACCTAAGGCCGCAACCAATCGCAATGACAAACGAACCCAAGACCCGAACCAATCGGCCGACCCAAGGCCGCAACAATCAATCAACCCGACCCAAGGCCGCAACCAATCAATCGGCCCGACCCAAGGCCGCAACCAATCAATCAGCCCGACCCAAGGCCGCAACCAACCAATCAGCCCACTCAAGGCCGCAACAACCAATCAGCCCGCTAAGGCCGACCAATCAATTGGCTGGCCCAACCTAAGGCCGCAACCAATTAATCAGCCGACCAAGGACCGCAACAACCAACCAAGCCACCAACCGGCGTGACCCAAGGCTGCACTCAACCAATCGGCCCAACCCAAGGCCACACCAATTAAGTACCTCGACCGAGGCCCGCAAATTACGATTCTATCCACCCATCATGTAGTTGTTTGTTCAATCAAGCTCACCTGTTCGTGTTTTAGCATGACTAGGATACTTGAATTGATCAGCTAACCAGCTTTTACCTAGACCGAGACCGTGACATTTATCTCAACCAAACCAACCATTTGGTACTGCCGAACATGCCTAAACGTTCGGTACCTTACCCATTATATCCCCTGGAGCTACTTCCTATGCCTTGGATACCAGGATTATATCAACCTTGTTTGGATAAACTATCGACCTTTGCCTATGAATTGCTTGTTTTCTCTTCAAATCGTGTACCTTGGTCGCACTACTACATTTCAACATGCGTCTACTTCCTTGAACTTACCCCACCATCTTACCATCATCTCATCATCATTCACCCTTTATCAACCCTATCCCTGATTTCATGTCGCCTCAATCTGTGATAGATTTGAGGGGGATTACCTATACCCTTAACTGGGGAAACCACTTCTTATTATTTTCAGTGCAGCTTTACAAGACAAGCTACACGACAACAAGGGGCAAATGTAGACACCAAATTTGGGTCTTACGACACCCTGTGCCCCACATCTCATCTCGCAACCTAACCCTACCTCACCATCTAAACCTTACACACTTAATTATTTATTAATTACCTTATAATTAATAAATCCACATCTCCAACCCCGCCACCTCACCTCACCTTATCACCTCACCATGACCTAGCCCTAACCCTAAACTAACCTAATTAAGACCTATGACTTGGTCTAGACCCACACCCATGACTCATCATCCCTCACCCGCACCAAAATGAACCTAATAATGACTTGACCAAGCCCACAACTGATCCCTCGGGAGAAAAGGAGGGAAAGTTGGCTATTTTAGTAAAATAGCCAACTTTGACCTAACCGACATCAGTCCCTACATGGCTAGTGTCGGTTAGGTAACCGCCATCGGTTCCCTGTAAATGACCTCCCCCAACCAAAATGAAAGGACCCCCTGAATTCATTTGCAAGAGAGAGACAAGTGAAGGAGAGAGAGGAGTTTGCAAAGAGGAGTATCGAACCCCAAGACTGTAATTGAGCAACTAGAGCATTGTGACACTCATCCAAACATTGGGAGAGTCGGAGGATAGCTTCATCAGATCACTTTCGATTACTGGATCATCCCAATTGAGCCTTGCCTTCACCTGCTGTATTCTTTGGACCGCATCCACATCAGAAACTAGTAAGTAGTCTCTTTTATCACCTTGTATGCTTCTAGACACTACTTTGTGAACTTTTAATTCATAGGGATTATAAGCTCACTCCCGGATCTACCACCCGGCAACAACCTACACCTAACCTTGGTCATCCATCTCTATATCACCCCAAAGACAACTTTCTCACTCTCTCGAGTCTTCTCTATCACCCTAATACTTCCTCAACCATCTACCAACCTTCTAAACCTCATAACCACCTTACACCAACCTCCATTTAAAAATCCCTAAATCACTGCCCCTACCGATATCGGTTATTCCCTACCGGTACCGGTTTTATAACCATGATCGGTTATCCAGTGACCGCATCGGTCACTGTGACTTATACCAAAACCAACCTTTCACCTATTCACCTCAAAACAATCTCATGTCCAGCCTGGTCTATCCCTGTAACTTGATCTGAACATATCAATAACCAGTGACCAAACAAACAACATGACATTCTATTATTGGTAGTTTAGTCTCTATTGCTTTTAGTAACGAGATACCTAAATTGTGAGTTTGCAATAGCTTCTTTATTATCATTTGCATCAATTTGTATTAAAAGGGAACTGACCACCTTCGAAAGGAAGTCTAATATTTCCTAGGCCCAAGGCAGTTCCCTCACTTATTGTCTAACTAAAATCTGGTGGTCTTGCATTCTTATTTATAGGTAGTCCTTCCTAGACAAAAAGGAGCTCTTCACATCGGTCGAAGGACGCACACACCTTCCCAACACTCAACAGGTATTCCTCCTAACCCTAACCCTTATCTATTTCTCAAGAGAATGAAAAGATAGAAGTAACTCTATTCTAGAACAAAATTCTATGCGAAACAAATCCTTTTGGCAATTAATTTATTTTTAGTGAATAATTTGATCACCATAGATGTCCTGCAAATTAGACTACATTTTTGAAGAAAATTCAGCTTCATTCTGTATGAATTGGACAATTTGTTCATCACTATCAAATACTTTCCATCTAGTTGCATTATTAGGTATGGATGGCCTAACAACCATCTTGATATGTTGCATCTTGCCTTTAACTAGGTCTTCTACAGGTGAAAACTGAGAACCGAGAGCCACCATTTGATCTTCTTCCTTGTTCAACTTCCATGGTATAACCTGTAAGTTGAGAGCATCAAAACTCTCTAGTAAGTCCCAAAATCTATGTCTATAGGCTTTCAATAGTTGGTTCTTTGTAGTACATCTTCCATAGTCTTGGTTAATGGCCAGCCCAATGTCTACAAAGATTTTCAACTTCTTGATCTTTCTTTTTTCTACAATCAACATACCATGCACTAATGCCTCATATTCCACGACATTATTGGAACAGGTGAATTATAATTTTTGAGTAAAGAAAAACTTTTCTTTCTTAGGGGAAGTAAGCACAACAACCACCCCAACTCCATTTATGCTTCTAGAACTATCAAAATACATCCTCCATAAGCCAGAGACTGACTCCTTGTCTTCTTTAAATGTTGCGGGCATAACAAATTCCTCTTGGAGGACACAATAAGTGCCAAAACTAGTCTCGTAAGCTTTAAGCTCTTCAAAATTGATGTAACCTAGAATTTACCAGTAATAACCTAGGCGTGCTAGCACATCACTCAGCCTAGACTGAGCGCTCACCCGAAGCGTGCAAAGGTACCAAGCCCCTCTTTAGGGTTTCTTGTGCAGGATGTTAGCAAGATGAAGAGTTAATGTATTCAGATCCATAATTATTATAACATTCTACAAAGCATATTCCAGATCTAAATCTAAAGAGTAATAGATTTAAGTAATAGCCACAATGAATTCTTCCATGCAAGATTTAGTTGTAATCATGTTTAACACCTTGAATCATTCAATACACTCCATTATATTAAACAAAATAAATACATAGAAGCTTCTTACAATACCATAAGCTCATGTGTGCATCATATCTGGTAGCATAACTTCACAATAACTTATATCTACTACCCCTATACTACGTAGATCACTACATATTTATAAGGGTGGGGACTTGCCCTTCACCACTTGCATAATTCCCAAAATAGGTTGCATGCTGAAAATAGCTATGCACCTTTACAATAATAGACACACATGCAAGTGTGCTAACAATAGATATCTTCTGGTTAATTGGAAGTAGAAAATCTATTATTAACTTGAACCCATGTAAAGATCTTAGTAGCTGCTCTTCCCAAAATAGCCTATGTGTGTCACACAAGTCTTTATCCAGTTTGTGTGCTCTGCATGCTATCTCAAAAATAACACGTACTCCTAAAAATGGTTAAGTCCCTAATCAGTCATGGTATTTGCACATGCTTCCTTTCCTATCCTTCTATGCCTTTGAATGTGCCATGTTCTTACGTGTGAACCTTCTATGTGCCTTCTACTAAGTATCATACTTTTTTTGCTCAACATTACCCCACACAAAACTGCATTGCCACCCCAAAAATGGTTGCCTCCTGATACTTTTAAAGAATAAAGAATAAGGAATGGAATGAATGGAAAGTAAATAATTTATGTACAAAGAATGACCTTCACCCTGCAACGTCCTCTATTTCAACTGGAAGAATCAACTCTAGATATTCCTCTTTTATTTCAGCGTCTAAGGCTTGCCAATCACTCAACGCAGCTTCTACATTTTCTGAAATATCTGATGTAATAGAGTCTAACTCTTCTTGCGCAATATCTTCCTTCTTGTTTTGCAATACGATAATAATGCTAGACATTGCAGTCACCCTTCCTTCCGAAGATCCATCTTCTGGGCTATAAGTTTCCCAATTTCATCCAACTTGTCCTTATGGGGTCTTGGGCCACCGCAAGGGCCTTGCATACTTCGCTTCACTAGCACCAATCTCTTTGCGCATCCCAATTTCTCATCTTTCATTTCCTTCAGGACTTCATTGTCTTCTATTATGGTCCTGATCCTTATTACTACCTCTAGAGCTGCACATATGTTCAATGCCTGGTCTTCCTTCTTTAGCTCCTCCTGCAAGGTTTGAAGCAATGCCTCATATGATGAAATATTCCTTACCACTGAAGCCCTTTCTCTCTCTACTTCTTGCTCAGGATCCTTTGGCTCTGGCATCCAAATAGGTCCATCCTCAAGAACCAAATCAACTAGGGTACACACATAGTGCATAGCTGAAGGGAACTTTTTGGGTACCTTAGGATCCAAGTGCATCTTTTCTCAGGACATCATCTCGATATCCTCTTCCATGTGGATGAGAACCCCATTCTTATTTTTCTCTAGGCCCTTCTCTCCTTTCAAACATGTGATCTATGCATCTTTGTCTTTGATCTCTTCTCTTAGCATTTTGATAGTGGTAGCTTTATCCACATTCCTACGCACCACCTTTGTAGATACCTTCACTAAGGCATTACTCACTTGTTCACCATTCATAACAGTTGGCTTGATGGTTATGTGCCTATTTTTGGTTCCTTCCTCATTCTTTCTTCCTTGCCTACCAAGATGGAATTGAGTTACCACTGCCTTTCAATGGGCAACATCTAAAGTTGTTCAAAAATTGAGATACATGGTAAAACCTGTTTGTATATAAATAAAACCTTTGTTGTTTTCTTTCCCTTTCTTTGTTTTGTTTTATTTTTGTTTGCTTGACCCCAAACCCAATGGAAAAGATACGAAACCAGAGATGCTAGGATCTCATCTTTACTCATGTCATTTTGACAGAGGAAAAGATGTCCACAGACGGAGCTAACTAGTGTCCCCAGATTTCATCTTGAAATCTGGGACTACCCATCTTTTTAAAAATTGTTATTTTAAAATAATAGGTCTTTTTGTGTTTTTATTGCTAAAAGATGTATGTATTACGTTAATATATTCCAAAGTGAATCATATGAGATAATTTCGACAAATACCCGGTAAGTGAAACTCATTTTATCCCTTCGCCAAGTTTTTTGTCAAGGGAAATTTTATTTAATTATTAATTAAATAAATAATGCCTCGTTTGAAGTAAATTGTTCTCTCTGGTTGAATCCTCGTTGATGTTTTACATGCCATTATTCACACATCTCAATCAGGTTTTCACTAAGAACGAATTGAGCCTATGTCTGTGACTTCGGCAACATTTTTTATTTTTATTTATTTCTTTTGTGTTTTTCTCTAGTTTTCTCGGAGTTTCTCTATGAAATTCCCTAGGTCAATTCCTTCACTAGTATAGTCTATTTAATTTCTGAAGCATCTAAAAATCATCTATCGACACAACGCCGAAAGGAATCGGCCTCATAATGCAAGCTTATGACCAAAAAGATGAAGTCATGCACAATAAGCCTCTCTGAGCAAGTCACATTTTCTCGGAATTAATGAGTGTAAGCGTAATGGTATTTTTCGTAGTTGTAGGAAGGCGAAATTCATTACCTGTCTTACAGGTACTTTTTCCCATGAAGTCAAAGTCACTTAAGCTGTGACGGGAAAATTAGAGGTGGTAGGTAGGCGGGAATTTCTTACCTGCCTTGCAGGGTGAAAATTCCCATTATAAAATAAAGAAAAATCACTTAAAGCACCAATGGGAATTTTTGTCTACGGCAAACTAAATTTTCCCACCAAAGAGATTTATTCACCTATACGCAAGACACACTTTATCAAAGGAGGCCAGTTTTAATGCAAGCCACACTTTTTGGAAGGGAGACTTTAAGCTGTCAGTGGGAATTTTGGTAGTGGTAGGTAGGCAGGAATTTGTTACCTACCTTGCAGGTAATTTTTCCCATGAAGTCAAAGTCACTTAAGTTGCAATGGGAATATTAGATGTGGCAGGCAGGTAGGAATTTTTACCTACCTTGTAGGGTAAAAATTCCCATTATAAAAGAAAATCACTTAAAGCACCATTGGGAATTTCTTACCGCTTGTAGGTAAAAATTCCCATTATAAAAGTCAAATCACTTAAGTGGAAGAGGGGATTTTTGGAGCTGCAGTGCAGGGTGGAAATTCCCATCAAGTTGACTTCTTATTTTTAGCAACTACCCTTGCCAAAAAGTGCGACCCACCTTGGGTGAATAACAATGCATTTAATAATATTTATTAATGGTTTATTCACCCAATTTTGGTGCCATAAATAGAAGGAAATTCAATGCAAGTGAAAGAACTAAAGAGAAGTCAAGGATGCATGCTAAAAATAAATAAAATAATTTATTTAAAAGCAACCAACAACATGCATAATTGGGTGCCCAATTTGGGTGAATAAACATGATTGTTTATTAATTAAATTTCCAAAAATAGGAAGGACAATTATTAAAAATAGTATGCTGAGGATTATATAAGCATGGACTGCCATAATAAAGAAGCAATTAATTATTTTTGATGAGGATTGCATCCGGACAGATTTTGGCACCAAAAGGAGGATGTTGCACTAATAAATATTTTCCACTACCTGGGAAGCTTCAGTTTTGGTGCCTAGGGTTGGAAAGGCCTAATTTTTGTCATTACGAGTATCTCGCATGTTGGTATATGTGCTCGAGGTGAATTAAAAATATTTTTTCTTGCTTTGCATGCAAGCAAAACCTCAAATTTTAGGGCAGCAGGCTTTATATGCAGATTTTGGTGATAAAAATCAAGTATTCGTGCCATGGACTCCATCTTTGTCTGAATAAAATTGTAGGTATTCATCACAGGTGCTCAAATCAATGTCAGGTACATTGAATATATCTTCTGAATCTAAAGAAGTTTCAGATCTGCACAAATGGGTCTAATTGTAAGGGATTCCTGTAGAATTAAAAGAAAAAGAGCTCAGACAAAGATTGTTTCATCCATGTTAAAGCATGATGAAAGAGAAAGATCAACAGAATCATACATAGCTTCCAAATTTGTTGAAGTCAATGATACAAACATAGGCCCTAAACCTATCACTGATTTAATTGATGGATTCAGATCTCTATATTTGTTGAAGTCAATGATACAGACATAGGCCATGAACATATCACCGATTTAATTGATAGATCCATATCTCATAATTGCAAAGGCTTCGAAAAAATCCATCCTCTTGTTTCTAACACAGCCCATGTAGAATTCAATGCATGGAAAATTCCTTCCAGGATCTTGTGCATGTGCTCCCAATCTTCTAGTTGAAGCCTTCATTGAATTTACTTTGCATGTACTGAAGAAGAATTGCAAAAGCTTCAAGGATAAAGGGAAGACAGGTCAAAGGAAATACCCGCAAGCAAATCACAGTCATTCATAGCTTCCAGATCCAATTTGGTGAGAATCAAAGGCAAAAGAGTCAACCACATGTAGAATATGGAAGAAGAACAAGACTGAGAGGGTTTCAAATTTCTTCTTATTTCTTTTCCTCTTTCTTTTATTTTCTCCAACAAAGTAATTGAGCAATCAATTAAATTATAAAACTTAAGTGATTGGTTTAAAATTCGTTACTAGAAGAAATCAATTACTTGGAAATAGGTGGCAGACATGCAAAATAGAAGGTTCTATTTTTTAGTTATAAATCATACAAAGAGGATTTCTAAGAGGAATATTTCCAGTTGTTTCCTTTTCATAGCTTCTAAGCATGTGGGAATTCATTTAAAGCTTCCTATTTGTAATTGCCCTTTATGCACTATAAATAGAGGAAGAACCTACGGGTTAAAGAATCGAATTTTTAATCAAGTATTCTTGTGTTCCAAAATTTGAGTGAAACCCCTGATTTTTGAAAGTAGAGGAATATAGAAGAGATTTCAGAGAACTTTGTGTTAATGATGCATTTTTCTTCTTACTTTCTTTCTAGATTTGTTCATAAACTTTGTGTTATTATAGATCTAGATCTGAAAGTTTCCTTTGCTTGAATTTTG
This sequence comes from Taxus wallichiana var. yunnanensis, assembly GCA_018340775.1. Lineage (NCBI taxonomy): Eukaryota > Viridiplantae > Streptophyta > Pinopsida > Cupressales > Taxaceae > Taxus > Taxus wallichiana. Next base: position 473,742,574 of record CM031239.1, on the reverse strand, counting down.
TGCTTAATGATATATTTTTTTAATCTATGTGCATGCAATAAACTATGTAAACTATTGCTTAGGTTGCACATCCTCTCTACTTTCTTCCATTTCCTATTATTTTCCTCTTTTGTAGATGTTTCCTTTCTTTTACATCTACTTACTTACTCTAATTGTATAGCTATGGTTCATGAGCTACACGGTTAAATTAATACCACAAATAGATACTAGGAAATTTAATTGACAAAATCTTACATGGGAGCCTCAACGGTAAATGAGGGAGATTTATCTCATGACTTCCTAGGTTTTCAGCTATATAGAAAATCTAGCTAACACACCCCATAGAAATGGTATGTACGGTTCTCTCGCGCATAAAAATACCGCAAATGGTAATTAGATTATTGCACGCAAACACGCTTATTTCAAAAAAACACCAACTAAATTTAAAAAACATAGCGACGAAGAAGGAAATACATTAAGGGAATACATAATTGAAAATCTAACCTAAATGGCAACACCGCCTTATTAAAAAAACCAAGAAGGCTTATTTATAGTAGGGCTTCAACCTAATCCCGTTGAAGAAATCAAGTAACCATATTCAATCAAGAATTTCTAACAAGCTCCTATTTCAAGTATGTAAGTGATACCATATGGTCCTAAACAATGTACTTTGAGTTTCCATGGATGGCACAAAAAATTAGAATCATAAAGAAGCACCATCTGTCCTATCTCAAGCTTTTTGTCCCTGATGTTCCCATGCTATGCCATGCTTTCTCGCTTGGATTTTTCTTGCTTCGACTCCAGCATGCTATTGCTCATCACTCATCCATTAATTAACTTTTCAATCCATTATTATAATGCTTTTTCATTAGCTAGACCTCGACATGCGCAATATGCAAAGAAGGTAACATGAATTCCATAGGAAGAACTGCTTCTGTGCCAAACACCAATTGAAAGGGTGTGGCCTTATTTAACCACTTGTATGTTCTATATGACCAAAGCACTACAGAAACTTTATCATCCCAATCCTTCCCTCCAACATCACAAATTTTTGTCAATGTCTGGCTCAAAATATTGTTGAAAGCCTAAGCAATCCCATTTTCCTGAGGATGATATGGTGTACTCTTATGGTGCGTAATCATGAACTCATCTAATAGAATTATGATTGTCTTAATCAAAAAATGTGTGCCCCTATCACTTTTAAAACTCAACGGGCATCCATACCTTATAATACTATTTGCCCATAGAAACCTGGTTGTTGTAACTCTTTGCATAATCCTTTATAAGTTACCGCTTGCTTCTACCTACCTTGTCATATAATCTATGCAAGTGATGATATAGTGTGATCCAGTCCTACGTGCGGCTGGTGAAATAGGACCCACAAAATCTATAGCCCATTTCTCAAATGGTTCTTGCACTAGGAATAGGTCTTAAAGGCATTTCATCTCTTTGTCCTGGTTTTCCAAGGCACTGACAAGTGATCACAAGCCTTACAATATGCCTTAAAATCTTTATACAAGGTCTCCCACCATAATCCAATGAGTAGAATCTTGTGTGTAGTGGTGTCACCTACATAGTGCCCACCTGTAATACCACCATGATCCTCCTCCATGATATTTGTGCACTCATGTTCTAGTACACATCGGCGTAATACTTCATCTCGACCTAACTTATACAGGTCACCACTAATCAACATAAACGGTGTCGCGCGAATGGAAATTTGTTTCTTCTATAAGGATTTCATTCCTTTTGGCACCATAGTGGTACATAGAAAGACAACAATGTCCTCTAATTTTTATGGCATACATTATAACTTGTATAAGCGTAAATGCATCGTGCATGGTATCTTCAATTTCTGCACATCTTCCCCTAATCGTATTATGGATAGATGGTCCGGTCCAAAATTACTTTTCCCTAGTTTTACCACAACTATGAAATAAAATTCTTGGAATAAGAGTACCCATCGGCATATGCACCCCTGTAAAATGGGCTTGTTTACCAAATACTTCAATGCCATGTGATCGGTATAGAATACAAATGGTGTTTCTAGTAGGTACTGTCTAAATTTATGTAGTGCATAGATCATTGAAAAGATTTGCACTCTGTAGTTGTGTAATTCTGCTCTGCAGGAGTCAACTTTCTACTAGAAAAAAATAGGATGATCTATAATACCTTCTACAGCCTGAGCCAACAACGCACTAATGGTCATGCTGGAGGATTCCACATGTACATGAAATGGTTAGTCCCATGAGGGAAAGCGCATAATAGGTGCTATAGTAATTTTCTCCTTTAATGTATTGAATGTGTGTTGCTTGTTCTCCCAGTAGAACATCCATTTTCCTTTTAGTAACTCTTCCAAGGGTGCGGAAACCTTAGCATACCATTTTATAAATTTTCTATGATACCCAATGTGACCTTAGAATCGATGCACCTCACTTTGACTAGTAGGCTCTTCCAGGATGATAATGACTGCAACCTTAGCTGGATTAACCAATAAACCTTCCTTGTAGATGGTGTTCCCTAATAGTGTGCCAAATGGTGTAGCAAATATACATTTCTTGATGTTCAAAGAGATGCTTAACTGGTGGAATCTTTCAAACATTAAGCATAAATTGTCACAATGATCCTTAACAAGTCCATACATCATCCAGTCATCTAAATAAACTTGTAAGAAGTTGTGAATAAAATCTTTGAACACTTGGACAACTATGCGCGAAAATACAGTAGGCACATTTTTTAGACCAAAAGGTATCATAGTATAGGCAAAACTTCCCCATTCAGTAGTAAAAGTAGTCTTTTCCTAATCCTCCTGTGCAATCCTAACTTGATGATACCCAGAGAATCCATCTGTAAAGGAATAAAACTCTTACCCCGCAATGAATTCTAATATTTCCTTGGTGAATGACATAGGAAAGGGATTAGTAACACATGTAGCATTCAGCTCCATGTAGTCCACACATATCCTAAGCCAACCATCATTCTTTATATTAATCATGATTGGGCTAACCCATTCTGACTCATCCAGAGGCTTGATGATTCCAGATTTCAACATTTTATCAATTTCTTCTTTGACCTTTTCATGCAAGTTGGGGTTCATCCTGTAGGGTTACTTCCTGACTAGGCATGCACCTTCCTTAAGCTTTATCTTCATTTCTCCTAATGATTCATGCACACCTTTGAGTTCATGGTATCCCTAGGAAATAAGTCATGATAATCTCATAAAGAACTCAATGATGTTTTCCACTTGATTGGACAATAATCCCTAATTATGGCTTCCTTAGGCTTAGCATCCGATTTGATATTCATTTTCTTTATTTTCACGGGTTCATGATAGGTGCACGTGGTATTATCTGCACTCACCAAAACTTCACACCTACTTATTGAATGATCTACATCTAGATTTTCCACTTCCTCATCATCCACTAAGTAGACCATCTTTCATTTTTCTTTCTCAAAGAAAGCGCACTTAAGTAGTGTGGCATATGTCTCTATTTCTTTAGAAAAACACACTCCTGAGTCATTTCCATCAAATAAATCTTGAATGAGTTCATCCTCCTTTCTACTATCTCTCATAGTTAAGCACTTTATAAACCTTAATGCCTCTTCTATTAGAGGTTTAGTAGAGAAGTAATCAAAAGTTTAGACTAGTCCTACAATCAAATCCTACCAATTTCCAGTCTCTCTATTGAGTTCCACATATACATACCAAGCACGCACACAACCTTGTAATGTGGAATAAAATTTGTGCACCTAGAGTGAAGGTGGTAAAGATTCCTACCCCTCTATCCAGAGCCTCTCACACTGCTGAACATGGTGCTGAACAGGTTGATTGGCATGATAAGTGAAGATTTGAGTAGGTGCATTGCTCTTGGAAAATCGAGTAAAAATAGCAATCCTAATTTCATTCCATCCTACAAGATTATCCTTATGAACCACCCACCAATGTGTTGTTATCCAACGCAGGTATATGCTAACATATTCCGTCCCTCCAACTGGTCTATCCATTGTTCCTCCATGGTGTGTGAAAAAAACCATAGGATCTCCTTCTCCAGTGTATCGAGGTACCAAGTTGTTACTTATTCTCCTGATACAACGAGGTCTATTGTTCCACGCAAATGTGCTTCTTACTTCATGCCCTACCAACTCATAAGTAATATGAGCCCAATTATCACAAGCAACACTTGTAGTATCGCTAATAGACTATGTATATTCCCACTGAAGGATTCCTTCTTTACATGGCTCGAGCACTTATAGGTCACAGATTATGTGTACATAAATCCTATTTATATCTTCCTCACTCAAAGGCTCAACATAGGGCACATATTTTCCATCTGTTAAAGGGATAATAACTCTTTCCTCCTTGTTTTCAAAATTAATATAACCCTTGTTGAACCAAAGATCAACATTATTTTCATAGCACCAAGGGTGCCCAAGTAGAGCTGGGAAGCTATCTGCCTCTGCAAGCGCTAAAACCTCAAAATCCCCAGTGAACTTGGCTCCCTATATAGTAATGGATGCATCTTTTAAAACTCGATGGGAGTGGCCTTAGTTCGGTTAGCCATGAACAATACATTCGAGGATGGCTGTAATGGGGTCTCCCCATCTGTACCCATGCATCTAAAGTAAGAACATTGACTTTCCGCCTATATCAATCAATATATTTCTCAAAATCCATCCATCAACAAAAAAATTTAGAGTGATTTCCTTTTCATAGTCTAAGCTATGGGGGAAAATTTACATGCAGGATTTGTCTTCCCGGTCTCGATACTTTTGCACGTGGAGTGTTTCCCTTTAGCCAATTCCCTAATAATGAGATGATATTCTCCTAGCGCACCATTTTGCACACCTCCTTCAAGTCATCAATATCAATTTGGATAATCTCAGTTGCTTTCTTTTGCTCCATCTTATGTGATTGCTCCTTTAAACATTGTATTTCACCCGAATATTTCGATTAACTTCATGATTTCCTGATAAACATCCTTATGATGGATAGGATATGGGTACCGTGCATGTAGAACCTCCTCCTTAGTGATGGTATGCTTCTTCTGTAATTCTTCTTTGGCACGTGCCGCTTCAACACGCGTAGTGATATTTACATGCAATACCTCATATTATGGTTCTAACTTGGGCATCCACTGATTTTCCACATCACATTGTATTCTAACCATCCTTGCACCTTTGTTTTCTTGTTTATGTTGCTTACTAATATGCTCATATAAGTCTAGGCATTCCTCATAGCTATGATTCTTTCCACATAAGGAACAAGTAATATTCTGAGGACATTTGTGCCTGTAGTGGTTAGGTGATCTATATGTATAACATGTTCTCGTGAGGAAACTCACCTCGGCCTCTAAATCCACTATGGTATCCCCGACCTCTGCCACGACCTCCTTTAAAACACCCTTCATTCTGATCACAACACACTTGATTATGATCCCGATCCTAATGCTCATTCTTACCTTTAGAGTTATCTGAGACTCCTGTCTATCACACACCAATATATAGCATCATGGATCTGACAAATCAATCTACAGTCCTTTTTATCATGAGTTGTGGAATTAAAAATCTTACAATAGCAAGAGACATTCTTCCTTATCGCATGTTGCAATAATGGGTAGTGGCTAACATCATGGTTCAAATGACATATCTCACAGTCCAGTAATAATGAATGCACTGATATGTGGGGACAACTATCCTTTGTGTGACCTTCCACTTCACAATATGTACACCAAATCCTCATGTGTGTCTCATGTGCTTTGAGTTCACCGATAGTTTCTCTAACTCTTTTACCATATCCGCAATTTGTGCTTCCAAAATGGATTGACCCCAATGTCTATACTTCTAACTACCTCAAAGCATGTGAATATTATTTAAGTGTTTCATGCGGGTCTCAGTATATGTCTTATGTGATAGTGCCCTTCTAAAAGGTGTAATTAGACCTCCAAAAAACAATTACACATGCTACCTTACATGAATATCATAACAAAGCTTAGATTACAACATTTTGAAATTAGCATCATACTCTCTAACACTCTCAGTAGTGCCTTGCTTAATATCCTTGAGCATGCTTATACTCTTCTTCTCGAACTCAAGGATGTGAAACTCTTTAAGGAAAGCATCTTTTAAAGTTGCATAGTCTACACAAGTCTGATCAAGGTCAAAAATTTTATATCAGCTATATGTGTGCCCTTATAATGTAGTGGAAAATTAACTTGCCCTGTGCTCAAAAGTTGTGATTCCTTTTGCGTGCCACATTATTTCACACATGTGCACATGTTCAGTAGCATCTTCTATGCCCCTATACTATGGAAGATGAAGAGACATCTCCATGTAAATATTATGGGGTTTGTGCAGACCCTGCCCACGTGATCAAGAACCTCTTTTGTTTCCCGTGCCTCCAAAACCACCAGATCCACCAAAAATAGAACCACCTATACCTCATGGTCCTGAACTTGTAGCCAAAGTCAGACCAGAAGATGTACTTCCCTATGTCCCAATAGTAGTACTAAACTACACCCCTATATCCGTGAAGTGTTACTACTACCAAAAGAGAGTCCAAACTTCTACGCGCTTGAATTTCGTGAAGAAGATACACCTGAAAAGGTACCCCCAAACAATAATGAATACATTTACGTTGCCATCGATGTGATTGTTATATGACTAACTCCTATTCTCCCACTACCTAAATTAGCTTCATTGACTACTTGTCATACTAGATCTTGAAAAGCCAAGCACAAGGGCTAGGTTAGCAGGTAGATTTAGAGGCGCACTTGCGGCCCAAGTCATCTCTATTGGCATGCTTCCACATGAGGCCAAGGGTGGTTCCCTATCATGATTTCCTAAATGGGGAGTTCCTGATGCTTTGGCTCCATGCCTTTTGCGTGAGCTCCAAATCCTTTGCGAACCATCTCTCTCCTCAACACCATTCACTCTACAACATCCCGCTGCTTCTCTATCTCCCTCTCACGTGCCTCATTATACTTAAGTCACCTTTCTTCTCTCTACCTTTCTACCGCTAGGTCTGCCATCTTTCACCAAACCTGCTCTTGCCCCATGCATGGTGGGGTTTAGTTACCCATTGGTTGGCTTTCCAAGTTTAGGGTCACCGTTAAGATTTTGATTTCGAGTGGAATGCCTTACAAGTAAGTTCCCTGGGATACCGTAAAAATTGAATTTTTCTACCTCTAGGAAAGAATAAATGAAAATTGAGTACTCCAGAATATAGTTGTTCAGAACACCACAAAACCAATTATCCACAATGCGTGTCCAAATAAGATTAGCATCATAAAGGGCCTGAAATTCTTCCTACATCTAGACAACTACGCAATACCTCCAATCCCTTTAGACACATAGGAAACCAACCAATCATATAGTTCTATCGGAAAAATAATGAAGAATCTCTCATATAAACTGTCATACAATTTTTGTTCCACCCATGCACGTGCATTAAACTCGAGATCTAGTCTTGAACCTCTAAGCATATTCTTTCTTCTAGATATTGTATCCACTCCTCAACACTTGCGAGAGTTAACCGGTATGTCTTCATCATGAACCATCCTGAAAACAACTGAAAAAGAGGTCTCGACAATGGAACCAATGATACAACCTAGAAATTACCAGTAATAACTCAAAGTAGCGCTGGCACATCACTCGGCCCTAGGATCGAGTGCTCACCTAAAGTGCGCAAAGGTACCAGGCCCCTCTTTAGGGTTTCTTTGTGTAGGATGTTAGCAAGATGAAGAGTTAATGTATTTAGATCCATAATTAGTATAACATTCTACAGAGCATATTCCAGATCTAAATCTAAAGAGTAATAGATTTAAGTAATAGCCACAATGAATTCTTCCATGAAATATTTAGTTTTAATTGTGTTTAACAACTTGAATCAGTCAATACACTCTATTATATTAAACACAATAAATACATAGAAGCTTCTTACAATACCATAAGCTCATGCACAAATTAGATATGGTAGCATAACTTCACAATAATTTATATCTAGTCCTCCTATAATACACAGATCACTACATATTTATAAGGATGGGGACTTTCCCTTAACTAATTTCATAATTCCCAAAATAGGTCGCATGCTGAAAAAAGCTATATGCCTTTACAATAATAGATACACATGCAAGCGCTAACAATATATCTCTTATGGTTAATTGGCGTAGTAACTTTATTATTAACTTGAACCCATGCAAAGCGCTTAGTATCTCGCTCTTCCAAAATATCCTATGTGTGTCGCGCAAGTCTTTATCTAGTTTTTGTGGTCTCGTATGCTATCTCAAAAATATCTCATAATCCTAAAAATGGCTAAGTCCCCAATCAGTCTTGTTCTTCATACACACGTCCTTTCCTATCCTTTCGTACCTTTGAATGTACCCTATTCTTATGCGGGAACCTTTTTTGTGCCTTCGCTAAGTATCATACTTTGTCTTCTCAATAATAATAAGTATTAAATTTGTGATCTCTCTCATCCCATTCATCAAACAACAAAACAAGCATAAGAGGAGGAGCAGGTTGTTCTTCTAGACTTGAAACATGATCTTGTTCTTCTTGGATTAAACAATTTAATTTTAATAGAGGAAGGTTTGTATGACTCTATGTGATAGGAAAAGATAGGCTCACTTGGATTTTGAATCTTGTGCCATATCTAGTCCTTAAAATCATGTGAGTCCAATATGAAGATAGATAAATTCCTATTTTAACGAAGAAATATCTAGATAGGAAAATTGCAAACATGGGCGAGAAAGTCTATGAGTGATATATCATGGTTTATTGTCGACTTGGATAGGCATGAAGTGTTAGCTTAAGGTCTTTAACTACCCCAGGACATTCACAATTTATCCATCTAGTTGTAAAACTCCCCTAGTCACGTGGATTGTACTTGAGACCTAGGATGTTAACAATTTTCTTAAGCATTACGAGAAGTATTGGCCCCGAATCAATCATACAATTATGAACCAGGTGTTTACCCACAATTATAGGCATGTAAAAGGGGGTCTTGACATATTTACTTACTTTATCACCCTTTTCTCGACAGACATGGACTGCGACATGAGTCATTTACATCACTAGATCTCGTCTGAGGCGGTTGCATGAGGGCTTCACATAGGAGATCATGTTGTCATGGAATAACAAATGTATCCCACATAGAGACATTAACATTCTTCCTCTTCATTTTTCCACACTATTAAATGGAAGATCCATCAACCTCCGAATATGTGGCATAATAACTTCTTTTCTTGGTTGTGGCATTGTTTGATCATGCGGTTTTGTTGAAACAACAACCTCCTTTTCTGCGGAAATCTTATCGTGCGGTCGCAGATTACTTTGACACATTATTTACTTCATTATGTAGTTTCTCGCTCTTTCTTGTTTCGCTTCTAGTCCACGGATTTTCCTTTATGCCTCCACTTATTTTTTTCCTTTATCTCGTGGTATTTCTTTGATCTGCGAGAGTTACAACCTCGAGCTTCCATCATTGTTTTCTTTTCTATATGTTGTCAAAAACATTCATCTGAGGTCTACCAGAGCTGCTAGACACTTGATTGAGTGCACATAAATCCTTAGCTATGAAAAACATGAGGTTAGCATCAGTGCAACTTGTTGACCTTCTTTTACACCATGATTTAGTGCTTTAATAAGTGGGTATTGCTGAATGGAAGCACCTTGAATCATGTAGGCTTAGAGATCGTGGATAATTTTAGTGGCAAATATTCATAATATGGTGAAATTTTCACTTTAGGAAAATTTGAAAAGGTGATTTTTTCGGAGTAGGTTAGTGTCTTGTTCGCCTAAAATTTACAATATATATTTTTTGGGGTCAGCTTCACCTACATTTGAAAACATCTCCTATAAAAACCTAGGTGATTCATCGGGTAGTATACTACCACCAGACTACTAGTACCTTACCAATACCATTGAAGTTGTGAACTTGCATACTCTAAACACTAGAGCATAGTACAGATTTATCATTTGATTACTAAGTTTTTTTTGTTGACATGCGACAAAGATATTCATTGGCACCCGAATCATTTCATTTGATGATGCACGAAAGGACTAAGTTTGGTGACACATGACTTAGTTTTTTTACTGATGCTCGACGTGGTTTATATGATGCACGACTCACTATGTTTGTTGATGCATGACAATAATATTTGCTGACAGGAAACAAAGGGTTTATTGTTGATGCATGAAAAAGGAAATTAATTTATGTGTGACTCATTGCATTGGTGACACATGACAGGACTAAGTTTGTTGACGTGTGACTTAGTTTTTTTGTTGACGTGTGACATAGGTTTATCTGACGCATGACTCACTACGTTTATTGACGTGCAACTTAGTATACTCTAACACATGACTCAATTTTCTCTAACGTGTGACTCAGAATAATGGAAGGTGCTAGTGCTCAAAATGGGAAAACCCAAAAAGTATGTAAGAAATCTCAGAAGTCCTTGTTCAAGTATTTTGGAAACTCATTGCTATAGATACCGCAACCACTAGCACCCATATAGCTGCCACCAGAAAGAATCAAAGTACTGAATGTGTGGAAGGTAATATTGAGGTGGACATGCATTTTGCACAGTATCAACCAAATGACACCTATGATGATACCATGTCAGATCTTGAAGATATACCTGTTGAGATTCCAGATCTAGAAGATATTCTTCCCTGGTGGGGTGTAGCCTGGGGAGTGCATTAAGATATCACACATAAAAATACTCAACAAAATGGAACACAAAAATCAAATTCAAATTCTGGTTCACGAAAGAGGAAACCAGGTGATTGTTATATTTCTCATAATTCTACTCAAAAAAGTAAAACATTGAAAATGAACAAGAGTATGTGGACAATTGGGAGGACGTACAATTTGATCATTGCCAATTTCCGTTTATCGAACCTATACAATCATATAATCCATAAGATATCCCATTTGAATGTACATGTACGATATGTATGAGGAAATTAGGAAAGCAACAAAAAATGCAACTGAAGTTGGACATCATAGAAAAACACTGTGGAAAACAATATTTGAATGTAACGAGGGAGGACGTCCAGAAAATCAAAACACACAGGTGGAAAAATGAAAAATAATGCATGCATGTTAAATACACAACAGTACAAAGCAAAGTACAAAAAAATGTAGACATCTCAAAGAAAAGTGAGGAACGATCACATCGCAAATTGGTAAGATGAATCAAACAAATCTGCATGCAAAACTCATATAGTTCTCTACTTTATTTCACATACTAAAGAAAGGAAGACCAATTTCAGATTTCCTCGATTTCAAATTTTTGTATCAATATAATGGAATTCCCAATGTACCTCAATCTCATTGGTCTGATAGTAGTGCATGAGAAATGGCAAAATGCCTTTCAATGATAGAGAAGGAATATTTGAAAGAGAATGTAAAAAAGATAAGTTTATCTCTCTTTCAATTGATGAAGTGACAATAGTTGAAAAAACTGCATGGGTATGTATCCACATCTATACATTAGAAAATCATATAAGGACACCTCATCTACTAGGTGTTATGAAAATGGTTGAAAACTGTAATGCTGAAAATCTACATAAAATAGTTGCTTCTCATTTGAAAGATATTGTTGGAATGATTGATTATGAAATCGCTACGAAGTTGGTATGCATTAGAGTAGATGGTGCGTCAGTCATGCAGGGTCACTGTACAGGGTTGTGTGTTAGATTTCAAACAACAATGGCCCCTTATATGCTAGCAATTCACTGTATGTCTCACAAAATGAATTTAGCGTATAAAATGGTAAGAAACTATGAAAATGTTGCTAAAGTAGAAGACCTTATAAGAGAACTTCATGCTGATATGGAAAGTAGCCCAAAATGATTTATTGAGTTCCATAAATTTGTAATTGGAATTACAGATGACAAAAACTTGAAGGATGTTGAGATGAGATGGATTTCTTTGTATGAACCTACATGCATAGTTTGTGAGGATTATCCTTCGTTGGTTGGTTTCATGCACAAATATCATCATAAAGTTGACATGGCAAGGGACTTACTATTCCGTTTAACTGATTTTGAGACATTTCTTATATTGGTTGGTATTCTTCCAATGTTGCAGGAGATCAATACACTCATGAAGCATGCATAGGGGAGATTAATCTATATTGTGTATTTTATATGGATGAGAAAAATGGTATGTCAAAGTCTTGATGTCTTGTACTGTTCCCAAGATAGTTTTGATACACGTATTTTTGAGAATTGTAAAGATTTATTAGATCTTTAAAACCCCAACAACTATTTGAGATTTAATATCCATGATCACCTCTACATCAATTTTAATGGGAGGGAATACCCTTATGCCACGTTTGTGAAAAAGTTAAGATATTACAGAATTAGAAGAAGAAGATGTTCATGTGACACATGATATCTTTGAGTCTCATATAGTTGAAACAAGGATAAAATTTTAAAAAAATTGAATCTTTATCATCTGAAAATAGAGAACATTTCTCTAAAGATAAAATTCTTGAAGCAATGGATGTGATGAATCCTAATTTTTGGAATATCTGAAGGTGCTCGTGTAGACTTTATCAAGAAAGCATTTCCATAAATCCATGGGTACAATAATGGAACATTTCACAAAGACTTCATAGGTCAAGGGTATGGAAATCAAAGGTATATTGAATTTTTAATTAAAGTCTCAATCAACAAATTTTGCAACAACAATGAGGAACCAATATAAAAATTTAGACGAACCTTCTAAGAGTGGTGCTATTACAAGGCTCTAGCAAGGAATCTATCAAAGTATTGTATTACAAGAAGAAATCATTGAATATTTTAGATTATATGAGTTATGCCAAACAATGATTTCTAAGTATGTGGAGGACGAAAGGGTTTTTAGTGCTTAATCATTAATAAAATCAAAAGCGAGAAGCTTGCAGTTTGGATAAAAATATGGAAAGTTGCATGAGGTGTTATGTTTCTCGCTACTCCATGGAAACATTTCCTTTCGACAGAGAAATTATACATTGGAATTCCCTTTCTAAAAGAAGAGGTGTAAATAATACAACTACAAGTACAACTGTTCCCAACGATGAGACTGGAATTGGTGTGTCATCACACTCTACAGAAGAGAACATCGACTTTGAATCAACTATTGATAATGGATTGTTTCAGCTTTAAATAGGTATCTCCTTGACCTTACTTTTATTGTTTGACTATGGTTATTTATTCAATTTCATATTAACTCTACAGATGTAAATATTGACTGAGGAGGCTTTTTACAAAATTTTGTTTCAGCTCTTGTTATTATTAAAGATGTTATAGGTATATATATTTACATATTTTTAAATACAATTATTTATAAAAATTTGTTTTATATAATTACTATTTTGGATTTTTCGAATACGAAATTTTGTTTAAAAAATATGTTTGTTACATGCATTTGTCACATACTAATTTGCAAGACATTCAGAGTTCAGATCTGCATATTCTTCCACTGTTATACTCTTCCAGACTTCTACTGTCCAGACATGTACAGGTTATCATTTGTATTTTTCTTTAATCTTTTGTTTCTTCGTTAATCTGATCAATCATTGTTTCATTTATTTTTTTGAAAACGTGGGTTGACATCCATCCTAGGAAGCTCTCACTTCTCGGGACTGACAATGTCAGGCAACTCACCCATCTATATACTAATCTATTTCTCGTGTTGATTTTTCTTGAATTGAAGGTCTTCTAGCACGCAACATGCTACGAAGGATGATTTCTCATTTTCCTTCCATATGCTTTGTCACAACCATCTAAAAGACAAGAGGTAACTTAAACCCTATCATATGACATTGCTTGAGTTTTTAGAATTATGTTTAATTTATTTTTGTATTTGTGAAATTATTTGATAACATGTTTAAACTTTGTTGGATAAGATTTTTCCATATTAAGATGTTTCTATCATAACACATTCCAATTTTTCTTAAAACAATTATCCATTATACAATTCATCATCCACTATTGTACTTGAAACTAATGTCATCATATAATTGATTCATTAAAAATAGAGAGAAGAAGATTTTGAGAAGGTTTAAATGTCTTTGTCCTACCACATTCCATGATCGTGCTTGAAGCTAAAAATATATGTCCACTCAATTCATCATAATCCATCTGTTTTAATGTCTCCATCCACATCTAATGTCATCATAGAAGATGTAAGTCCTAGTTCAATTGACAAGTAGAGAGAAGAAGATTTTGATAAACTTGATAAGAAGATGTAAGTACTAGACTCTTGACACACTCCAATTATTCTTAAATCAATTATTTATCCATTATCATCATCCATATCTATTTTAACATTCCAATTTTTCTTAAAACAATTATCCATTATCATCATTCATCATCATCTATATCCATTCTAATGTCATCATATCATATCCATTAGAAGATTTTGAGAAGGTTTAAATGTCTCTGTCCTACCACATTCCAAATTTTCTTAAAACAATTATCCATTATCATCATCCACATACAAGTAATGATAATCCATATCTATGATTCTATTCTAATGTCATCATCAACATCTATGCAATCATCATTACAAGTACTAAGATGCCTTTGTCATACCACATTCCAGATTTTCTTAAAACAAATAATTAACCATTATCATAACGCCATCACATTCAAATGAATGTATCTAGAAATTCTATACATAATATATAAGAAGATATAAAATTCCATATTTTAAAGTATTTCAAATTTTCAAACGCCATCACATTCAAGTTTCAAATTTTCAAATATCATGACCATCAAACTCAAGTTTCAAATTTTCAAATATAGATTATAAAGTATTTCAAACTTTCAAATTCAAAGTTTCAATTTTTCAAGTTTTAACCCTCAATCATGAAATTTTTCAACCCTCAATTTTGTGTACCCCTTTCTCCAATGGCTTCCACTCCTGTAGTTGTACTCCTTTCCCCAATGGCTTCTCCTCCTATACCCCTTTCCCCAATGGCTTCCACTCTTGTAGTTGTACTCCTTTCCCCAATGGCTTCTCCTCCTATACCCCTTTCCCCAATGGCTTGAATAATCCCATAACTAATCAGATCTTCCGCAACACTGTCTAGACTCTTTACGATCCTTTGTTCTTCCCTTGTCGCATCTCCATGGGATAGCAAATTGGGATCTGCAACTGCCTTGGCTTTGAATAAAATTTCTAGGTCGAAGCCATGCTCTTTAATTATCCACTTTAGTGTATTGTTTTGTTTATTAACTAAAACAATATTTTCTTTCAAATTCTTTGTTGCGGATAAACTGTTCTTAGCACTTTCCAAGTGAACTTGGAACACCTTTGCTTGACTCTTCAAATTTTCATATTTCAACTGCACAAAAAAGTGATCTCAATTAAACATATTACTAAAATAAGAAAAGGTCAAATTAACAAAAAATATTGTTTCAAAGTGATAATACTTACAACCGCTCTATCTCTTTCAAAGCATTTGCAATTACTACCAGATCCTTGTCCTTAGACCATTTGTTAAAATATGCCTGGGCTTTAGCACTAATATTTTCTAATTTGTTTAATGCTTTATCCAAAATATCATCTTTATAGTTTTTATACGTGACTATCCCACCTCTTACTTGGGTAAGTAAGGAATCGATCTTCACAGGTTGTATCTAGACTGCAGCGTATAAACTTTCTCTTTGCCAATAATTTTCATAACGAATTATTATTTCATTGATTAGTACTTTAGCCTATCTCTCCCATTCTATAAGCTGATTGATATGAGGTAAAATAAACTCCGTGACATGGGATTGACAATCATTACCAATTAAGTTCTCTAAAGGAAATGGTAGAAATTGTTCACCATCTGTATCTGAAGAAGATGATGTAGCTGGAGAGGTATGGGGGCTTTCTGGTTGATCATCAACTGCTACCTATTTCTACCTTTGGGTGGCTTGATCCTATTTGTGATAAAATAAATCAATATTCAAATAAATAAATCTAAAATGAAAAGTAATGAAATTTGAAATTGAAGTATACCTACTGGCCTTGAATCATCTCACGTGTATTAAAAAATCCTAATGGGTCATTGCTATCAATTCCCAAGTAATCTTCATCTAAATTTATATTATTTAAAATTGATATGCCCGTTGCACTAGGAAAGCCACCGAGAGAGAGGGTTGGAATTTGAAATGAGGAGGCAATGTTTAGTGTCCCACTAGGGGCCAGAGGAATTGGCATGCGTTTACCAATGTTATTTTTCCCTGATCCTTTGGTTGGCATTTTGAATTGTAGTGGTGGAGGGGGTAGTGTCGTTGTTTGTAAAGAATGTGAAGGACTGCAATGTGCTGAAAAGTGCAAGAAAAATCATATGAAAAACTGTTAAACTATTGAAAACTTGAGTCTTGTATTTAAGCAATTATATCATACCTTATTGAGGGGTAACATTTCACGAAGCTTGAGGTGGTCGTGTTGGAGTAGTAGTTGGTTGTGTTTGAGCTGTGTGTTTTTGGGATTGTTGTGGGTGTTTGAGAAGAGACAATTGCATGCGATTGAACTGAGTGAGTTGGTGAAGATGGTTGACTTTGAGAAGCCCTGGTATTGTCCAAAGTTCCTGCAATGTCAACAATAATTGATTGTATGTGAATTCAATATGGTAAATGGTAAATTGAAAATACAAAATGGGAATTTGTAAATAGTAAATGTTAGGGTATTACGTCTCTGGCATTTAACAAATTCAAATGCTTGGCGGTTCGGAGATGAGTGAACTTCCATTTCAGATTGCGAATCTGCCGATGCCTCAGTGTGTTGTTGGCCTCTTCCTCTTGATGCAGCTTTTTTTCGCGGAAGGGCCTCCAAAAATCTTTTTTGCAAATAGTCAATAATTAATCAGATTCTAGATGAACATAATGTTAGTCTTATGTTGAAATAAAAACTTATACCTATTGTTCTTGAAATGGAATCGACAAATTCTTCATTGTCTTGTTTGTGCAAGTAGGAATTGGTTTTTCTTTTAAATTAAAAAGAGCCTCGTAATAAAGGCCAAGGAGATAGTTTGTGGAGTGAATAATTGGTTTGTTGGAAAGCGATGCATTTTTAATATCAATTTTTATTTTATTCGATAAAAACGTGCACCAATCAAATTTTTCTTTCCGATAGTTGTAAGAATATATACAATATCCCAGTTTGGTATATCAGTTTGTTGTCCCTGTAAAACAATTCTAGCTTGAAAGAAAGATATCATAGCAGCAAGAAAGTGGTGTGTAATTCCTTGCATATCCACACCACATCTTGATTTGTTGACATGAGCTGCAAAAAGCCAAAAAGATAATTTAATTAATATTAAAAAAATATTACAGGTTAGAGATTACAGATTAGAGATTAATATCAAAAACTAAAAATATAAAATAAAAATTGAAAACAATTTATACGTACAATCAACATGGAAACCGAAAGTCGATTCAAGGTACTTTTATCGGTTTCGACCAGGGTTTCTTTCATTGTGACAACGGGTAAATTTTTATATGGAAGGTCTGTTAAGCGATGAATATCAGCTAGATCGACACCGAATTGAAACATATGGCCGTCATCCACAGTAACAATAAATAGATTGTCCTCTATATTGTAAGAGGAGAGTAGGTAATTCAGAATATCATGATCTATTTCAAACTAGGGAATTTTAATGAGCCCATCAAAATCACATGCATCAACCAAATCCTTGTATTCTGAATTCATTTGCAAAACTGTCTGAATGTGGGGGCATAACAAATTCTTGTATAGTATCTTCGATTAACTGGATTTTGCGATTGATTTTGATCTTGAGCTTGGCCTTGGGTTACACTTGTAGTCGCCATTGTACTTGTCCTTGAGCTTGATTGTACCTAAAATTGATTCCTGTAAATGAGAAATTTTGGGAGCTGGAGAGTGTAAACATGAAAAATGACTGGTGGGAGGGTATTTATAGGACAAAATAGGGTTTCAATTCCTTCCGACGTGCGATAGAATGCTTGCTGTCATTCATCAAGAGTACTTCCCGACGTGTGACGAAGGCTTATTGTCACTAATCGGGAAGGATTATTGACACACAACAAAAGGCTTACCGCCGCACGTCGGGAAGGATTCTTGAAGCATGACGACAAGCCTTATGTCGCGTGTCGGGAAGGATTCTTGACGCATGACATCAAGCCTTCTATTACACATTAGGAAGTATTTTTGACACACGACGAAGGCTTTTCGTCGCACGTCAGAATCTTCCGGACGCGTGATAGTAAGCCTTACATCGCACGCGTCGGGATGGATTCTTAACGTGCGATAACAAGGTGTCAAAGATCTGCAGTGAAATTTCAGTTCTCAAAAAAATGGAAAATTCACCTTTATGCAAAAGTGGATCCACCTATATTCGCCGGGGATTTTCCACCTCTAGTTTACCACCTGCTTCTTAAAATGAACCTGTTTGCATCATTCTATTATGAAGCTTTGATTTGATTTTCTCGTGCACTCTTCATGGATGTGGTAATGTTTTTTTTTGGAGTGATCATGAGATGAGAAGCATTGTCTTCTCCGACAAAGAGGTGAGGTGAAATGGATAATGTAGGACTTATTTAATTATTTTGATATTAAATTAGCTAATAAAATTAACTAATGGGATAAGGGATGAATAATAAGAGTGATATGATTAATTAATTAATCCTAGGAATGAGATATGAATGTAACAAGGTCTATAGTGTGAATATTTAATAATTCGAGACCATGTGTGAGCAATAGGAATGATTAGGGGAGTTGCGGGACAATGTCGTAAAATGTCATTAAAGGTCGTAAAATAGCGAAATATATCAAAAGTGATAAAAAAATGGTTGAAATGTAATGTGAAGTAATTACATGATGATTTCAGAGGTTTAGAATGCGTAATACGATATTTTAGGGTGTCTATATTTTCCCCTCTTTAAATTTTTATTATGAAATAATAATGCTTTAAAGATAATAGACACTAGAAATATATACAAACAAAATATGAGAAAAGTGACTCCATTCATGCCATTTAACTAGAGAGAATAAAATTGTTTTTAAATCTATTTGTTAATTTTCCTATAGGCCTTTATCGGTTAACCTTTTTATAACTAGTATCTTTATTGTTGTCAATAATATATCATCTGATTAAAAATATTACATTCAAATGAGATAGAACCTAGGCTGAGAGGAAAAATCTTCCTTGCATTACAAAACACTACAAAATAAATCAATTTAAAATGTCTTCCAATTTCAAGGATCACATAAGCACAACTCTACATTTTGTATACTTTTGGAAGACTTGATATTTGTGTTAACACATATTTAAATATTTTACATACATTATAATTACAAATTCCATATTTATTACAAATATCCATATATATATTTGTAATAGGAATCATAAAGCACTATAAATTAATTATAAGATATCTTGTACAAAAATTTTGGAGTAAAATGAAATTTAATAGTTTTTAAATTTTGAAATATTCACTTGGAGCATAACCTTTTCAAGAGATAAGTTGTTATATTTCCCCAGTAAAATTAAAGCAAACTTATATTTTTCTTGACTATTTAAGTTTAAATGAACCTCAAGGTAATGAAAAAAATATATCATTTTTTTGAAATTATATGTATTCAAAATATATGGAGATATGTAACTTTAAACCAATGTGAAATGAAAATTCAAGATATCAAGTGTGGAGTTACTTGACAAAATGAGGTACTCTTCTATTAGGGTTATTTTGGCTCCTAGAATCAATTAAGTGTTGTAAAAGGGATATATTTGAAGTTGCATTAAAAATGTTTGTTGATAAAAATTTGTTGACATATTAGTTAAAAACTAAAATAATGGATCATGTCATAGTCCATATTCCACACCTTATTCTACATTAGATTGCTCATATTAAGGCTTGCTAAAAATTGCTATATTTTTTTACCATTTTTTCAAACTAATAAATAAGTACTCCTAAATCTCTCATGATTCTTTTCTCAAAATATGACTACCACTCAATATATCTTCAATTTTTACATATTTATTTCAATAAAATTTATTTTAGTTAGTTCTTTCCTTATGCTACAACGAGATTTGAAGTCGAAGCGATTATTATAGTTTTAGCACATGTCTTACTCCCAATGAAAATAAACAAATATTTTTAAGTCTTGTGTAACTTCATAAAAATTTCAACCTTGGGAAAGGGGAATTTGCCAATTGTGGATTAAGGAAATGTGGTTAGAGTAATGGCTATAGATAACAACCATTTTCATATAGAGTGTAAATTATATGGGTACTTGTTCTTTATTATAATAAAAACAATTTTGTATTTAATTTATGAATAGATTTTCTTAAAACATGTTATTGAGATATCATACCATCACAGTCTTTCATTTCATAAATCAAGTAAAATAAAAGCAAAAGAGTTTCCTAGAGTATTTACCCTATTATCCCTACATGTTTTGAAACAATAACAACATTTTTAATGCTTTCCTAGATTTCAAGGGGTTTTTAAAATAGGGATATGTATTTGATTTTCATTCCCGTGCGATATAAAATTATACACTTCTCAAAAATATTAGTCACAGATTAACTAAAATTAGAATGAACTAGGGTAAACTAATATAGTTAATCTAATTTAGGAGGACATAGACATTGTAAATGACTATGCTAAAGTAATGTAAAATGACCAAAAAAACTAATAGAAATAAACCCTAATGTGCAAGAGAAAGGTTAGAAAAGAACTCAATTGATTACGTAAAACTATCGTTGAGTGTCGTAGGTCTAATAGGAAATTCCAAAAGTAGGAACGACCGCACATAAGTCTCATAAAGGTCGTATCTAGAGGATCTCGAGAAGACCGGAGTACCTGGAGGGTACTTGGGGTGCCTTAAGGCACCATGGTATGGAAGAATAGGTGGCTCGGACCTGAAACATCTCAGAATTTGATTCTTTCTGTGGTCGGAAGATGCCTCATAACCTTTGTTGATTGTCACATATATATTTTCGAACTACGCCAAATGTACCAAATGATATAAGATGAAGTTTAGAACCTACTAAAGATCAAGGAAGTATCAAACCCTAAAAATAGAAAACGTAAATGAATGGGTCGAATCGACCTCATTTGCCACAACAAAGGCTTGGGCTTACTACTCTTAGCAATGCACTACATTTCAGACCCAAATGTAGTTATGGTGTGTGTGTGTGTGTGTGTGTGTGTGTGTGTGTGGTTCCCTAGGTACTCTTGTTCCACTAACACTATGTGAAATAGCTAGCAATAACTAAATGTAATAACATGTGTGCATGGAATAGAATAGAATCCCTCCTCCTATCCAAGGTGTGTGTTGATGTAGACCTCCTAACCTTGATGCATGAAACTATGTGGATGCAAGATATGCAATGGATGTAACTCTAGATGGAGTGATAGTAGTAGATGACGTTAGGACCCTCATTATGGTTTCATAACTTTATATTTACGGTGGTTCTCTTGATCTAATTTTTCAATTAACCCCAAAATGGTCACCAAAGAAAAAGATAAAGATGAAAAACGTTCTTAAAAGGCCCAAAATGTGGCGGGAAGATTTGAAAAGGACCAGGTTGCCCCAGTGCTAGACCAAGGCACCATAGGGCACCCAAGTACATGCCCAAAGTGCCCTACTTTAGGATATAATTATGGGAAAGTGTGGAAACATACTGGGCATGTATGTAACAATATGTGGGAATGACGAAATAAAAGTAAAATAAAATGGCCAAAGGATGGGGGTCAATTAATAATTTCTTCTTTCAAGAACTCTCGTTATCCAATTTTACCCTTGGGGAAAAATTGGACAACGCCCCAACAAGGCCCACTCCTGGTCAACACGGGAAAAAATGGTAAAAATAAATAAATCATGTTTTATAGATATTACCATGTTTCTATTACCCTTTGGTTTTGTGAGAAATCCTAAACAGATCAAAATTTGGGTGAAAAATGTTAAAGGTAGACTTAAGGAAGCGTTGAGTTAGTTCAGCTCAACGAGCTAAACATTGAGCTCGTATGAAGACATTGACAAGCTACATCATTGAGTAAGGTTGTAAGACTAATATAACTTGGCCATGTTATGTTGATATATTCATGTGAACTCATTTAGTTATCTAGAGAGCTTCTCTGGACTCAATGCATGGGATGAGGAGCTCAAACCGAAGTCGTTAGAGTTGAGTTTGTGGTGAGCTAAACATAGCTCATTGAGTTATGAGAGTCTTGAGGCTGAGTTAATGGTGGATAACCAGCACACCACATGAGCTTGGCATTTGAATTGTTGATAGCTCATTATATTGCTCAGGAGGCCAAATCATAAACAATGATCTCTACATTAGGTCATGATAGTGAGTAACGATGAAGTTCAGGATTGATCCACCAAAAGAATAACATACAAAAAGTGAGCTCGTAATGCATTAAAAATTCTACTTGAAGATAGCTTGATGGGATTTCACTCTTATAATACCATATCATTCAAGGATAAATGAGTTAGGAAGCATCTCGATGGATCGAGAAAATGGAGGAGCTCGAGGCAATATTACAGTCACATCAAGTTCAATAACGGGCTCTCCAAGTAATTGGGTGGACATTAAAATGTGTTTAGCTCAGTTGAGGTAAATGGAATTGACAAATGGTGATCTCGGGTGGATTGGACTATATTAGAATAAATAATTGAACACACAGAAGTGCGTGGAGAATAAACAAGTTGACTAGTGAATGGGCTCAAGTTCTCAAGAGTAGGAAATGGCACATCACACAAGGTAATGTGAAGTCGGGGTCACAATGATATTCGATGTTTGGAAGAATATCGTGAAGTTGAGAAACATGAGAGCTCATGTCTAGTATTTTTAATACTCGTAGGAAATGGATCGAGTGAGCTATGCATCGAATAAAGAATGCATAGTCGAGTGGGGTATTTTCAAAAGATTCAAGTTATGGCTTGATTCAGGGGAGATGAGTCGGTTGTATGTACATGTCATGATAGAAGAACTCAGATTAAAAGGATTGCAGTGACTGAGTCATGGAAAGGCATGCAATAAAATGACTTCGAAGTTAGTGTTGGTGAGCTCGAGCGAGCCATTTCAAGCACAAATTGACAAAACTGGAACGACTTATTGGATCGAAAACCGAATCACTCAAAAGGTGAGAAAGCTATTAAAAATAATGGAATCAGACAATACATAGGTTGGTGACATAGCTAAAGCTCTACTAGTGATGGCTTGGGTGATTTTCTCACAGTTGATGGATGATCGTTGTTTTGGGCTCATGGAGTGAAGGTAATATATAGCGTAGTAGGAAGGTCGACGGAATGTTCGATGAGTTGAGGGCCAATATTTTCAACCAAGTTATAGGGATGAATGTATTGTTCAAGATTGACAAATGATTTGAAAAGTGTCTTAAAGGAGATCAAGGGAGTAGTTCACAATCCTAGGTGGAACGTAGTTATGGGGCCGAGCCATTGAAATGTTGCGACACTCGATGGAGTGGATCGAGTTATTTGGAGATTTTGGATGGAAGGGTTAAACAAACAAAAATGAGATTGATAGGAGATTATAGCTAGAACATGCATTGAGATTGATAAGCTCTGGCTAAGTGGTATGAAAGTAATCACAAATAAGGAATCAAGCTAGGAATTGGAGCTCGAAGGTTTTGCAGATAAGAACTAGAGAAGAAAGATCGAGATACACGAATCAAGCTGCCATGGAACCATAGCTGGTTGAAGGGCTCGTGTAGACAAGAAGTCACTTGGTATAGTCAAGCTCATAGATGATTTTGGGTGCTCAGAGGGTTATATTCTAAAGTTTGTAACCATGTGTTAATTGAAACGATTGGGTTAAATCTTGGGTTCACAGAGACATATATGGCGAGACACAATCAACTCATATTAGTGAGTCATTCGCCAAGTGAAGAAAGGAATATCTTGGCCAAAACCGAGCTAATGCTTGCAAAAGTAGGGTGATTCCCAAAGTTGTTTCATCAAATTTGGGGTTCATGAGTCAAGGAGGAAATGCGAGTTCAACATTTTGGTGATGGCAAGCCAACATGAAAATTCTGCGTAGGGGATATTTTCAGTTCTCCATTTGGGAGAATGGGAAAGGTTTGTGGCTAACTCCAAGCATGGTGTGGTGGAAAAAGACATTCGATCCAACTTTCCAAGTGGGTACATGGGTAGAATGGCATGGAAATTCCAAAGTGTTGGCAACCGACGTGTAGTTTCCTATGTGAAGGAGTCGACACTCAGGAAAGAAACAAGGTGAAGGCCGATTCTTTCTCCGATTCGAGTTGGTAATGAGTGGTATCCAAATTAGAAGCGAGACATGTGTAACATGGAGTGGAAGATGTGGATGATCTTAGATCCTTATTCAATCCATGATTGTGTTGAGATTCATGGCAAAGGAATATCATCGTGGGAAGTTTACATTGGAAGATCATTCTTGAGGAGCAATTAAGGCAATTTAAAACTTCCATGTAGCTATCTTGATCAATACATGCCAAGTGCCTAGATTTGAGAGGGGAATGAGTCAAATGATGAAATCAACCAATATCAAAAGGATATAACAAAATTAATTTGGCTTTTGGGATGAAGAGTGATTGATATGATCATTAAAGGAGACTGGTCAACGTCAGCGTGGAACTCAGAGGGTGATTGATGGGTTATCAAGGAGGAGATCATTTTGATGAGATGTCAAGGATGGAGTCAACATTCACATCCACACGTGGTGGTCACAAATAAAGAGTGGAATGTGATGATTTATTTGGCATCGGGTTAAGGGAGATTAATTCACACAAACCATGAAGAGGTGAGATGAGTCGATCGGTGGAAAATGAGCAACCCACCATGTTTGGTTGAGTCATCCACCACAAGCTTAATCGGTCAAAAGTTAAAATATTTTATTAAAATATTTTAATAAAATAATATTATTTTTATTAAAATATTTTATTAAAAATATTATTTTTAATAAAAGATGGATTAAATTCAATTTGTTTCTTTTGAATTATGAAGTGGTGGTGGAGTGTTCTTGGGAATGTAATTAATGATGTGAAAGTCATCATGTGTTATTATTGGGCCCAAACTTTCTCCATCCCTTCTCTTCAACTAAATTTTCTATAAATGTAAGTTGGAAGCTCATTCCAATAGGTTGGACAAGTTAGACATCTTAGACAAGTGTATATTTTTCAAGAATCCTCTCTCTTTTGCAAGTTAGATTTTGTGGATTGGGGAACTTTCAAGCCTCCTTTCTAAGACTGTAGTGGTAATCATTATTCTTTTAAATGTAATGAGGAATTGTGCACTTTTTTGAGTAATAAAATTTTGTGTTTGTGACTACTATTAGTCCTTTCATCATCATATATACTTCTTTGTGCCTTTCTCATGCTTACAGTACATTGTGTAAGTTTAAGTTTCCATTGCAGGTTCTTGGAGTTTTGTGCTTATCAAGTGGTGGAGTTATACATGCAGTTGAGTTGTGGTGCTTGTTCACCCTTCTCAGTTTCATTCTTCTTCACTGGAATACCAAAAGATTGTTTGTCTAGTTGAGTTTAACAAAGGGAACACACACTTCTTAGTTTGTGGTATTTTGTTTACCCTTTCTAAGTTGTAGTAGGTGAAGTTGGCTTGTGGTGTACAACACCCTCTTCAAAACAACCTTCCCAAAGTCTAGAAATACCCTTTATTTGGTGCATCACCATCCCTAGTATAGTTTTATTTCTATAAATCTCTCTCCCTAAATCCCATGAAAATGTTAGTATAGGTCTAGATAACCATTTTATTACACTAGGAGTAGTACAACACTTAGTTTAGGAAGAGGAATATGAAGCCTTCTTCAGAGGTTCACCTTGAGCCCAAGTCCCACAGCTTGAGAGGTGATCCCATGTTACCCAATCACACCGAATGTCCTATTCACATTTTGGCCATTCAGAAGGTGTAGTGATTTGGCGATAATAGTTTTTGGCACGCCCAATGGGGAAAAGAGTTGGTACTTCTCTTCTCACTTACACAAATCAAAGTACTTGACTAATCTATATCTCTGGATTTCAAATCTCACTACATTAACTTATGTGAAGAATTCAAACAAGATTCTTATAAACAAGGAAATTATTAGCATATCCAATTATCCTTGTCTCCTCCAAGGAGAAGGAGAAGAGGTGTCTCAACATCACCCGTAACAACATCACCTCATAGGGTTCATTCAACTCCTCCTTAAAAAAAATTTCCTCCCACAGAAAAATCAACCTCTCATTGTTATGGCAAGGAACCAAGTTTTTCCCCTTTCAATATAGGTAATCATCTTTTGTTGGCACAACGTGACCCTATACCTGATGCGAGCACTTCAAAATTTACCCTTCTACACAGGGGAAACTCACATTACTCAAGTGGAACATATTCTTGATGTGGCCAACATTTTTACAAGTACATAATATCACAGAGGAAAACATTGCGGTTAGACTTCTTGCTACTTCTTTCAAGGGAAAAGCACTTCAATGGTTTCAAGGGTTAAGTGTTGGTACTATAACCACTTGGGATGAGTTAGGAGAAAGATATGTAAATAGTTTGAAGACAAGAGTGATCACCTGTCACTCTTGGAACAACTCACTACCATAAAGAGAGCTCCCCAAAAATACATGAGTGATTTCAACTTCCGATTCCAAAGGACTTGGAATAGGATTCTGACACTCATAAAGCCTTCTCCAAATAATGCATTCATTCTATTTGTGAGCCTGAATTTAAAGACTTGTAGTTAAATGGGAGGATGTAGAATGCCTAGAAGTTTCCATAAGAGCATATAATTCCTTGATTCATGCTGGAAAGATAGCTCCGCGACCTCCAATTTCATTGTCTCCAGATCTTACAAACACTCATCCTACCATTTTTCCTATCCCAGTAGACTTCAAAACAACCATTTTAGTCTACCCCCACCCTTCAAATGATTTATTTGAAGTCAAGTCACTTATTGTAAATTTTGGGAACAAGCTCATTACACTCAAGAGGTAACAATTTCAATATAATTGTCCATACCAGCCACAAAATTAGAAGTAGCAAGCTAACCATCCTCCTTTTCAAGGAAACAATCAACCTCAAAATCAAACTACAAATCAAGTTGCGAATGTTAGGCCTTTGAAATTTTGAAACCCTCTTGATGCTAGTTCATCTAGAGCCATAGTTCCTATCTAGAATAATCTAGTTTAAGATTATGAATGGTGTTATCCCATTTATCAACCTCACAATCAAAATATTTTCCCCAATGGAGTTCTTATTTAGGCCCTTATGGTTCAAAGTGTATCCACCCCTCTAGAGATAACAAAAAATTCATCTACGTAGGAAATAGTAGATCAACCCACAGCACCTAAAGAAACCACTTTGCTAAATTGGCAAGTAGAATATTTTTACGGGTTGAATACAGATTCCTCATCAGTGGTGGAAAAAACTCATTACAAAAAGAGAGAAATGGAATATCAACCTTCCAAATCTGATCAAGCATCCACTTCACAACCTCAGCCACAAGAAGCGGTTGATAAAGATGCGGGAAAGAAGCCGCGTAAACATATGCTAGCTAAGCTACGAGGAAATAAGGTTCTTTAGGCATCACAGTACCCAACAAGAACTTTACAAAAGAGGATTAAAGCCCAAATAAACATCAAAAGAAATATAGAACAAATGAAGAAGACCAAACTGAGTGTTACTATGTGGGACTCACTCTCAATTCCTTCTCAAAAAAACTTGTTACGAGAGGCTATGAACAATTTTGGGTATAACCGATGATTCATTGGGTTGTGGAACAAAACTACTATGAATTTATGTCAACGAGAAGGAAAAGTATTCCTATAGAGAAAAAAACCACCACCATTCTATATTTCCATGATCATTGGTGACCACGTGGCACATAATTGCATGATCGATTATGGTGTCGTGAGCTCAGTCATGCCCAAACAAATTAAGACGTGTTAGGAATATAATATACATGCGTTCTAAAGGAGTTTATCAACTCAATGGCACAACCATTAAAAATGCGTGGAGTTATCAAAGGACTTCAACTTACCATCCATGCATGTCCCAGTTTTTTGTTCACATAAGACATATCATTCATTGATCTCCTCCTCTCTTTTCCATTTTCCTATCATGAGATTTCACTACCAAGATGGGTGGTTATCTGTTAGTTGATTGGTCACATATGATCCTTAAGAATCGATACAAAACCAAAGTAACTATAAGGGTGGAACCAATCTACCATAATCATGTATAACCCTACACTTCTAGTCCCATAAATGTGAATTATACCATCCATGATCCAGAAGAAGAATATGTTGATCATGAACCAACCACTCTTGTTGAAGAAGTCCCCAATACTGTGTTGGATAAAGTGAGTGGAGATCATCAATACAATCCCTATGTTGATGTGTTGGTAGAGGAAGAATTTGGTTTATTGCTTTTGGAGGAGACATGATTGGGTACGTACATATATTCATGAAGAAGGTACGATCATACCACAACTTGTCAAAACACAAAAAAAATTTGAAGGACTTTGAAATTATTTTTCGATGGCTCGAGGAGTAAGAATGGATCTAGTGCTGGTGTTATGTGCTAATTTCTCTAGAAGGAGATAAGTACTTCTCATCTTTCCAATTGTAATTCAATTACACTAATAATTTTGTTGAATATGAGGCCCTTATGTAAGGAATTCAACTAGCTCAAAATAAGGGAATCAAAGCCCTGACTATTTTTGGAGATAGTGAGTTAGTTTTTCATCAAGTGATGACACACAATGCATCCAAAAATGATCTTTTAAGATCATACAAGAACCAAGTCTGGGATTTGATTGAAGATTTTGAAGATTTTTGGGATCCATGTGGTTCCTAGAAATCAAAATCAAGATGTTGATATGTTTTCTACAATTGGCTCGTAATATGACATACCTGTTGATATCATGAAAGAAGGGAAAAAATATGTCAAAATGGTGGTTTGACCTGTCAGTTCTTGATAATGTGAGTAGCTGGAAAGTGTTTGATAGTGACAAAAAAATTGTCCTTTTTCTACAAGAAGAGGTGGAGTTTGCTGCAAAAATCAAGATAAGCTGCAAGAATCATATGGTGATCAAATCATACAATTGAAAAAGCAACAATCTACCAAAAGGTTTAGTTACTCTAGAATCCATCTTCAATTCAAACAGATCAAGCCAAAAGACAAAGCTCTAACATGGTGGTCAAAGAAGAAGATTTTGAGGAAGTTGAGGTAGCAAATGAAAAGTTTCTAAAGATTGGAAAAGTGTGTACCCCAGAAGAGAAAAAGGATTTTGTCAAACTTTTCAAGAATATAATGATTTTTTTGCATGGAGTTATAAATATTTTTACGTGGTCTTTGATCCAGGTCTAGCACAACATACCATCAAACTAGATCCTAATGCCAAGCTAGTTTGTCAAAAATAGAGGCCAATTAATCCCAAAATTGAGCCACTAATGAGAAAGGAGCTAACCAAACTCATCAAGGCCTATATAATTTTTCCTATCAAGCATTCCTCTTGGGTAGCCAATCTAGTCCCCATAAGGAAGAAGAATGGAGAGATTCGGTTATGTGTGGACTTCAAGGATTTGAATCATGCCTCATTGAAAGACCATTATCCTCTTCCATCAATGGAGAAAATCCTTCAAATGGTGGTAGGAGCTCAAATATTTTCTTTTCTCGATGGATATTTGGGTTACAATCAAATTCTGGTCCAAGAATCGATCAATTCAAAATGGATTTCACTACCAAGTGGGGCATGTATGCTTACAAAAAATTCCATTTGGATTGTCCAATGTCGGGCTACTTTCCAAAGAGCCATGGACATGGAATTTAAGGGACTAATCAACAATATCATTTTGGTTTACCTTGATGATATAATTGTATACTCTAAGCATGTAGAAGACCACATCACACATCTAAGGAAGGTTTTCTGAAGGTGTAGAGAATTTGGGGTTTCACTAATCCTAAGAAATGTATTTTTGCAGTGCATGAAGGGAAGTTGTTGGGGAATGTTTTTCAATGGAAGTAATTTCAATCGATCCATCTAGGATCATTCGATTATGTCTTTATCTCTCCCAAGTCATAAGAAGGGTCTCAGAGTTTTTTGGGAACCATAAATTTCATGTGGAGATTCATCCCTCAATTCACATCATTGGCTAAACCACTAACAACCATGTTGAAGAAAATATCCTTTCTCATGGAAAAGGAAGGAAGGGAGAGATTTGAAGCCATCAAAATGGCCATTTCTCAAGCTCCCATGTTGGTGAACCCTAGGTTTGATAAATATTTTATTCTTTATGATTTTGCAGTCAAGAGAGCATTTCAGGTATCCTTCACCTAAAAAATGACAATATGATGGAGTAACCAATTGCTTTCTTCAATGAATCCCTCAAAGACTATGAGCTCAAATATTCATTCATTGAAAAACAATTGTGGTTATTTAGAGATTTGAATAAATTCAAGCACATGTTATCCAACAACAAAATTCATCGATGGTGTCTCATCCAGGTGTCAAGGATTTTTGCTAAACAAAGAGATGAATGAAAATCATGTTGGATGGATCACGAAGGTGATGGAGTATGACATGTACATATCAAAGTTACAAAACTTGTTAGAGGTAAAGGTTTGTGTCAACAACTTGCTATAGACATGGAATCAAAAGGTGATGAGGACGTGATGCTCCTAAACACTGATGAAGGTGATGATTAGGTTGATTGGTTATCCAAAATGAAGAGTTTCCTTTTCAGAGTATATATCCTGTGAACATGGATAAAAATCAAAGATGGACTTTCCATCTTCAGTCTATTCCATATGTTCTGGTAGAAAATGTTCTCTTTCGAAGGGATTTGAATGGTGTTCTCCTTCGGTGCATGGGACCGAAACAGGTAAGTAAGATACTAGAAGATTTTAATGATGGCCTATCTGGAGGACATTATTCTACATGAAAAACAACTACTACCAAGATCATGATCTAGTTATTATTTTGGATTTGTTCAAAGATGCCCATCTCTGGGTAAGGAAATGTAAGAAATGTGTCTTTTTCATCAGAAATTAGAAGTTGGAAGCTCTTTTCCATTTGCATCTAATTCAAGTGGACCAACCCTTTGTTCAATGGGGGTTGGATTTCATTGGAATGATTAATCCTCCATCTATGATGGACATAAATGGGTCCTTACTCAAAGACTATTTTACTTAATGGATAGAGGCAGTAGCATTAAAGGAGAGAAATGAGAAGGTAGTTCTTGATTTCTTAGAAGGTATAATGACAAGGTTTGGTGTTCCATTTACAATCATTTTAGACAACACAATGGATTTTCTTGGTCTGAAGTTGAGTGAATGGGATGTTAAAAATGGGTTCTACCTCAAGACTTCATCCAATTACTATCCGCAAGGAAACAAATTGGCTGAGTCTAGCAACAAAAACCTCACAAGGATTATCAAGTGCACAATGGAGACTAACATGAGGACTTGGCACACATAACTCAAAACTACTTTATGGGAAGATCAAATCACACCTAAAAGGGCCATCGGAAATTCTCCTTTCATGCTTGTATATGGAAGAGAAGAAAAACTTCCACTCTCCTTGGAGTTACCTTCTTTGGAGTTATCTCATTAACTTGAGGTTATGGAGAATGATCCTCTGATAGTCAGGTTTATTGAGCTCATGGAGTTGGAAGAAGTATGAAACAAGGCTATGAAGACTTTGGAGCAACATCAAGCTTAGGTTAAGAAATATTTTGATAAGAAAGTGTCTGACGATAGGAATTTTCAAGAAGGATATTTAGTTCTCAAATGGGATGAAGATAGAGCCAAACCAGGAAAGCACGCCAAGTTTGACACTCTCTGGAGTGGGCCATACATCATCACGAGTTGTAAAGAGGTGAATTCATTTCATCTATCTAGGATCAATGGAGAAGAGCTTCCCATTCATGTGAATGGGATACATCTCAAAGCTTTATTTTGAGATCATTCCACCCCTATATAATTTAGTTAGGTGTTTTCCTCCAAGTTCTTTTACACATGTTTTGTGTTGTTGTTCGTTAAACTTTCATTGTTGTTGTGTTGTGTTGTTCTTACACATTGTATCATCATTGGAGGTTTTCAAGGGGAAAAAAAATTCAAGGTTTCAAAAGGAGTTTTAGTATATTCCCAATTTTGTGGATGCTTCATTCAAAATTCCACATAGTGCTCTGTAAGTGTTAAGCATTCATGGGCGTCAAGTACATTTCCTCCATCGCATTCTTTGGAGAGTTCGAGATCTATTATTATAGAGGATCATATAGTTCCAAATTCCAACATTGACTCCATGCCCAATGGATGACTTAAGGCAACTGGAATCATGCTTAGTAGGCAATCATCCCAAGAGGTCATCAAAAATGTTATCAATTTTACCCTTGGGGCAAAATTGGACAATGCCCCAGCAGGGCCCACTCCTATCAACATAGACAAAATAGGTCAAAATCAATAAATCATGTTTTATGGATCTTATCATGTTTCTATTACCCTCTGGTTTTGTGAGAAATCCTAAATAGATCAAAATTTTGGCAAAAATGTTAAAGGTAGACTTAAGGAAGCATTGAGTTAGTTTAGCTCGGCGAGCTAAACATTGAGCTAGTATTAAGACATTAACGGGCTACATCATTGAGTAAGGTTGGAAGACTAATATAAATTGGACATGTTATGTTGATAGCTTGATATGAGCTCATTTTATTATCTGGAGAGATGCTCTAAACTTAATGCATGGGATGAGGAGCTGAACCAAAGTCAGTAGAGTCAAGTTTATGGTGAGCTAAACATATCTCATCATATTATGAGAGTCTTGAGGATTGAGTTAATGGTGGATAACTGGCACAATGTGGGATCTTGAAATTTGAATTTTGATAGATCATTATATGGCTTAGGAGGCCAAATCATAAACAATGATCTCCGTATTAGGTCATGACAATGAGTAAGTGGTGAATTTGGAGCTTGATCCACTAAAAGAATAACATACAAAAAGTGAACTCGTAATGCATTAAAAATTATACATGAAGATAGATCAACTAGATTTCACTCTGAGAATACCATATCGGTCAAGGAGAAATGAGTTAGGAAACATCTCGATGGATCGAGCAAATGGAGGAGCTCGGGGATAATATTGCAGGCACATCGAGTTCAATAACGGGCTCTCCAAGAAATTGGGTGGGCCTTGAAATGTGTTTAGCTCGAGCTAAATATGGAAAATGAATGGAGAGATCAAGTGGATTGGCATTATAGAAGAAAGAATTGACACACATGGAGCATGTGGAGAATAAGCAAGCCAACTAGTGAATGGGATCTAAAGTTCTCAAAAGAGTTGTTCATGGCATGTCAAACACAAGGTAATGTGAAGTTGGGGTCACAACAAGATTTAGTGTTTGGAAGAAGGTCATGAAGTTGATGAACGAGGAGCTCAAGCCTCGTATTTTGAGTACTCCATAGGAAATGGCTCAGTGAGCCATGCATCGAAGAATGGACACATAGTCGAGTGGGTTATTTTTAAAAGATTCAAGATATATCTCGATTCAAGGGAGCCAAGATAATGTCTATACATGGTGCAAGAGAAGAACTTAGATTCACAAGGATTAGAGTGATTGAGTCATGGAAATTCATGCAAGAAAATGAGTTTGAATATAGTGTTGGTGAGCTTGGGCGATCCATTTCAAGCATAAATTGACGCACAATGGAACAACTTATGGATCGAACAGCGAGTCACTCGAAAGGTGAGTAATATCGAAAACAATGGACTCGGCCAATACATAGGTCGGTGACATAGCTCGAGCTCTTGTGGTGATGGCTTGGGTGAGTTTCTCACATTTGATGGAAGATCGCTGATTTGGGCTCATGGAGTGAAGGTGAGATCCAGGAAGTAGGAAGGTCGATAGAATGTTCTGATGAGTTGAGGGTCGAGCTTGTCAGCCAAGTTGTAGGGATGTATGTATTATTCCAAGCTCACCACAACGATTTGAAAAGTGGCTCAAAGGAGATGCAGGGAGAAACTCACAATCCTAGGTAGAACGTAGTTATGGGGTATTCAGTCTTTGAAATGTTACGAAAATCGAAGGAACGGATCGAGTTGTTTGGAGATTTTGATGATGGAAAGGTTAAACAAACTAACACGAGCTCAATAGTGGAGATTATAGCTCAAGTATGTGCATTGAGATTGATAAGCTGGATAAGTGGAATGGAAGTAACTCGCAAATAAGGAATCGAGCTAGGAATTGGAGATCAAAAGTTTCGTGGATAAGAACATGAGAAGCAAGATTCGAGATACATGAATTAGGCTTATCATGGAACCATAGTTGGTCGAAGGGATCATGTAGACAAGAATTCACTCAGTATAGTCAAGCTCGTAGATGATTTCAGGCTCACTTGAGGGTCATATTTATAATTTTTCAACCATGTGTTAATTAAAGCGATTGGGTTAGATCCGGGTTCAGAGGCATACAAAGTGAGACAGAGTCAACTCGTATTAGTGATTCATTTGCCAAGTGCATAAAGGAATAGCTTGGGAAAAAATGAGCTAGCTAACACTCTGCACAAGCTGTGGTGACATTGGTAGAGTTGTTTCATCAAATTTGGGGTTCATGAGCCAGGAGGAAAGCCGAGTTTGGCATTTTGGTGATGGCAAGCCAACATGAAAATTCTACATAGGGGATATTTTTAGTTCTCTGTCCTGGAGAATGGGAAAGGTTTGTGGCTAACTCTGAGCATGGCATGGTGGAAAGGTAGGCATTTAGATCCAAATTTCCATGTGGGTACATGGGAAGAATGGCATGGAAATTCCACAATGTTGGCCAACCGACGCCTAGTTTCCCATGTCAAGGAGTCGATGTTCGGAAAGAAACGAGGTGAAGGCCGAGTCTTTTTCCGAGTCAAGTTGGTAATGAGTGGTCTCCAAATTAGAAGTGAGTCATGTGTAACATGGAGTGATAGATGTGGATGAGCTCAACTCCTTATTCAATGCATGATGTTGAGATTCATGGCAGAAGGAAGCTTGTCGTGGGAATTTGCATGTTGGAAGACCATTCCTTGAGGAGTCGTTAAGGAAATTTAAAACCTCCATGTAACTATCTTGATCAATACATGCCAAGTGTCGAGATTCGTGAGGGGACCGAGTCAAATGATGAGATGCTCAACCAATATCAAAAGGATAGAACAACATTAATTTGGATTTTGGGACGAAGAGTGATCGATATGATCATTAAAGGAGACCCGGTCAATGTCGGTGTGGAACTTGGAGGGTGATTGATGAGCTATCAAGGAGGAGCTCATTTTGATGAGATGTCAAGGATGAAGTCAACATTCACATCCATGCATGGTGGTCACAAATAAAGAGTGGAACATGCCAAGTTGTTTGGCACTTGGTTGAGGGAGATTAATTCACACAAACCATGAAGAGGTGAGATGAGTCTGACCAGTGGAATGAAATGAGGAACCCACCATGTTTGGTCGAGCCATCCACCATAAGATAAATCGGTCAAAATTTATAATATTTTAATAAAATAATATTAGTTTCATTAAAATATTTTATTAAAAATATTATTTTTAATAAAAGATATATTAAATTCAATTTGTTTCTTTTGAATTATGAAGTGGTGGTGGAGTGTTCTTGGGAATGTAATTAATGATGTGAAAGTCATCATGTGCTATTATTGGGCCTAGACTTTCTCCATCCCTTATCTTCAACTAATTTTATATAAATGTAAGTTGGAAGCTCATTCCAATAGGTTGGACAAGTTAGAAACATCTTGCATATTTTTCAAGAATCCTCTCTCTTCTGCAAGTTAGCTTTGTGGATTAGGGAACTTTCAAGCCTCCTTTCTAAGATTGTAATGGAAACCATTTCCTCTTATAAATGTAATGATGCATTGTGCATATTGTTGGAGTAATAAATGTGTGTGTTTTGTGACTACTGTTAGTCCTTTCATCATCATATACACTTCTTTGTGCCTTTCTCATGCTTATAGGTATATTGTGTAAGTTTAAGTTTCCAACACTCAAGTGTAGAGCTGAACTGATAACATCAAGAAAATCCATGGAACAACATTCTCATACTACATAAACAAATTAAATAATGCAAACCCCGCAAACCGGGTGAATTTATATAAAGGCGCCTAGGGTTTAAATGGTAGATTTCTTCATAAATAATGCAGCCATATATTCAATATTGATTTCTGATGATAAATAATTAGGGTAAACACATATAGAAATCTGCAGATGAAATGATAACAAATATTGTCTAAAATCCATTGTAAATGATCCAACCCCAATCGATTTGATATATATTTGTGGCTGAAATATATAACAATAAACTGGCATGAAAAATACCTCAAACACTACATAAATCAACCGTAGAATAATTCGACCCAACGGAAGTTGTATAAATGCTCACTGCTGTAATTTATTCCTTTCTCTTAAACAGCTAGAATGATAAATAACTTGTGTAAACAATGAAAATCCCTGAGTGGAAACTTCTCTCATTGCTCTTAGGGTTTCCATCCGCAAGAGGAATAATCTAGAGGGTTTTCATCCTTGGATTTTTTCTACAAAAGCTCGAGCTAATTGCAAGAGAAAATAATAATAATCTGAATACCTTTTCCCCAAGTCACATTTTTCCCTTATAGCCAAAAACCCTCAAAAGATGCAAGTTGCACTTTTTCCCAAATCAACATAATTAATTTTTAATTAATTATTCCCTTCACCAAACAAGTCACATTTTTGGCTTATTTGACCCTTCCCAAGGCAAGTCACATTTTTTGCCTAAGAAGGCACATTAAATAATTTATTAATTTATTTAAATGCACTTTCCTAAGTCCAAGTCATTTAAAACAGTCTATTAATTCATTATATGTTCTTTAATGATATTTTACTTTAGTTTGAGCACAATATAATAAAATTAATATACCGAAGTCACCCTTGAAAACACCCTTTGGCCATCGGGTAGACAAACGGACCAAAGGTCTATTAGAGTAGGTATTTATCTTAGCTCATGTTCACCTAGGTACTTTATTTACCTTTATTGTATTTATCCTCACCCACTTATGTGTGTGGATATTTCTTTTATCTTATTTATATATTAGGAGATATTATCTAGTTGTTAGGTATAGTTCTTTACTTGATCTATGGTATTGACTAGATCCTTGATGTCTAGTTCTCTCCTAAATCTATGGTCTTGACTAGTTCTTTGATGATTAGTTATTTCCTTGATTTATGGCTTGATCTACGACCTTGACTAGTTCTTAGATTGTTATTCCTTGCCTATTTAAGAAAGGCTTATTCTTAATGTATTGCATTCGATAATAATATATGATATTGCTACTCATTTGTTTGCAAAGGTTTTATGTAAAGTTATTCTGGTGAATTGCTTTCATCTTATTGATCGTGGTGTTTGATTAGCATCTATGTTCTTGGCTTGGTATAATTTGGTTATCATTCCTTTCATGGTATCAGAGCTGGAGATTGTTGTTGGCATCCGTCTGTAAGTTTTATTTTGTAAATAAATTCATTGTATATTCATATATTTGGGATTTGGTCATATTTTGTTGTTGTGTGTGTTTTTATGTAAAACAAAGGCTTCCATTGGATCTAGAAGGTGGGAAAACCCTAAGATCGACTGTAAGCTCGACCATTTTTGGAGGCAGTCATTTTTCTGGGTTTTTGTATTGTTGCAGGGAAGCACACCGATCTGCCTTGGGATTCATGCCATGAAGAAAAAAATCATGGGATTCTTTTTTTGGGTGTTAGATT
Source organism: Taxus wallichiana var. yunnanensis (assembly GCA_018340775.1). Taxonomy (NCBI): domain Eukaryota; kingdom Viridiplantae; phylum Streptophyta; class Pinopsida; order Cupressales; family Taxaceae; genus Taxus; species Taxus wallichiana. Next base: position 473,704,845 of record CM031239.1, on the reverse strand, counting down.
TCTCAAGATCCGTGTAGGAAATCTATTGGTGCAGTGTATTTGTCTTGATTTATGTGCATGAAGGTTTTCGGATCTTTCCTTTTTTGGCAGGGGTCCACGGATGCTGTGCACGTTTTTACTATTTCGGGCAAATCCACAGGTTGCTATTTTCGGCAAACAAAGGTCACTATCTACATAGAGCAAAATATTAAAAACTTGTATCTTTTGATCGGTAACTCGGTTTTGAGTGCCGTTTTTTGCAAAAGTGCTTGTTTTTTCATGCTCTTTCCATTGGAGTTATTTATTTTGAGACTTGCACTATAATTATAAAGTGCCAAACATGGAGGAGTGTTGTAATCAATTGTGGATGCAATTTCGGCTGAGCCCGACGTCCTAAATTTTTGGGAGTTGCAGTTTGTACCTATCATGGATTCTAAGAATGATATAATTTTCTCGAAGTATGTGGAACTCAAGAGGATATTGTAAATTTTTGGAAGAAAATAGATCGCTCAAGAAGCGAAATTCTCTTCTACAATCACTCATTCATGATAAGGATACAATAATACACTTCCTGCAGAACAAACTTGCTAGCCTACAACATCACCATCATATTGTGGACAACCATATCCATGCTCCTAGTCCACTTGCAGCTATTGCTCCTGAACCCACTGACATTAATCACAATCTTTGAGTGCATTCACTGCTTTTGATGCTCATACACCTATGAATCTTGTTACTACATGCTCTTCCACATCTATGCCTATTACAGTACCACATGTTGTGTATCCTACTTCTTCTCAGCTGCATGGTCTTTTTGAGAAGCATACCACTGCATTCAGATCTCACATGCTCCATTCTATGTGTCTCACTAGCAGAGTCATTAGTAGACATTCACAGGGTATTGTTTTCTCTATTCCACATGTTAAGTGGAATTATATCCATGACATTGGTTTTCATTCGAGATACTTCATTGGGATCACACATTGTGAGCTCTTTTTTTATTCGCTCATCTCTTTCGAGGATCATGAGCAACACATGAGTTCTGCACCTTCACTCAGGATTGAGAAACCTACTATTTTAGCTGTCAGACATGATCAACCTAACACACATTCTGATGTTATTTTGCATGCACCCATTATGCATTTTTCACCAAGTAATATGCAAGCATCTTCTTCATCCATCCGTGTTGATTTGGGGTGGATATCTAATCACTCATGGCGGCGACATAGGCATTCGTTGAGAGGACTCTACAGTGTGGCTCCTCCACCATTCGGCCTCTTGCTCCACTTTCTATACCTTATGCATTGTGATGCTTCTTGTTTTGAGCATTTTTTTAGCAGGTGTAGTGTATCTCTCTTATTTGTTGAGATATTTTGTATTTGTATTTTCGACACTTTTGGCATGTTGACAATATCTCTTATGGGGGATCTGTTCTGGTGAAGTCTAGTGTTATTTTTTCAAAGTGTTTGAGTAGTTAATTTTGGGCAACTCATATAGATTTGTAGCATCACTCCACCCATTCAGCAGTATGGGAGGGTGTGGTGTTGATCCTGCTTCTTCAGGTTTTGTGTCCTTTGCATGTTATCTTGGATTTTATTAGATCGTGACACTCAAGATTATGTGTCCTTTCCTTGTTGCTTTGGTTTTTGTTCTTGGATCATGGCACACCTATTTGCGAAGTTGATCAAATTATGTTTGGTGTTTTTTATGCTTTCGACATCACTTCGTTGATAGTCTCGTTGTATGGAGCTATTCTGGTGAAGCCCAGTGTCAGTTGTTCTTGAGTTCTATGATCGAGCCATGGATTCAGACCATAGTGCACACCAAACTTCTTCAAAATTGTACAAGTTTTTGAGTCGAGCTTCTTGGGATGCCTTAGAGCAGGTTTTTACTCTCTTTACTTTGTTGTTACTGGTTTTGGGTACCTTGCGGTGTCCCTTTTTACCATTTATTGTACATGAGTACCTCGTCAGACCTAGTTGTTGGGACTCATACTATGGACATGTCACTTCTATTTTGGACCCTAGCTTCACTTGAGGGGGTGTTAGAGTAGGTATTTATCTTAGCTCATGTTCACCTAGGTACTTTATTTACCTTTATTGTATTTATCCTCACCCACTTATGTGTGTGGATATTTATTTTATCTTATTTAGATATTAGGAGATATTATCTAGTTGTTAGGTATAGTTCTTTCCTTGATCTATGGTCTTGACTAGTTCTTTGATGACTAGTTATTTCCTTGATTTATGGCTTGATCTACGACCTTGACTAGTTCTTAGATTGTTATTCCTTTCCTATTTAAGCAAGGCCCATTCTCAATGTATTGCATTGAGTTCCATAATAATATATGATATTGTTTCTCATTTGTTTGCAAAGGTTTTATGTAAAGTTATTCTGGAGAATTGATTTCATCTTATTGATCATGGTGTTTGATTAGCATCTCGTGATCTTGGCTTCATATGATTTGGTTATCATTCCTTTCAAGGTCTTTGACCGAACTATCTAAGAAAGAGGGACATTACATGGAGTTCGTGTTTATCAAGTGGTGGAGTTTTACATGCGGTTGAGTTATGGTTCTTGTTCAACTTTCTTAGTTTCATTCTTCTTCACTGGAATACCGAAAGATTGTTTGTCTAGTTGATTTTAACAAAGGGAACACATGGTCCTTAGTTTGTGGTATTTTTACCCTTTTAAAGTTGTAGTAGGTGAAGTTGGCTTGTGGTGTACAACACCCTCTTCAAAATGAACTTTCCCAAAGTCTAGAAATACCCTTTGTTTGGTACATCACCATCCCTAGTATAGTTTTATTTCCTAAAATCTCTCCCTAAATCCCATGAAAATGTTAGAAAAGGTCTAGATAACCATTTTATTACACTAGGAGTAGCACAACACTTAGTTTAGGTGTAGACACCGAATTGGGTCACACTCCCCTTGGTCTTCTTTCGAATAACCAACTTAAACACATTCACATAACCATGACCCTTATACCCCACATTACTATTAATTTAATTATTTACAATTAAATTAATATCCATCCTCACCCCATTTATTAATTTAATTTAGTTACTTTAATTAAATGGATACACACCTCACCTAGAAACCTCACCATAGACCTATTCATAGCATGTTTCCATAAATGAATAAGACTTAGTTTAACCCTAAAAATCAATACCTATTATTCCTCTAACCACCTTCCTTCTCATAAAAATAAACGTCCATTCTGATCCGTGAGAGAAATGGATAGACCTGGCCTAAATGATTGCAAGATCTATCATTTTTAGTAAACCTAGGGAATCCTACCTTAACCGACGCCGGTCATCCCTAAACCGACACCGGTCAACCAAGAACCGTCGTCGGTTACCATATAACCATTTTGGTAACCTTGTGGGAGAGGTTGGCCACATTTTGAATTTGGGAGAAAAAGGAGATCTACATGCAAGCAAGAACCAAATCTCTTTCACACATCCAAGTAGCCATAGCTAGCATCAAGACAGATCCAGAGGTATCGCTCTCACGGTAGCATTCCAGGAAGCACCACTACGGCACCAAGCTCCATCCCACCGATCAATCATCACCACCACCTAGCCATTAGACCTGCAACATCAGTAAGTACGTTTATCACCTGTGTTATTTCATCCTTGTCCTATTTTAAAGTTTTTTGCCATCTCTATTGTCATTTTCTACTTGTATTCCCTTTTCCCCACTATTCCTCTTTTTGTAAACTCAACCATTCCTCCACCCACATCATAAAACCACATGTACCTAATCTCTACATATCTCTAAGTGTTCCTAAGATCTCCAAATACCTCGTCATGTCCTCTCTCATCTTTGTCTAACCTCACTCAAACCCCACAACTAGATATTATTGAGTTTTATCATCCCACCTCTACCGATGTTTACCTATAAACCGTTGTCGGTTATCCCTAATTGTGGTCGATCATACCCACTTGATGTCGGTCTCTATGCCTACCAACACCGTGTAAACCAAAACCAAACTACCTACCAAAACATCCCAAACACCTTACCCAACCTTGTTAAGACTATGTATGTGACCTGCATACCACTTGAATAACCTACAACCCGATCTCAAGACCTGACCCACATAGTTTTTAGTATTTAATTGGATTGACACGATAGTGATCCGAGGTACCCAAATCTGAATACTAGCACTAGATTCATTTATGTATGTATTTCAGTTATTTCATATTTGTTTTATAAAAATAGTGGATTGAAATCCCTTTAGTAAGTATCACACATCCCGAATCTAGCTTATACTAGGTAGTCCACCGTCATATATTATTTAGCTCTTCTTTGGTGGTCTTGTTTTCTATTTCGGGTAGTTCTTCTTATCCAAAAGGAATATCTCATAGTCAAGCATCGCATCAAGAAGTCAAAATGCACACACAACCTTCAAACCAGCCATCATAACAAGTATTCCTCCTCAGCCCATAACATTATTTTTTTGTCACATTCAAAACGTAAAGAAAACAGTGAAACATTAAGAAGAGGAAGTCGTCCTTCTCCATAGGTTCACCTCGAGCCCAAGTCCCACAGCTTGAGAGGTGATCCCATGTTACCCAATCACACTGAACATCATGTTCACATTCTAGCCATTCAGAGGGTGCAGTGATTTGGTGATAATAAAACTTTCTAAATAATAGTGTGAGACTCGGCTAAATAATTCCTAATGTGTATGATTTTGTGACTACATTTTTCCTCCACTTTATGATGGTGAGCTAAAATCTCAGTAACATAAAGTAGATATAAGTGTGTACTGATATCCATGGAGAGTGTACAACACATCGAAGGACTAGAATCAAGCGTGGAGTGACACAAAATATGGGAGAGTGTGGATTATAAAGATGAAAAATGCACATAGAAAAGGTGATGAGAGAGAACCTAGGCGAAACACATGTGCGATTGTTATGGTGTGTAGTGTACCTACATGGTTAGTAAAGCATGTGTTGTCATGGAATGTTATTATTGATGGTGTTGTTGTTATTTTTTGTTACCCCAAATTTGACTCGCTTATTTCTCATAATTCGAAACCTGCAAGGAGAAAATGATCAATGAGTCAAATATGTATGTATGTAAATGTCAAATATGTTATGTAAAATATGCATGTGCATAGAAATGTGTAAAATACGCAAATATAAAATACGCTAAATGAAAATGTAAGTGGAACATGTGCACCTGATCCATGTTGAGAAAAATGTTGTAGAAGGATATGATGTACTATTGCGAGTTTTGGGTGATTTCATGCCACACCGATCAAGAAGTGTAGGGAGGAAATGTTCTGTGTCCTCCAAAATCTAACCACTTCTATTGAAATGTGTGAAGAGATCTCTATAGCACCCTATTTTTTTGGACGATCCGATGCCACCGGCCCAAGTAGTGTAGGAGGTACACCCAATGTAACCCCAAGCCTGTAACTACTTCCGAGAAATAATATGGACACAATGTCTTGTAAAATCCACTGTGTATGGGGTTCATAGATTGGTTTGAACCCATTCTCTGTATGTAAACCCATAATGCCAAGGGTGGAAAGTACATTGATGAACAGTGTAAATGCACCGTGTTATTATGTAAGCCCCCAAATGATTCCCCCTTCTTTAGGGGTGTATGTGATGTCACCGATAGGAGAATGTGACCCCAAAAAGGACCTACCGTACTCGAAGGCTGTGTACCATGGAAAGTGCTTAGTAGAAACCAAGGCACACACATACAAGAAGGCTAGCCAAATACAAGTGTAAAAAAACAATGCATGCATATAGAAAACATGTGTAAGCTACGCAGACAATGTAGAAACTAACAAACATAATAGTGTAAACATGCAAGAAAACAAGTAGGCCACACAAAGTGGGTTACAAACATAATACATCACTCATGATGTCACAAGAAACGCAAGGCCAAAATGGCCACAAATAACAAGAAAGTATGCACACAGACATAGGGAAAAGCCCACATACAATGGAAAACAAAGCATACAAGTTCAAACAAACAAGTAGTCATGGAAACATATAATCCTGAAAAAAAAAAGTGTTGCACATAGAACACCTGTTAGCATGTTAGAGAAATAATCCATATGTTAAAGTGTGTATAATCCAAATGTAAAGTGCTAAGTACAAAATGCAACAATATCACTTGAAAGAGATGAATGTGGATGCCCCCACCGACTAGTACAGAAGGGTAGAATGCGATCATACATGCCACATGTAGAGTCATATATTTGTGATCACACTAAACAAAGGCTTGAACACACACACGTGTGTATGAAATAGATAATGACATATAAGAAATCCATCTAACATGTGTAGTAAAGTGATCATGCAAAACACTAGTAAACAAGAGTAAATGTACTAAGACAATGTAGTATGTTGTGGATGGATGGAATAGAATGCAAGATGGAATGATAGAGGTAGCGTGCCCCTAAGTAGATGGAAGTGTATACAATGAGGTCCATTTTGTGTTCCCCCTCAACAATCAAGAATGAACCGTAAATGAGAGTGCATCATCGGGAAATGGTCGAGTAGTGTTGGTTGTGTCTAGCACGTTGTGATGAATGCATATGTAGTGGTGATGAGATATGACATTTAGAAAAGGTGTTCATAAACCCTATAGTGAAGCATATATCATGACCTGGATGAGTGGATGATACGATGAATGGAGGAGTGATGATTTAGCCTAAGCGTATATCACTATAGGATGAATAGATGAGTGATGATTTAGCCCTAAGCATATATCACTACCGATGAATGGAGGAGTGATAATTTAGCCTAAGGTGTATACCACTATAAGATGATATGATGGAGGTGGTGATTTATCCTAAAGTGTATGTCACTACAAGATGAGAGCATGGAGGTGGTGATTTAGCCTAAAGAGTATACCACTATAGGATGAATAATAGAAAGTGGTGATTTAGCCTAAGGTGTATACCACTATAAGATGATATGATGGAGGTGGTGATTTATCCTAAAGTGTATGTCACTACAAGATGAGAGCTGGAGGTGGTGATTTAGCCTAAAGAGTATACCACTACTAGATGAAAATATTGGGGTGGTGATCTATCCTAAAGTGTATACCACTACTAGATGCAAAGGTGATGAGTGATGATTTAGCCTAAAGTGTATGTCACTAGCTTGAGAAGATCGCATGATGAAATTTTGCATGGTGAAGTGTAAGGTCCTTTTGATTGGTAAACCCTCGATAGTTGACTATGGACCGAGGAAATAAAGTGCATCGAGGGTAGTGAATGCAACACGTAGAAAAAATTTGGTATAGATAACCAATTGGTGAATAGGTTGTGTAAATATGCGATTTATGTTTAGGTTGTATAATATGTAATGTGTAAAAATGTGATGTAATAAGTGTGGATAAAATAGTAATGTAGTATGTAAGGATGAAATGTAAAGATAGACTCATATGTAATGTAGAAAAGAATAGTATATATGATGTATGGGATGTATAGATGTGCAGTGTATGATGTGACTATGTGCATATATGCCCTAATGTATGTAATGCATAAGATGAATAATGTATGACCCTAGACACACGGGTGATAGAAATATTAGTAGAAATGCGTGATGTATGAATGAGTAAATGTAAAAAATGTTGTAAATGAAATTATATAATATATGGTATTGGACGCATGATATGTGTGATGAAATGCAAATGTGGAATGTCTATAATGTAATGTGTGGGGTTCAATGTAATAGTAATCCCTCAACAGTCAAGTGTGAATCAAAGAAAAAGAGTGCATCATCGAGTAATGATGGTGTTAAGACATGTGTTTTAGACCTTTTCGTTTATCATGTGTGTTGTCATTGATGTCAAGTTAAATTGGTGGAAAAAGAAGTACATTGGAAAAGTGAGAAAACTAAAAATATGAAGGTTGATTGGTAATTTCAGTTCACGGAGGGGCTTCAGGATGATTAAGGATAATTTCTAAGGGACTTAATCAATTTTTGTGCTACCACAGACATGAGGAGATATCCACCAAAGACTTAGAGTAGCTTCCAAAGTCTGCATAAATCTGCAAAGTTCTAGAAGAAGCCACATAGGTAAGCAAGAGCCGCGGGTAAAGGGATGAAGCTTTGAAGCATAATGGATTCAAAGGACAAGCTACAAGTGAAATTTATGAAGTGTGAATGCAAAGGAAGAACCGCAAAGGTAATGCCAAAGTCATGGAAGTAAGGAAGTCGAAACAAATCTGCAAAGAACTAGAGAAACAACTAAGGATGAAAGATAACTATGGAAGACTACAAAAGTTGCAAGTAAAAGAGATGGAGTTGTGGACATGGAACAAAGTCATAGGAAGGTAGCGGATAAGAAATAAATCCGCGTGACTTAATAAGCCACAAAAAGAATAAAAGAGCCATGAGATAACCAATAATATGCCAAGAAAATAAAAATGTCACATAACAAAGAAAAGAGTCGTGATACAAAGAAGAAAGTCAGAGGAGCTAAGGAAAGCCACAAAATGATAGATTTTGAATTGGGAAAATATTGAAGGCAATCAAATTGATATAAACATGAACAAGTGAGAGTTAGTTCTCCAAAAGTGATGATGATACGATTGTCGAGTGATTGTGGCTAAGTGCACGACTTGAACTCCATGAAGAAAGAAGAAATCCACTATTCTAGTTGCCAACATTTAATTTTTGTTGACCTTGTGGTAGTGCGGTGAAATTTTCTATGTGATCCCGAGTTTGAGGAAAAACAAAATATGAAGAAGGAAACACTTGATCATCTTTGTCACATTGCAAATCCAAAAGAGATGAGGAAATATAATTTTGGCAAAAACTAATAAATAACACGGGAATGCATGGAAAATGGTGAAATCATGTTGAATATAGAAGGAAAAAATATGGAGACAATCGCATGTATTTAATAACCCTTATTCTCAAAGCGATAAAGGGAAGATACACGAAACACAAATCGAAGCAAAGGAATGGGTCAAGAAAATATAGTTTTGAGCTTGGCGCCATTTGTATTTGGAGATGGTTACTCAAGCAAGAAAATAAACATTCGATCTAAGGAAGAGTTGCATAAGGAAGAAGACGATGCAATCAAGCTTCGAGAAAGAGCTACGAAGAAAAGATTAAGGAAAGAGGAGAGTAGACCGATGAAGGATTTATTTATCATATGAGAAGAGCATCGGGCGGTGTATTAATTAAGCAAAAGGGATTGAATCGGATGAGTAGTAGACGGTGAAAAGAACACAAACCGATTCAGTAAGGTGATCATAATATATTATAAAAGTAATTTTTGTAACTAGATGGTCAAAATTTTATGTAAATAAAGTCCAAGTGGAATCTCTCGGGGTTGTAGCCTCCTTGTGGGTTGGTGCCTGCAAAATATCATTTGTAGCTGATTAAATTAGGGGTTAGTGCTCTTTGCAAGTGGGTGCTTGCTAAAAATTATTTAGTGGGTGCTTCACAGGTTGAGTTGGTGCTCAATTGTAAATCTTGTAGGATGTGTAATATTCTTAAAATTCCTTGCTTTGTGTAATATAAGCAATGATTTTGGTGGGTTTTTCTATCAAAAGGGCTTCCCACAGTAATCTATGTGTTATGTGTTATTATTCATTACATATGTTTGACTAAATGCTTTTTTCTCATAACTACACATTGCTAAAGAATCTAAAATTTGAATAAAATTGAAAAAAATTAATCTGACCGATTCACCCTCCCCCTCTCAGTGCTTTTGATCTCTAAAAATTGGTATCATAGTGAGGTTCTTATAGTAGAAGATTAACATCTTCAAGGATATCCTCTTATCACAAGCATTGAAGAAAATCAAACTCAAGGTGGTTTGTCCCTATCAAGATCACCTCTCTTCACTGGTAAAAATATGCATTTTGGAGAATAAGGATGAAGACATATTTGATGTCACTTGGTTTTGATATCTGGGAATGCATTGAGAAAGGATACAACCCTTTAGCCACACCAATTACTTATTCTACGTGGAAAAGGCAGAATATGAATACAACTCAAGAGAAATGAATGTCATTTTATGCGGCTGGCTAAAACAGAGTTTGTGAAAGTTATGCATTACACAACCACAAAAGAGATATGGACCAAACTACAAAGTATCTATGAAGGTGATGAAAAGGTAAAACTAGAAAAATTTCAAACCCACAAAGCTCGGTTTGAGAACCGAAAATGAAGGATGATGAGAGCATAACAACCTACATGCAGAGATCAAATGAAGTCATAAACATGATCGAGAGGCCTTGGAGAGAAGTTATAAGAATATTTTATTGTTCGTAAGGTTCGAGATATCCCTAACCCAGCAAGTATGATGCAAAGGTTTCAACCATAGAGGAAGCCAAATACATGAAGACTCTCACAATGGATGAATTACAGAGCACCTTGTCAAAGCATACAAAATAGGACTGTTGGATCCAAAACTACCAAGAAAGAAGTAGCATTCAAGGTTAAGAAATAAAATCGGTCCCCCGCAAGAAGAAGGAGAATAAGAATCAGCTTCAGGACATGAATTGGATGATGAAAAGATCGAAGCCATGTTCATAAGAAGATTAAAAAGAGGCTCAAGTAAGTATAAAGGAAAACTCCCATTTAAATGTTTTGCATGTGGAAAAGTAGGTCACTTTGTTGGTAAGTGTCCAAACAAGAATAGAGATAATCAGTTTGAACATGAAGAGCACAGTCATAAACAAAACAAAAGAGAAACTAAGTATAAAAATAAAAACAACAAGAAGAATTTCTTTAAAAAAATCTACTTAAAGGAAGAATCAAGTGGATCATGGTCAAGAAACTCATAAAGCTTGAAGAATGAAAATGACGAAGATCAGTCAAAGTGTTTTTTTATGGCCATGGATGCGGTTAAAGAATGCAACTCCAAAGGGAAAAACACATTTGAGTATGAAGATTCGAGAAGAAGAAGAAGATGAAGTGAATCTTGAAGCAGAGTTAGTATGTGCTCTTGAATAATTAAAGTTGTGTAGAAAGAAGAATCAGAAGCTAAGATGCACATTAAAGGATTATGAAGAAAAAATCCACATCTTTTAGTAAAAAAATCTCAAAGCAAGAGGAAGATGAGGCTAACAAACTAAAGGAATAGGAAACCCATCTTGAAAAGATTTCAAATTATTACAAATCAAAGGAGGATGAATGCAATAAGATGAACTCAGAACTAGAGAAACTAAAAGCTAAGATAGAACAAATGAAAAAAAAGCTAGCAATGTATGAAAAAATAGAGAAAAGTTAAAATGTGTTAAATTATATTCTCAATAGTCGACGAGACACAACTGATAAATATGGAATTGGCTTCAAAGGATAAATTAAGGAAAAGGAGCCAACAAAGAAGGAAGGAAACAAGTCCACGGCTACACCAAGTACATCCTCTGTTTTAATTGAAGGATTCAAAAAATCCACAAGAATAATAACCACTGCACCTAGGATCACCTATGTTATGAGGTACACACACTCTTTCTATGGTTATTGTTATTCATGTAATCAGTTTGGACATAAGGCTGCTAAGTGTAGAAAGTTCTCTAGAGGCTACGGAAGAATTTTTAGCCCATCGTACATCAGATCAAACTATAATGGTGTCCAACACAATTATGATAAGAAGAGTAATGTGGTTTCAACCAACAAACATGAACCGCCTAAACAAAAGAAGTGAGCGTATGTTGTAAAGAAATATCAAAACATGGGAAAAGAGTCATGTTCAATAGTGTAGACTGCATTTCATGTACAAAATGAAGATAAAATTTGGTACTTAGATAGTGGATGCTCAATCCATATAACAAGTGACAAAATTAAATTTA